>CM024211.1:209885-372784 GCA_013435755.1 Amphilophus citrinellus | reverse complement strand
TTTATCCAGAAGCTAACGCTGCCGTTACCTTCCTCAATATCCGGGCAGAAATGTTAACACTACTGTTAAATACACAGAGCGGGGGCTGTGATACTTACACGGCTCATGAACACCGCGCTGGGTTCAGGTAGTGCTAACAATGCTAACACAGGCAGCGGGAGAGAGCGGCCAACGGCAGCCGAAGATGGCGCCGGCACAGCGCTCAGCAGTCGCAGGTTATGTTAAAAAGCCACATAACGACCTTATTTTTCCCACATTAAAATCACTTCTAATGCCTGTAACATAAGGTCCTTCTTGCGGGATACTCAGCGTTCCCCTCTCTTCAACTGGCATTACAGCGAACACAGACTGCCTGTTCTGACATTTTCAAAAATAATCAGAAATGTTCACAATATTCCGCCTGATGGAAGCTGAGAGTCAGTTATACCAGTAGATACCTGTTAATGCGGGTTGTTAACAGCCATTTCCATTGGGATGGATCCGGATTCGGTTTTTAGCTACACTCAAACCAGGATCCGTCTCCAGTCGTCTCTACTCCCCGCCACTGAGATCTCCTTCTGATCTGCTTCGCTGAAATGGCGACTACGCGACTACACCCGACTTTTTATAGACCGGTCGTTCACCGTATTGGACAGACCGCCACAGAGTGTCCCCGCCCTTCGAGTTCCTACTGGCTGTTCCGACGTCAGTCAAAACCGCCCACACCCCTAATACTGAAACTCCACAAACCTGTAATTCAGGCCAGCCTATTCGCAAGATTTTCCTGTCCGTCAAATAAATTGCACAACACTATTGGTTCATCCCATCCAGCACTTACAATATACTGTTAGCGAGCTAGCTCCGCCATATTACCCTCCACAAAAATCATATTACATTACGTCAACGTGTGGAGAGCGACGGCGGGGATTGGTCCAGACTGTTGTAACGCGGGGTTTCAGGGTAAATACCAAGAAGCTGATTGGGTCCTACATCCCGTCACGCGTACCCTCGGAGAGCCAAGGGCTTCTTCCCACGAGCGCTCTGCGAACCTGCACATCCGCATTTTTGTCTGCGGTAAGAGAAATGGGGCCGCCATCTTTAAGCACACTGAAACACTGTGTTAGGATCAAACAGTGACCAAGTAACACCACAAAACCTCAACAAAAGTACAAATAACGTTGTGTATTCGGTTTACAAGCACAACTGAAGTGCGTTCCCCGTTACTTACAGAAGAAAGCAACACAATTTCAACCATGAAACCAGCCGAGTCACAAAAACGAGGCCTTCCCGACACACAAAGCCTCATTGCCGAGAAAAGGCGCAGATCAGGCCTCCCGGGTTTTTTTTCAACTTAAAGATGTTTATGCTGTAACTCATTTACACCATCCAACAATAAATACAACCTGCAATAAAATAAACACCGTAACGAGGTCATAGAAACCAACGCCTGAATGACACAGCAGTTTTCACGATCCACCTCATTCTTGATTAAATCAGACTCAACCGAAGGATTTACGCAACCACACTAACAAAGCCCGAGAACATGATCGCATTATCTCTGCTTTTACAGCTAAATACCACCACACCTCCGTGGCTCTGACAAACACCAAAATAATCCTAAAAATATACCAATTAATAAACATTTTAACGCAGCTTTAAAAAAAAAAATTCACTCATCAAAACCTCCGATTCACAAAAGGTTACTTAACCACTCTGCCCATCCCCCACACCAAGGTTACAACTCCCTGCAATGTCACAAATACACAAAAAAACACCGACACACACACCAGCGCTCCGTCACATATTTCTAACGTTTTCATCATATGGTGCTGTAAAAACACACATTACACCACATATTTAATAAATATGTAAATATATCAAAAATACATTTAAATATTTAACATCAAAGTCTGAAGTTTAAAATAAATAAATTCCAACGGTAAATCCCAAAGTAATGCGAAACCTTTCTTCCAAAAATCTTCTTCTCTTCCACCTCGGTACTTTTTAACCAACACATTTCCCTCCAACATGTCCGCCTTCTTCCACGTTCCCTGCACTGGTGGGGGAGGGGAGTCACATGACGGCTCGAGCCCGCTCATCAAACCTGGACACGTGGCATTCTGCAAACACCGCGATAAGACACGTCCACGGCACGCCCGCGCGCGTAAAAACACGCACCCGTATCCATACACGCTCACCTTAGCCTCAGTTTGGAGGATACAGTTTCCCGAATATTCGAACAAAGGACATACTGCCCGTTGGATTTGGCACAGTCCGATTGGCCAGGCTTGACCACGTGATAAAAACCGATCGTAGTCTCGTTGATTGCGCTGTTTCCCAAATTTTCGCAGCTGTGTTCCGTTTATGACCGCAGTAATCCTCCATATCACACATGTATCGCTCATATCGCAGTTTGTCTCATTAATACACACACGTCTGCTTTTCTCCTGATTCTGATTGTCGTCGTTCTGCGTCTGCGTTGCATCATGAAGCAATGCGCATGCGCCTATCCCATGAAGACGCCTTGCCAACAAAGCGAGTGCAGGAGGCTGATCCAGGAGCAGTGCTCTGCACTGAGTGTTCCCTGGAAGGAGCTGAAAATGCTGAGTGTTACAGATCTGAGCATTTCATCGTTTTGTTGGCATAATTCTTCTTTTAACCATCATTAATCACATTAAAAAACATTCACATCATCAGTGACAGCTGTTACTTCATATTTGGCAGGTGCTGGATGTGCACTGCAGAGCATACTGTGAATACTGTATTTATAGTACAGTTACAGTTGATATTTCCGCTGCTAATTCTGACAGCATGAAGATCATTTTAACTGAGAGACGTGCTGTTGTTGATATGACGGAGCTCGTTGATATTAAAATGCTGCTCTGTTCACAAAAACATTTAATTTTTACAAGTTTAACTACTTGTAAATACTTTAAGTATACAAATTATTTTGTATCTGAAATCAGAATTCTGAGAGAAAAGCAGCTGAACTGTTGGAGTTTATCCAGAAATGAAAAAGTGAAACTGAATCTGTGAAAGTCTCATGAGTGAATCACTGTGAATCATTTTCCCTGGAAGAATGACACGGATATGTAAATATAACAGCTGTGGATATGGGAATAATGTCTCTGTGGATATCTGACATGTTTGTTTGGACTAGAAAGAGATGAATTACAAAAACTTCAGCCTGTAGGTGTTAAAACATCTACTCATGTAGAATAAAGTTTGAGTAGATGTAAAGTTGTAGATATCCTGTTTGTTGTCTTGTATGTTTGGTTCAAACAGCAGTGCAGGCAGAGGAAGAGGAGGGAGGGTTAGAGTCAGAGTCAGCCTCCTCTGACTCATCAGCCCTGCTCTCTCTCTCTCTCTGACCCCCCCCCCCCCTCAGCGTTTGGATGTGTAATCCTGTCACATGATACCAATCAGGCCAGAAACCGTTGCCAGGGAAGCGCTTTCCTTCCTTTCAAAAAGACAAACTCAGAGATGTTTGCAGAGCTTCTGTTACAGACCACAGTTACAGACCACTGTTACAGACTGATGTCACAGACCACTGTTACACAGACCACTGTTACAGACCACTGTTACACAGACCACTGTTACACAGACCGCACTGACAGAAACACTTGCTGGATTTTCTTGTAACCTTGTCTGTATCGCTCATTATGGCAGACGAGCCTCTCCAGCAACAACAGCTCCTTTTACAGCTGATGTGAGGCTCAGTGTTCACAGAAGCACAGTGTGTGTTTCATCTTCCTGTTGTGCAGCGTTCCTGAGCTGACAGCATCGTTCTCTCTGCAGACTCACACATGCTCCTTCTCCACACTGATGCTCACACACAGTCACATGATTTACTCATCTTTCCTTTCACTGCTGTTTTCATTTGCACCCAGTGTGCCGTTCTTTGCTTTGTCTCTAATATTTAATTTTCCACTTTATTACAGACAAAGTTTTCATTCTTTTGAAAGCCTGACTCTTAGTCTTGTCCATCCTAATTGGGAAAATCAAAAACCTGTTTTATTTGTTCTTATCTATCGTCCACCTGGTCCTTACTCAGAGTTTCTGTCTGATTTCTCAGACTTTTTATCTGATTTAGTGCTCAGTTCAGATAAAATCATTATAGTGGGTGATTTTAACATCCATGTAGATGCTGAGAATGACAGCCTCAACACTGCATTTAATCTATTGTTAGATTCAATTGGCTTCTCTCAAAATGTAAAGGAGCCCACCCACCACTTTAATCATACTCTGGATCTTGTCCTAACATATGGCATAGAAACTGAAGACTTAACAGTATTCCCTGAAAGCCCCCTCCTGTCTGATCATTTCTTAGTAACATTTACATTTACTTTAATGGATTACACAGCAGTGGGGAATAAGTTTTATTACAGTAGAAGTCTTTCTGAAAGTGCTGTAACTAAGTTTAAGGATCTAATTCCTTCATTATTATGCTCTTCAGTGCCAACACAGTACAGAGCAGCTACCTAAACTCTGCTCCCAGTGAGGTCGATTATCTCGTCAATAGTTTTACATCCTCACTGCGTACGACTTTGGATACTGTGGCTCCTCTGAAAAGGAAAGCTTCAAATCAGAAGTGCCTGACTCCGTGGTATAATTCACAAACACACAGCTTAAAGCAGATAACCCGAAAGCTGGAGAGGGAATGGTGTCTCACTAAATTAGAAGATGCTCATTTAGCCTGGAAAAAGAGTTTGTTGCTCTATAAAAAAGCCCTCCGTAAAGCTAGGACATCTTACTATTCATCATTAATTGAAGAAAATAAGAACAACCCCAGGTTTGTTTTCAGCACTGTAGCCAGGCTGACAAAGAGTCAGAGCTCTGTAGAGCCGAGTATTCCTTTCACTTTAACTAGTAGTGACTTCATGGATTTCTTTACAAATAAAATTTTAGACATTAGAGAAAAAATGATTCATAACCATCTCAAAGATTTATCTTCATGTTCGGCTGCTTTCAGCACTGCTGGTATTTATTTAGACTCTTTGGCTCCAGCTGATCTTTCAGAGTTAACTTCAATAGTTACTTCCTCCAAACCAGCAACATGTTTATTAGATCCCATTCCTACTAGACTGTTCAAAGGAGTCTTTCCAATTATTGATGCTTCTATCTTAAAAATGATCAATCAGTCTTTATTAGTTGGCTGTGTACCACAGGCCTTCAAGGTGGCTGTAATTAAACCTCTACTTAAAAAGCCATCACTGACCCAGCTGTCTTAGCTAATTATAGGCCAATCTCCAACCTTCCTTTTCTCTCAAAGACTCTTGAAAGAGTAGTTGTAAAACAGCTAACTGATCATGTGCAGAGGAACGGTTTATTTGAAGAGTTTCAGTCAGGTTTCAGAATTCAGGGGGGGGGGGGGGGGGTCAGTGTGCATTGTCCATACTGTGTGCTAGCATAGCTGCCGAAACAACACACCTAAAGCTGGAAATGAGTGAACACACTGCACCAGCCTCGCAGTCTACCGCCTTAGATTTAATTCCTCTTAGGTGTGTGTGTGTGTGTGTGTGTGTGTGTGTGTGTGTGTGTGTGTGTGTGTGTGTGCGCGTGTGTGTGTGTGTGTGTGTCTGTGTCATGACATGGACACAGACACACACAGACAGCAGAGGTGGGAAGTAACGAAGTACAAATACTTCGTTACTGTACTTAAGTACATTTTTCAGGTATCTGTACTTTACTTGAGTATTTATTTTTCTGACTGCTTTTTACTTTTACTTCCTACATTTTTACACAAGTATCTGTACTTTCTACTTCTTACATTTTCAAACAGACTCGTTACTTTAGGTTTCACACGTCTGAGAAAAGTTTGCATTTCCATCAAACGATCACACCCTAAAAGGATATTAGAGACAATCGTACCAGCGTATCCTCCATCACCGGGGATTATCAGGCACAAAGGGATTAAATACTCAGACCCATATAATTAATGTATCATTTATAGCGCTAT
The DNA here is from genome assembly GCA_013435755.1 of Amphilophus citrinellus. NCBI lineage: Eukaryota > Metazoa > Chordata > Actinopteri > Cichliformes > Cichlidae > Amphilophus > Amphilophus citrinellus. The sequence continues at coordinate 366,846 of CM024211.1, read as the reverse complement.
AATCAGGGGTTACAGCGGGCCGGACTGTAAGTTGTGCTTGCAGGACATAACATAAAACATAAAGGGAGTAACTGTGGCAGGTAAATGCAACGTTTCCAAATGCTCAACAAATATCAGCAAACACACAAAGTGTGTGCAGTTTGTCACACAGTGTGTCTGCGAGCTAAAAGAAGAGCTGCTGTATTTCAGGGAGAGCAAAGAGAGAGAAGTTCACTCAGAGATGGAGAAAGAGGACAGGAGAGGAAGAAGAGAGGTTAGATTTAAAGGTAAGGACTGGAAAACAAACTGAAGTATGCTGACTTTATGTTATTCAAAGATTCTATGAAAATACTGCAGTTTAGTGTTTAATAAATAGGTTAGCTTGTTGTACTGTATTTACAGTAAAGCTCTGTGTTCCTGGTCAGAGTTACAGGTTACATCAGTGCAGCAGAGATGAGTTTGAATCAAAGCTGCTGATGCTGAGATTCATTCACTGAGTCCAACATTTCTACAGCCTGTATGCTGTCAGTGTAGGGGATGGAGATCAGCTCAGAGAGCTGTGAAATACTGGGTTACATCTTTGTGAGTTCAGTTCATCCACACAGAGCAGTAAACCTCAGAGCAGCAGCAGCAGGTCAGCTGATCACAGCCTGCACACCAACATCATTTACTGCAGCTCACAATAGAAAGCTGTGATTCTTCTCCCCATGCAGAGCCACTACAGCTGATCTTAGGGTTCCTCCACCTTCTGAATCCCACTGTAACCCCTGAGTATCCTCATGTTGGTGTTTAGGTGGAGACACAGTCACCCTCTACTATGGAGGACACAGAGAATAGAGCTGTGTTTAAATTCACTTTCACAGTTTGTGTCCTACAGAACAGGTTCAAGCTGAGTGCATTCATTAGGATTAAAATTAGATTGGAGTAACGTTTCTATTCTGATGTAATATATAATGAGGTTCAGTTAGCTTTACACAAAAATATGCGGTAGAAACGTCCTCCAAAGAGTTATGTTTATTTTCTTACTTTGAGTAAATTTCAGAACCTGTACTTTTTTACTTTTACTTAAGCAAAGAAGTTGAACCAGTACTTTGACTTTCACCAAAGTATTTTTTAACACAAGTACTTGTACTTCTACTTAAATACAGAATGTCAGTACTTTTGCCACCTCTGATTATTTGTGAGGGTTCTTTCATGTCAGAACGTTGTTTAATTTAAGAACCAGTTCTATTGCCAGTCAACCTACATGAATAAATTTTTGACCAGTATTAAATGTTTTCGACCAATAAAACATATCAAACTTTGAACTTGTGTGTGTACTACTGAATAATTTTTGTGCTACTGAAATATTTAACTTGCTAGTACCAGTGCGGTCACCTGATAAAGTAAGCGTACAGCCCTGGAATGACATGGTCATTATACTTGATAAAAGACTCAAGACATTTTGTTTGGTGGTTTGCCCACATGTTATGATTATAAAACATATACATATGTAAATTGTACATGCAATAACAGAAGAAAGTAAAAAATCAAATAGCATTTTTTTAAGCTTTGCTCAGAGTATTTAATGATCTGTCAGGTTTCCGATATGTGTCCCCCCCAGTAGTAAACTCATTCCTACACCTTTGTCTCTGACTGATAAAGTAGCCGGAAACACACAAGGACTGAACAGGTAAATCTCAACGTTTCGTTAGATTACACCAAGTTTGTGTTCCAGAGGGTGGTGGGAGTCAAAGAGGCAATACTGGTCTGTGTGTGGGCTTTCAGTAAACTTCAGTGTTGAGGCTTCCATCTTCCTCAATAAGCACCGCACAGTCCAGGAACGGTAACTTGTTATCTCAGGTGTCCTCCCCGGTAAAACTTATGTACAGTGGCTTGCAAAAGTATTCATACCCCTTGAACTTTTCCATATTTTGTCACATTACAACCACAAACATAAATATATTTCACTGGAATTTAATGTGAAAGACCAACACAAAGTGGTATACAATTGTGAAGTGGAAAGAAAATTATACATGATTCAAAACATTTTTTACAAATAAAAAACTGAAAAGTGTGGTGTGCAAAAGTATTCAGCCCCCCCCCGAGTCAATACTTTGTGGAACCACCTTTTGCTGCAATTATAGCTGAAAGTCTTTTAGGGTATGTCTCCACCAGCTTTGCACATCTAGTGACTGAAATTTTTCTTTGCAAAACAGCTCAAGCTCAGTCAGTGAGACCAGGAAGCAGAGCTGCAGTCTTACACGCCTCTCTGCAGCTTCTCTCCTCCTGCCATCCCCCCAAAACCCCATCCCCACAGAGTCGGTGCTGCTCCCAGACCACCAAAAAACAAAGCTAAAATCAGTAAAAAACTATTTAAGCATAAAAATTCAAAAACAATAAATAATACAGCTTCATCAACTGCACCAAAGAATAAAACAATTAAATGTGGATTATTAAACATTAGGTCTCTCTCTTCCAAGTCCCTATTAGTAAATGATTTAATAATTGATCAACGTATTGATTTATTCTGCCTTACAGAAACCTGGTTACAGCAGGATGAATATGTTAGTTTAAATGAATCAACACCCCCGAGTCACAGTAACTGTCAGAATGCTCGAAGCACAGGTCGAGGAGGAGGAGTAGCTGCAATCTTCAATTCCAGCTTATTAATTAATCAAAGACCCAGACAAAGTTTTCATTCTTTTGAAAGCCTGACTCTTAGTCTTGTCCATCCTAATTGGGAAAATCAAAAACCTGTTTTATTTGTTATTGTCTATCATCCACCTGGTCCTTACTCATAGTTTCTGTCTGATTTCTCAGACTTTTTATCTGATTTAGTGCTCAGTTCAGATAAAATCATTATAGTGGGTGATTTTAACATCCATGTAGATGCTGAGAATGACAGCCTCAACACTGCATTTAATCTATTATTAGATTCAATTGGCTTCTCTCAAAATGTAAAGGAGCCCACCCACCACTTTAATCATACTCTGGATCTTGTCCTGACATATGGCATAGAAACTGAAGACTTAACAGTATTCCCTGAAAGCCCCCTCCTGTCTGATCATTTCTTAGTAACATTTACATTTACTTTTTTGGATTACACAGCAGTGGGGAATAAGTTTTATTACAGTAGAAGTCTTTCTGAAAGTGCTGTAACTAAGTTTAAGGATCTAATACATTCATTGTTATGCTCTTCAGTGCCAACACAGTGCAGAGCAGCTACCTAAACTCTGCTCCCAGTGAGGTCGATTATCTCGTCAATAGTTTTACATCCTCACTGCGTATGACTTTGGATACTGTGGCTCCTCTGAAAAGGAAAGCTTCAAATCAGAAGTGCCTGACTCCGTGGTATAATTCACAAACACACAGCTTAAAGCAGATAACCCGAAAGCTGGAGAGGGAATGGTGTCTCACTAAATTAGAAGATGCTCATTTAGCCTGGAAAAAGAGTTTGTTGCTCTATAAAAAAACCCTCCGTAAAGCTAGGACATCTTACTACTCATCATTAATTGAAGAAAATAAGAACAACCCCAGGTTTGTTTTCAGCACTGTAGCCAGGCTGACAAAGAGTCAGAGCTCTGTAGAGCCGAGTATTCCTTTCACTTTAACTAGTGGTGACTTCATGGATTTCTTTACAAATACAATTTTAGACATTAGAGAAAAAATTATTCATAACCATCTCAAAGATTTATCTTCATGTTCGGCTGCTTTCAGCACTGCTGGTATTTGTTTAGACTCTTTGGCTCCAGTTGATCTTTCAGAGTTAACTTCAATAGTTACTTCCTCCAAACCAGCAACATGTTTATTAGATCCCATTCCTACTAGACTGTTCAAAGAAGTCTTTCCAATTATTGATGCTTCAATCTTAAAAATGATCAATCTGTCTTTATTAGTTGGCTATGTACCACAGGCCTTCAAGGTGGCTGTAATTAAACCTCTACTTAAAAACCCATCACTGACCCAGCTGTCTTAGCTAGCTTAGTTTCAGAATTCATCACAGTACAGAAACAGCATTAGTGAAGGTTACAAATGATCTTACAGCCTTTGACAGTGGACTCATCTCTGTACTTGTCCTGTTGGACCTCAGTGCAGCTTTGATACTGTTGACCATAACATTTTATTACAGAGATTAGAGCATACTATAGGTATTAAAGGTACTGCACTGCAGTGGTTTGAATCATATTTATCTAATAGACTCCAATTTTTTCATGTAAATGGGGAGTCTTCTTCATACACTAAGGTTAATTATGGAGTTCCACGGGGTTCTGTGTTAGGACCAATTCTATTTACATTATACATGCTTCCCTTAGGCAGTATTATTAGAAAGCATTGCATCAATTTTCATTGTTATGCAGATGATACTCAGCTTTACCTATCAATGAAGCCAGATGACACACATCAGTTAGTTAAACTGCAGGAATGTCTTAAAGACATAAAGGCCTGGATGACCTCTAATTTCCTGCTTCTAAACTCAGATCAAACTGAAGTTCTTGTACTTGGCCCCACAAATCTTTAGAAACAGAATCATTTTTGACCAGGATTTGTCCTTCAATGCACATATTAAACAAATATGTAGGACCGCTTTTTTGCATTTGTGCAATATTTCTAAAATTAGAAACATCCTTTCTCAGAGTGATGCTGAAAAGCTAATTCATGCATTTATTACTTCTAGGCTGGACTATTGAAATTCGTAATTATCAGGCTGTCCTAAAGAATCTGCAGAGCTGCAGCTTCTCTAAAATGCTGCATGCTACTTTCCCACCGCCGAGGAGCCGGTTCGCGTGCCAGTGCTGTTCCCAATGAACCAGCGAAACACTCATGAACGGGCCCACGTTTCCACCGCATTTCTGTGAACTGCTCCTTTACGTATGAGTGTGGGAGGGTCCTCATCTGGACACGGAAGCCGAAGCACACAAACGTGGGAGAACATGCTCCCCTTTCTCGTGCTGCAAATACGTTTTACGGTCCAAACCAAACTACTGCAGCATCTGTGTGCAGCACAGAGGGAAACACAGACAGCGATTAGAGCAAGACGACAAGTACGCACTTTGTGTCCTTTTATCTGTGATATGAACCGATACAAAGCAGCAAGTTCAGCCTTAGAGCCCAACCTAATTCACAGCCGTGAAAATTGCTTCGCTTTTCTCATGTAATACACATGTAATATGGTAGAAAACTTGATGTTGAGATGGCAGAGTCACGCCCTTCTGCCGCTTTCGTCACGCGTTCTTGGTTCAATTCAATTCAATTCAATTCAATTCAATTCAATTTTATTTATATAGCGCCAAATCACAACAAACAGTCGCCTCAAGGCGCTTTGTATTGTGGGTAAAGACCCTACAATAATACAGAGAAAACCCAACAGTCAAAACGACCCCCTATGAGCAGCACTTGGCGACAGTGGAAAGGAAAAACTCCCTTTTAACAGGAAGAAACCTCCAGCAGAACCAGGCTCAGGGAGGGGGGGTCATCTGCTGAGGGGGCTGAGGGGAGAGAAAAGACATGCTGTGGAAGAGAGCCAGAGATTAATATCAATTAATGATTAAATGCAGAGTGGAGTATAAACAAAGTAAATAAGGTGAATGAGAAGAAACAGTGCATTATGTGAACCCCCCAGCAGACTAGGCCTATAGCAGCATAACTAAGGGATGGTTCAGGGTCACCTGATCCAGCCCTAACTATAAGCTTGATCAAAAAGGAAAGTTTTAAGCCTAATCTTAAAAATAGAGAGGGTGTCTGTCTCCCGAATCCAAGCTGGAAGCTGGTTCCACAGAAGAGGGGCCTGAAAGCTGAAGGCTCTGCCTCCCATTCTACTCTTAAGTATCCTAGGAACCACAAGTAAGCCAGCAGTCTGAGAGAGAAGTGCTCTATTGGGGTGATATGGGACTATGAGGTCTTTGAGATAAGATGGGGCCTGATTATTCAAGACCTTGTAGGTGAGGAGAAGGATTTTAAATTCTATTCTAGATTTAACAGGGAGCCAATGAAGAGAAGCCAATATGGGAGAAATCTGCTCTCTCTTTCTAGTCCCTGTCAGTACTCTAGCTGCAGCATTTTGGATCAGCTGAAGGCTTTTCAGGGAGCTTTTAGGACAGCCTGATAATAATGAATTACAATAGTCCAGCCTAGAAGTAATAAATGCATGAATTAGCTTTTCAGCATCACTCTGAGAAAGGATGTTTCTAATTTTAGAAATATTGCGCAAATGCAAAAAAGCGGTCCTACATATTTGTTTAATATGTGCATTGAAGGACAAATCCTGGTCAAAAATGATTCCAAGATTTCTCACAGTGTTACTGGAGGCCAAAGTAATGCCATCCAGAGTAAGTATCTGGTTTGACACCATGTTTCTAAGATTTGTGGGGCCGAGTACAAGAATTTCAGTTTTATCTGAATTTAGAAGCAGGAAATTAGAGGTCATCCAGGCCTTAATGTCTTTAAGACATTCCTGCAGTTTAACTAATTGATGTGTGTCATCTGGCTTCATTGATAGGTAAAGCTGAGTATCATCTGCATAACAATGAAAATTGATGCAGTGCTTTCTAATAATACTGCCTAAGGGAAGCATGTATAATGTAAATAGAATTGGTCCTAACACAGAACCCTGTGGAACTCCATAATTAACCTTAGTGTGTGAAGAAGACTCCCCATTTACATGAACAAATTGGAGTCTATGAGATAAATATGATTCAAACCACTGCAGTGCAGTACCTTTAATACCTATAGTATGCTCTAATCTCTGTAATAAAATGTTATGGTCAACAGTATCAAAAGCTGCACTGAGGTCCAACAGGACAAGAACAGAGATGAGTCCACTGTCAGAGGCTGTAAGAAGATCATTGGTAACCTTCACTAATGCTGTTTCTGTACTGTGATGAATTCTGAAACCTGACTGAAACTCTTCAAATAAACCGTTCCTCTGCAGATGATCAGTTAGCTGTTTTACAACTACTCTTTCAAGAGTCTTTGAGAGAAAAGGAAGGTTGGAGATTGGCCTATAATTAGCTAAGACAGCTGGGTCAGTGATGGCTTTTTAAGTAGAGGTTTAATTACAGCCACCTTGAAGGTCTGTGGTACATAGCCAACTAATAAAGACTGATTGATCATTTTTAAGATTGAAGCATCAATAATTGGAAAGACTTCTTTGAACAGTCTAGTAGGAATGGGATCTAATAAACATGTTGCTGGTTTGGAGGAAGTAACTATTGAAGTTAACTCTGAAAGACCAACTGGAGCGAAAGAGTCTAAACAAATACCAGCAGTGCTGAAAGCAGCCGAACATGAAGAATAATCTTTGAGATGGTTATGAATAATTTTTTCTCTAATGTCTAAAATTTTATTTGTAAAGAAATCCATGAAGTCACTACTAGTTAAAGTGAAAGGAATACTCGGCTCTACAGAGCTCTGACTCTTTGTCAGCCTGGCTACAGTGCTGAAAACAAACCTGGGGTTGTTCTTATTTTCTTCAATTAATGATGAGTAGTAAGATGTCCTAGCTTTACGGAGGGCTTTTTTATAGAGCAACAAACTCTTTTTCCAGGCTAAATGAGCATCTTCTAATTTAGTGAGACACCATTCCCTCTCCAGCTTTCGGGTTATCTGCTTTAAGCTGTGCGTTTGTGAATTATACCACGGAGTCAGGCACTTCTGATTTGAAGCTTTCCTTTTCAGAGGAGCCACAGTATCCAAAGTCGTACGCAGTGAGGATGTAAAACTATTGACGAGATAATCGACCTCACTGGGAGCAGAGTTTAGGTAGCTGCTCTGCACTGTGTTGGCACTGAAGAGCATCATAATGAAGGAATTAGATCCTTAAACTTAGTTACAGCACTTTCAGAAAGACTTCTACTGTAATAAAACTTATTCCCCACTGCTGTGTAATCCATTAAAGTAAATGTAAATGTTACTAAGAAATGATCAGACAGGAGGGGGCTTTCAGGGAATACTGTTAAGTCTTCAGTTTCTATGCCATATGTCAGGACAAGATCCAGAGTATGATTAAAGTGGTGGGTGGGCTCCTTTACATTTTGAGAGAAGCCAATTGAATCTAACAATAGATTAAATGCAGTGTTGAGGCTGTCATTCTCAGCATCTACATGGATGTTAAAATCACCCACTATAATTATTTTATCTGAACTGAGCACTAAATCAGATAAAAAGTCTGAGAAATCAGACAAAAACTCTGAGTAAGGACCAGGTGGACGATAGATAATAACAAATAAAACAGGTTTTTGAGTTTCCCAACTAGGATGAACAAGACTAAGAGTCAGGCTTTCAAAAGAATGAAAACTTTGTCTGGGTCTTTGATTAATTAATAAGCTGGAATTGAAGATTGCAGCTACTCCTCCTCCTCGACCTGTGCTTCGAGCATTCTGACAGTTACTGTGACTCGGGGGTGTTGATTCATTTAAACTAACATATTCATCCTGCTGTAACCAGGTTTCTGTGAGGCAGAATAAATCAATATGTTGATCATTTATTAAATCATTTACTAACAGGGACTTGGAAGAGAGAGACCTAATGTTTAATAATCCACATTTAATTGTTTTATTTTTTGGTGCAGTTGATGAAGCTGTATTATTTATTGTTTTTGAATTTTTATGCTTAAATAGCTTTTTGCTGATTTTAGCTTTGTTTTTTGGTGGTCTGGGAGCAGGCACCGACTCTGTGGGGATGGGGTTTTGGGGGGATGGCAGGAGGAGAGAAGCTGCAGAGAGGCGTGTAAGACTGCAACTCTGCTTCCTGGTCTCAGCCCTGGGTAGTCAGGTTTTAGGGTTAATAAATTTGGCCATATTTCTAGAAATGAGAGCTGCTCCATCCAAAGTGGGATGGATGCCGTCTCTCCTAACAAGACCAGGTTTTCCCCAGAAACTTTGCCAATTATCTATGAAGCCCACGTCGTTTTTTGGACACCACTCAGACAGCCAGTGATTCAAGGAGAACATGCGGCTAAACATGTGGCTCCTGGTCTGATTGGGGAGGGGCCCAGAGAAAACTACAGAGTCCGACATTGTTTTTGCAAAGTTACACACCGAGTCAATATTAATTTTAGTGACCTCCGATTGGCGTAACCGGGTGTCATTACTGCCGACGTGAATAACGATCTTACCAAATCTACGATTAGCCTTAGCCAGCAGTTTCAAATTTCCATGAATGTCCCCTGCTCTGGCCCCTGGAAGACATTTGACTATGGTCGCTGGTGTCTCTAGCTTCACGTTTCTCAAAACAGAGTCGCCAATAACCAGAGTTTGTTCCTCGGCGGGTGTGTCGCCGAGTGGAGAAAAACGGTTAGAGACGTGAACAGGTTGGTGGTGTACCCGGGGCTTCTGCTTAGGACTACGCTTCCTCCTCACCGTCACCCAGCCGGCCTGTTTACCCTGCTGCTCGGGATCTGCTGGGGGGGAGCTAACGGCGGCTAAGCTACCATGGTCCGCACCCGCTACAGGGGCCTGGCTAGATACAGGATTTTCCAGGGTGCGGAGCCAAGTCTCCAATTCAGAAAGCCTGGCCTCCAGAGCTACAAACAGACTACATTTATTACAAGTACCGTTACTGCTAAAGGAGGCCGAGGAGTAACTAAACATGTGACACCCAGAGCAGGAAAGTGCAGGAGAGACAGGAGAAGAAGCCATGCTGGTAGTGAGTCGGCTAAGGGCTAAGCTACTAGCTGAGCTAAGCTAGTAAACTTCTAAAAACAAATAGAATAATGTGAATAATGTGAATACAGGTGATTCAGCAAAGAGTATGCTATTTAAAGTAGGTGAAGATTACACTAAAATATGTTATTATCCAGATAAATCGAGTTATACAGATATAACAGCTAACAGACAGCAAAACACTGTGCTCCGAAACAGGAACAGGAAGCGATACAATACCGCAGTGAGCGCCAACACCAAGTGACAGCCCTTAGCAGATACCCTTCGAGACCAGCTAGTTTGCGGGGCCGGAGTTGAACCCATTTTTCGGCCGAGCACCGAGTGTTTCCGTGGTCGAAAACCCACCTAACGGTTCAAATTAAGGCACCAGCACCGGAACCCTGTTGGTGGGAAAGAGGCCACAGGGACTAGAAAGAGAGAGCAGATTTCTCCCATATTGGCTTCTCTTCATTGGCTCCCTGTTAAATCTAGAATAGAATTTAAAATCCTTCTCCTCACATACAAGGTCTTGAATAATCAGGCCCCATCTTATCTCAAAGACCTCATAGTCCCATATCACCCCAACAGAGCACTTCTCTCTCAGACTGCTGGCTTACTTGTGGTTCCTAGGATACTTAAGAGTAGAATGGGAGGCAGAGCCTTCAGCTTTCAGGCCCCTCTTCTGTGGAACCAGCTCCCAGCTTGGATTCAGGAGACAGACACCCTCTCTATTTTTAAGATTAGGCTTAAAACTTTCCTTTATGATCAAGCTTATAGTTAGGGCTGGATCAGGTGACCCTGAACCCTCCCTTAGTTATGCTGCTATAGGCCTATGGCTGCTGGGGGGTTCACATAATGCACTGTTTCTTTTCATTCACCTTATTTACTTTGTTTATACTCCACTCTGCATTTAATCATTAATTGATATTAATCTCTGGCTCTCTTCCACAGCATGTCTTTTCTCTCCCCTCAGCCCCCTCACAGCAGATGACCCCCCCTCCCTGAGCCTGGTTCTGATGGAGGTTTCTTCCTGTTTAAAGGGAGTTTTTCCTTCCCACTGTCACCAAGTGCTGCTCATAGGGGGTCGTTTTGACTGTTGGGTTTTCTCTGTATTATTGTAGGGTCTTTACCCACAATACAAAGCGCCTTGAGGCGACTGTTTGTTGTGATTTGGCGCTATATAAATAAAATTGAATTGAATAGATTAGATGGAGAGCGTTTGTGAACATCAGTTTTCAGATCTTGCCACAAATTCTGGATTGGGTTTAGGTCTGGACTTTGACTGGGCCATTGTAACACATGAATATGTTTGGTTTTAAACCATTCCATTGTAGCCCTGGCTTTATGTTTAGGGTCGTTGTCATGTAACAGCTGTGTGGCAGGCAGGAAGGAGGACCCCAGCGCAGGATACACGAGACGGAAGATAAAATATCAATTCAGCTTTATTTTGGTGAGGGCAGAACAGAAGACAGGGCTGGACCAAACCAGCGGCAGATTCAGGACAACAGAAATAACTTGACTTGAACTCTAAGCGCTAAGGCAAAAACAGGATGCACACAGCAGGGGAACAAAGAACAAGACGAAGATGAGACGACGACGCGACAACAGGCACTGGAAACACAGGACTTAAATACACAGGAGGGCTAATGAGGGAGGTGGAAGCACGTGGTAACACAGGTGACGCTAATAACACTGACGAGACCAGGGGAAGCAAAACTGAACACAAGAGACAGGGACTGGATGACTATCAAAATAAAATAGGAAGTAAGATGATGGAACAGAGACGCAGGCCTGACACAGAATACAGAGAGAACACCAGGGACTAGAAATAACAATTAAACCCCACAACCAAAAGAAACCCAAAACAGAACAGACAAAATGAAGCAAAACAAAAACACACGGGGTCCAAAGGACCCCGGACCATGACAGTCGTTGTCCTGCTGGAAGGTGAACCTCCACCCCAGTCTCAAGTCTTTTGCAAACTCCAGCAGGTTTTCCTCCAAGATTGTCCTGTATTTGGCTCCATCCATCTTCCCATCAACTCTGACCAACTTTCCTGTCCCTGCTGAAGAGAAACAGCCCCAGAGCATGATGCTGCCACCACATTTGACAGTGGGGATGGTGTGTTCAGAGTGATGTGCAGTGTTAATTCTCCACCACACATAGCGTTTTGCATTTTGGCCAAAAAGTTCAATTTTGGTCTCCTCTGACCAAAGCACCTTGTTCCACATGTTTGCTGTGTCTCCAACATGGCTTCTGGCAAACTGCAAATGGGACTTTTTATGGTTTTCTTTAACAATGGCTTTCTTCTTGCCACTCTTCCTTAAAGACCACATTTGTGCAGTGCACGACTAATAGTTGTCCTGTGGACAGATTCCCCCACCTGAGCTGTGGATCTCTGCATTTGGTCCAGAGTCACCGTGGGCCTCTTGGCTGCTTCTCTGATCAGTGCTCTCCTTGTTCGGCCTGTAAGTTTAGGTGGACGGCCTTGTCTTGGTAGGTTTACAGTTGTGCCGTACTCTTTCCATTTCCAGATAATGGATTGAACAGTGCTCCGTGAGATGTTCAAAGCTTGGGAAATCTTTTTATAGCCTAAGCCTGCTTTAAACTTCTCCACAACCTTCTTCCTGACCTGTCTGCTGTGTTCTTTGGACTTCATGATGCTGTTTACTCCCCAATATTCTCTTAACCGACCTCTGAGGCCGTCACGGAGCAGCTGTATTTGTACTGAGATTAGATTACACACAGGTGGACTCTTTTTAGTCATTAGCAGTCATCAGGCAACTTCTGAATGCAATTGGTTGCACTCAGAGAAAAGGGGGCTCAATACTTTTGCACACCGCACTTTTCAGTTTTTTATTTGTAAAAAATGTTTTGAATCATGTATAATTTTCTATATATACCACTTTGTGTTGGTCTTTCACATTGAATTCCAGTGAAATATATTTATGTTTGTGGTTGTAATATGACAAAATATGGAAAAGTTCAAGGGGTATGAATACCACTGTATTTATCCACTGAGTTGATGTGGTCAGTGAAGGCTTCTACCTCTTGGGTTTTGATTTTGACCCAGGTGTCATCTACATATCTGTACCAGTGGCTAGGTGCCACCCCTTTGAAAGAACCAAGAGCTTTACTTTCCACTTCCTCCATGTAAAGGTTGGCTACAATGGGGGACACTGAGGAGCCCATGGCACATCCATGTTTCTGTCTGTAGAATCCATCATTGTATTTGTGGTAAGGCAGCGGTGCATGAATCTGATCTGGGGTGAAGCTGGTTCTGTTATATAAGGAGTCGTCTTCCTGTAGTCATCTTCTGATGGTCTCCACTGCCTCAGTTGTGGGTATGCAAGTGAAAAGTGAAACCACATCAAAGGACACCATGGTTTCATCTGGATTCAATACGAGATTATGGATATTGTTGGTAAAGTCGGTGGAGTTTTCTGTGTGATGGGGTGTGTTGCCCACAAGCGGAGATAAGATGTGGTGAGGTGTTTGGAAATGTTGTAGTTGACCGAGTTTATGCTGCTGATAATGGGTCTGAGTGGGATTCCTTCTTTGTGGATCTTCGGGAGTCCATAAATGCATGGAGTAGTTTCTCCAGGGTACTGACGGTAGTAAGTGGGGTTTAAGTCAATGGGGTTTAAATACCTGGGTCTCTCCACCATTTGGTTTGAGAAGTCTTTTGGATAAGACGTGAAACGTCTCCAAGAAACAAAATGAGTCCAATCTTTTTTTTCAAGCTTCAGAGATACTCTGACCTGGATGACTGGAAACCTACACATACCTACAGCATCCTTTTTAAGCCTGCATCAGGTTCACTTTCACACCTTTTACCTGTTTAATAAAACAATAAATTAGTGCTGTATGATGTGGATGAGTTGTTATGATCAGTCGCAGTGACCTGCACCTGATCAGCAACATGAAGAACAGAGAACTTTGTAGCTGCTCCATCCACCCTGTTTGTTGAGAAAAACTGCAGTACTGCAGTTAAAATATGCAGATGAACTGTTAATACGAAAGAAGTATTTCTTATCCGATTACTTGAGTAATTGATGGCGTAATTGATAGAATACTCGATTACTAAAATAATTTATAGTTACAGCCCTATATGAATATGAAAATACATGCACCTGTCTGACATCCCATCATACCTGTTAGACCAGTGTTTTTCAACCTTTTTTGAGCTGAGATACATTTTTTTCATTGAAAAAATCACGAGGCACACCACCAGCCAAAAATGTTAAAAAAAAATGATACTCTGTAGCCTATATTAACAATATAGTCATTCTTATCAAAGTGTCTTGAATAGGAATCAAATAAACACAAAAAGAACTTTATCATATTATATCTTCTTTCAAATAAAAAGTGCACTTAACATGTCCACTTCAACAACACAGCTTGAACATAAATGCCACAACAATGTGGTCTTATAGTAGAAAACTTCAGTGTTTTGCAAACTCTAATTTTGTCCAAAAGCATTCTGTTACCAGGAATAACACAACACAACAATACATGAGAAAGAGGCAAGCTCACAGCTAATGTCAGTTTAATATCATCATCATGCATAAGTCCCCGTACAATGTTTTAATGAAGGTTATCATTGTTAACTATAACCCTATACCACCGAACATGCCATAATCGGCTCAGTGTACTTCAAAAGTGCCGCTGTTCGCGGACTTACGGCAACAATTACCGTAATAACACCACAGTAATCCCCTATGTTGGTTGTGAAGTGCAGTTTCTCAGCTTTCAGAAACTGTTTGAATTTTTCTGATAGGACAAACGTTATTACGGTAATTCAAAGTTCCTTTCATCAGCCGCCTCAGGCTCTGTGCTAACCAGCTGTTCAGCTAGCAGCGGTGATCTCCCGGCAGTATAGGGTTATGATATGTATGCTGTGTGTGTGTTTCAGATGGCTCTCATGTTGCAGAACTACCGCTGAGAACTGTCGGTCTGTGTATTCAACTGGTGCTTTGCGCCTCCAGTTTCTTGCTGTGGGGTTTTAAAAAGGATTGTGGTGAAGGAGCCGTTCTCATACCTCTGCTAGAGACGACACTCCCTGCCCAATCAGTGGCATGCTGTCCTCCACGTCACATTGTATCGCCTCAGATCGCTTAGAACCCCGGGTGAGTGAGTAGGAAAAAGGACCAGCAAAGTGTTCCTGATTCTAATGGAGATGCCGTCAAATCGCGGGGAGTCGTTCCGTATGGAAACGCGGCTCAATTCTCTTGTCTCTGTGTACAATGCAGTTCGCTACCTGCTGCTATCTAGTCTGTGGAAGAGTATTACATGATTATGCTACAGTCACTACTACAGCACAGACACTCGTGGCATATTACGTGAAACTGGATAATTTCCCACGGCACACTGGTTGAAAAACACTGTGTTAGAGGACTCATTGTGTTACAGCCTAATGATGATTTGAATGGCTCACCCACAAACAGCAGCACAGCTTCTCTTTCACTGCAGCTCAGGTTTGTTTGGATCCTACTTTTCATTTTTAAGTGTGTTGCCCCTTGATGTGTTCACTGACCACATGAAGGGGTCTTGGTGCCTACAAATGGAGACAGGCAGGTTTAATTCTCCCCAAATACACCGAGGCTTCACCTGCAGTTTGGAGCCCATCGTGTGGCTGCAGGCCCTGCCATTTTTGGCTTAGACCGGCCCGCAACTATGTCTTAAAGCATTTGACACAGTCTTATTCAATGTGGGCATACCTTTTGCTAATAATACTTTTTTACACTTAGTTTATTAATGCTTAAATTACAAAGCTTTTATTTATCATTTAGCAGTTTTAAAATCTGTTATTTCACCTGTTTGAGGGCTTTTTAAAACATGTTTAACCAGCATAGAGGCTACAAATTCAAACTACTGTGCAGCCTTTCAACACACCTTTAACCTAAATATCTAAAATGCTATGATGGAGCCTAAAATGGACACTTGCTGCTCATCCAACACTTCTCAGCCTTGACCATTTGCTATTTTATCAGATTAAGGTGCTGCGGCTGCCAGATTTTGGGAAGTATGCAAATACCAATAAATACTGATACTAATCAATCACCATTGCTCATCATTTTCATGTAATAGAGCTAACGTTACCTCCATCACCTCAAAGTCCCTGTATTATCCTAACGTTATTACCTGCATGGGTACTACTTTCCCGCTCACTCTGTCCCTCAGTTTCCAAAGCCTGCATCTCTGGCTGCTCCTCTGTCTGCTGCTGCTGTCTTACAGCAGAGCCGGCCCGAGCCTTGAAGGGGCCCTAAGCAAGGTTTGATTTGGGACCTCCTTCATGCCACTTCATGGTCCCCTGAACTTAATCATTATTGATGCTGGAGGGTTAAAGTTGATTATTAATTTTTTTAGGATGCATTACTGTTTCAGCCTTTTCGATTCAATTTTTCAATTAATTTTATTTATACAGCGCCAACTCACAACAAACAGGTGCCTCAAGGCACTTTATACTGTAAGGTAAAGACCCTACAATAATTACAGAATAACCCCACAGTCATCCTAATCTTAAAAATAGAGAGGGTGTCTGTCTCCTGAATCCAAGCTGGGAGCTGGTTCCACAGAAGAGGGTCCTGAAAGCTGAAGGCTCTGCCTCCCATTCTACTCTGAAGTATCCTAGGAACCACAAGTAAGCCAGCAGTCTGAGAGAGAAGAGCTCTGTTGGGGTGATATGGGACTATGAGACAATGAAGAGAAGCCAATATGGGAGAAATCTGCTCTTTCTTTCTAGTCCCTGTCAGTACTCTAGCTGCAGCATTTTAGATCAGCTGAAGGCTTTTCAGGGAGCTTTTAGGACAGCCTGATAATAATGAATTACAATAGTCCAACCTAGAAGTTATAAATGAATGAATTAGCTTTTCAGCATCAGTCTGAGACAGAAATATTAGAGTGTAGCCTGCACATTAAATTAGTGTTGCCACAAGTGTACAAATCTGGACAGTTAGAATAGTCTCTTCTTTCTTTAAGGACACTGACATATGTAAAAAAATTAAACCAAAAAGGTTTCATGACAAATGTGGGTGAGCTTGGGAGCCCCCTGGTGGTCAGAGGGCCCTATGCAGCAGCATATGTTGCTCTGCCTACAGCTGCTGTTGCTGCAGCATTGCTGTTACAGAGAACGTGGAGGCTACAGCAGCGAACATGTCTGTGATCTTTACACTTTTTATAGCATCTACAGTTCAATTTCTTCTCACATAACTTTTCTTCACCCGCTTTCTGCTGCTTCGGTTTCGCCATGTTCCCTCTCCTTTAACACACGCGTTCAACACTGAAACTCAGTGTTGTAGTCAAGACCACCTAACCTGAGACCGAGACAACACCAAGACTTTTAGGGTCCAAGACCGAGTCAAGAAGAAGACCGAGGGAGGGCAAGACCAGTGCCTGATGCTATATGACCCAATAAAATGTGAAACATGATCAAAATCACTTCTCAAGTTGATCTGAAAGATCCACATTCCCATAAAATCACCCTGATATTAAACACTCAGCGCTGAAATAAATGTAACCATCTTTATTTAATACTCCTGAGTGACTTCCATCATTTATCACAGAATGTAAAACAATAGTCTTAACTGTTCTCTGCCTTTCATAAACAATGCATAAAGTTATGTTGTTTTTAAAACCAACAACAATCTTTGTAAAATTGTGTGCTATTTCAAAACCACATAGCTAAATGTGTAAAACTGGCAAAACAATCATGGACAGTAAGAACTAAAGCCACAAGTTTCTCTCTTATACAGATTAAAGCTGCGGTAACTTTTATAAAAAATCTGTTTTTTACATATTTTTTAAAACTGTCACCATGTCAGGACAGTATGAGACCGATAATCTGTGAAAAAAAAAAAAATCAAGCTCCTCCACCTCCTCCCTGAACCGCTCCTAATCAAAAACAACCAATCAGAACCAGAATGAGGGTCAATCACTGTCAATCACTCCCTCTGTATGTGCTGCTCAGTGTAGTGGTGTGCAATACTTCAAGATTTGATATCGATTCAATGCCAAGTAAATACAGGGCCACTATCGCCGATACTGATACCGATACTTTTTAATAATTATTAGAATTTTCATGAAGTTTAACTGGTTTGAGATTTTTTTTCCTTTGGATCATTAATTAGTTAAAACCCAGGATAGAATTGGGCAAAGTTTACAGGTAAGTAGAAAATAATTTTTCAAAATAAAAGTTATTGTTCTGAAACAATACAACATTAACAAAGCACAAAGTACAAATTTAAATTTAAATTTGCTTTAAATTTTTAATAGCAATTTTCTTTTTTCCTAAGTAAAATCTGTTATGCGTCACATGACAGTATAACAAAACACTGTGGGGAGGGGAGGAGCAAAGTGCTCTGTGCTGTGACAGGAGCCACACTTAGACAGTCAGCTCACATCTTTGATGAAACCACAGCACTGCATACAGGAGAGAAACTGAAGCCGAAGTATCGATCTCATTATACTGACATTGATCAATACCAGTACCAATGTTGGTACTGGTATTATCAATATTAGGATCGATCTGCCCACCACTAGCTCAATGTACTAATGGCGGAGAAACAACTTACTTATCTGCTGTCATTGGTAGCCATGGTTACTTCAGGGTTCTAGCAAGAAATATTTTTCAGCCCAGCGCTAACGCTAATGCTAATCAGTAAGCTAATGCTAACCGCTAAATGCAGCTTCCGCTTGTTAACTGAGTGACGGGGCCTACAATGTTACTGGAAAGCACCTCTGAAGCCTAGGCAGTGATCAGGTTTTTGGACGTGTAGTTACATTTCTCGAGGTGCAGGTCAGGTTAGGTTCAGAGAGGATTTTTGGTTATGTACATAGAACCAATGCAGAACTCTAAATCAGGCCTTATTAGATCGATAGAATGATCATTTTTGCATATAATCCAGAAAAGTTGCATTTATATATCAAGCATTTAATGTGTCCCAGAGTGACGTTTCCTTCCACTGTGTTTGCAGAAATCACATAAAAAAACATACACAGCAAAAATATAATCCAGATTCTTCAGCTGCTAAAAGCATTTCCTACATTTGAATATCAGCCACCATGTTGTGAGCATAAACTATCACGTTTTTAATGCAACAACAGGAAGTGACATCATCTTGCTGGGCACTGTAGTTTTTATTCTTGAAGGCCTCTCACAGCTCTACTGGTGCTGAAAACTAATGTTTGACTATGGCTTTCTGAATACAAGTAGGTCTGCAACTATCAATTATTTTAGTAAACAAGTATTCAATTGATTACTCCGTCAATTAATCAAGTAATTGGATAAGAAATAATTTTTCATTTTAACAATTCATCTGCATATTTTAACTTTAACTTGTTTCTCTGTGTGAAACAAACAGGGTGGATGGAGCAGCTACAAAGTTCTCCGTTCTTCATGCTGCTGATCAGGTGGTTGATGAAGGACCTCCAGCTGTTTCCCAGTAAAGGTTTTAAGGTGGTTACAGGAACAAGAGCTCCTTTTGCTCCACCTGAGCTCACCGTTGCTACTTTTCCACCGCCGAGGTGCTGGTGCTCGTGCCAGTACTGGTGCTGGTTTAAATTAACTGGTGAAACGCTTAAGAACGCGCTTCATGAACTGCTCCTTTACACGAGTGTGGGAGAACAGGCTCCCCTTTCTCGTGCTGCAAATACACTTTACAGTGCAAACCAAACTACTGCAGCATCTGTGTGCAGCTCAGAGGGAAACACAGACAGATTAGAGCAAGAGACAAGTACGCACTTTGCATTTGTGTCGAGGAATTTTAATAATCAAATTACGTTACTCCAAGGATCGTTGCAGCCCTAAAACTTGCATTACATTTTTAGTTTGTGTATCAAAATACATGAAGGTTGGTATTTACCTTCCATGCTGGGATTTTTTTGTTGAATCGGAAGCCTGAAATTTACCTTTGATCTTCATTTTCCCTCTTACTTCTTCTGTTCATACCGGTTGTCATTTTAATTTCTGTAGCCCACAAAATCAGGCGCAGACATGACCATAGTGAGATCACACATACACACTGTGAATTAAACTGTCCGTGCTCTGTGGTAGATTGCAAACTGTGGTGAAATGATAGAGGCGTAAGCAGCAATAATAGCGGTGACCTAGCCGGGGCGGAGTCTGCGAGGTGCGCTCCCGGGAGAGGGCGGAGGAGCGCAATCTTTGTTGGATTTGAATCAGTACATTTTGCATCCAATAAAAGCAAAGATGTTAACAAATAAATTGGACAATGTTCTGGCAATTTAGTGATATTTCCACAGCTGTGGTCTTGACTGGTCTTGAAATAAAATCCCGAGTCCGTGACAAGACCGAGACCATCACAAAGCGGTCTCGAGACCAAGACCGATCTCGAGTACTACAACAATACTGAAATTACTAGCGAGAGTTACCACTCGCACCACGCAGAGAAAGGGTGGGGCCGCTTTCATCCTATATCCTGACTGGTTCCATCCGCTGTCTATATTGAAGATGGGCCAATGCCCCCCCCCCCCCCCTCTAAATTGTGGGCCGGTCTCTTAGAAAAAAACGGGAAGAAAAAAAAACGCCTCTGGATGCTCCCAGAATCGGCAAAATATCCTGGATACAGAACATCGAAAAAGAATGAAACAAGCAGAGGTGAGACGACCAAAGGGCGAAGGAAACGAGGAAAAACAGGAATGAACTGAAATGTATGAAAATGCTTTTTCATTTAATATAAATGATTTTAAAGCTTTGCATGAAACATGCAGCTTTGGAGAATCAGGCAGCAGCCAAACAATGATGATGGTGACTTTCACTTTTTTCAGTCAGCAGATTACAGTCACAGGTAGATTACAGTTATATTCAGGTAGATTATAGTCAGCAGATTACAGTCACAGGTAGATTACAGTTATATTCAGGTAGATTATAGTCAGCAGATTACAGTCACAGGTAGATTACAGTTATATTCAGGTAGATTATAGTCAGCAGATTACAGTCACAGGTAGATTACAGTTATATTCAGGTAGATTATAGTCAGCAGATTACAGTCACAGGTAGATTACAGTTATATTCAGGTAGATTATAGTCAGCAGATTACAGTCACAGGTAGATTACAGTTATATTCAGGTAGATTATAGTCAGCAGATTACAGTCACAGGTAGATTACAGTTATATTCAGGTAGATTATAGTCAGCAGATTACAGTCACAGGTAGATTACAGTTATATTCAGGTAGATTATAGTCAGCAGATTACAGTCACAGGTAGATTACAGTTATATTCAGGTAGATTATAGTCAGCAGATTACAGTCACAGGTAGATTACAGTTATATTCAGGTAGATTATAGTCAGCAGATTACAGTCACAGGTAGATTACAGTTATATTCAGGTAGATTATAGTCAGTAGATTACAGTCACAGGTAGATTACAGTTATATTCAGGTAGATTATAGTCAGTAGATTACAGTCACAGGTAGATTACAGTTATATTCAGGTAGATTATACTCAGTAGATTACAGTCACAGGTAGATTACAGTTATATTCAGGTAGATTATAGTCAGCAGATTACAGTCACAGGTAGATTACTGTTATATTCAGGTAGATTATAGTCAGCAGATTACAGTCACAGGTAGATTACAGTTATATTCAGGTAGATTATACTCAGTAGATTACAGTCACAGGTAGATTACAGTTATATTCAGGTAGATTATAGTCAGCAGATTACAGTCACAGGTAGATTACAGTTATATTCAGGTAGATTATACTCAGTAGATTACAGTCACAGGTAGATTACAGTTATATTCAGGTAGATTATAGTCAGCAGATTACAGTCACAGGTAGATTACAGTTATATTCAGGTAGATTATAGTCAGCAGATTACAGTCACAGGTAGATTACAGTTATATTCAGGTAGATTATAGTCAGTAGATTACAGTCACAGGTAGATTACAGTTATATTCAGGTAGATTATAGTCAGCAGATTACAGTCACAGGTAGATTACTGTTATATTCAGGTAGATTATAGTCAGCAGATTACAGTCACAGGTAGATTACAGTTATATTCAGGTAGATTATAGTCAGCAGATTACAGTCACAGGTAGATTACAGTTATATTCAGGTAGATTATAGTCAGCAGATTACAGTCACAGGTAGATTACAGTTATATTCAGGTAGATTATAGTCAGCAGATTACAGTCACAGGTAGATTACAGTTATATTCAGGTAGATTATAGTCAGCAGATTACAGTCACAGGTAGATTACTGTTATATTCAGGTAGATTATAGTCAGCAGATTACAGTCACAGGTAGATTACAGTTATATTCAGGTAGATTATAGTCAGTAGATTACAGTCACAGGTAGATTACAGTTATATTCAGGTAGATTATAGTCAGTAGATTACAGTCACAGGTAGATTACAGTTATATTCAGGTAGATTGTAGTCAGCAGATTACAGTCACAGGTAGATTACAGTCTCTCCATTTGAAGCTATTCTGTGCACATTTCTGTGTGATATTCTGATAACTGATCCTGTAACTCGATGATCCAGGTATGACAGTAACTCAGCTGGTTTAGAAAATGTGGGTAAATGATTGTGACCCTTATCATTATTGTGGTGCTTTTACAATGCAAAGGAAAAATAGAACATTTTATGGCGCCATCTACTGACCACTTTGAGTCACACTTTGAAGGCATTTACATTTATTGTATTGTGTCGCCATCTGGTGGCCAGTACGTTCAGCTAAATGCATTTAGAGTTGGTGTGTGTGGTTTCACTCTGAAAGTGTGAGCTGAGGTTATTTAGTGTGATGGATGCTGTGCAGCAGCAGCAGCTCTGTGAAGTTCAGCAGTAGTTTTTCTACTAATTTATGAATGTTTTATTCAAAAAGAATTAATTACAAGTTTCAGCTGTAATCATGCATGTGTCATGCATGGAGAAACCTTCAGGTGTCTGAAGGTTGTGTCACTTCTGTTATGTGGATGATGGTCTCATGGTTCTGTAAGCTCTTCTATACTTACCAGCATGTGATTTCCAATGTAGTCTGATTCTTCTAACCTTCTGCTTGATGCACACTGTAGTGTATGGGGCTATTGTTGTAGCAAAAGCTCTGTGTCTGTAACTGGATCCACGTGTGTAGAGATTTGTGTGTGTGTGTAAGTGGATCTGTCTGTAACTGGATCCACGTCTGCATCGCGATCTGTATTTTGATCTGTGTGTCTGTAATCAGATTTGTAAATGTGCAAAGAAATCTGCAGCAGATATTAATGGTTGCAAAGTCTTAAAGTTTTTCTCAAGTCACTCAAAACACGTACCTCAGGCCG
Organism: Amphilophus citrinellus; assembly: GCA_013435755.1. Classification (NCBI taxonomy): domain Eukaryota; kingdom Metazoa; phylum Chordata; class Actinopteri; order Cichliformes; family Cichlidae; genus Amphilophus; species Amphilophus citrinellus. The sequence goes on along the minus strand of CM024211.1, from coordinate 343,967 downwards.
CCAAGCTTTACAATTGGCTCTTTTTACACACGTGACTTTTGCTACACTTCTGCCGCAGCAGAATCTGTGACAGATTTGTCTGTAATCGAGGCCTCTTTGACCCTCAGTCAGGCTCACAGGCGGGTTGCGTTCGGGTCCGCTGGGACTTATTACTCGCTCTAACAGCGTCACATTAGCCTGCTGGTAGCGGTGGCTGTGCCGATGCAAGGCTGGCTCAGATGGACACTTCACTGGATTCACCTCATGCTAACTGTAAGTAGCTGTTTCGGTTTGTTCAGGAGCTTCATCAGCAGCTCGTATTGGAGCCCTGTGAAGCTGGAATGGAGACTGTAACTGGAACAGCTGATTACTCAGCTGATGGTTCACCAGCCAACTGATGTCAGCTGAAGCAGTTAGCTGACACTGACTGTGTAGGAGTCAGTGGAGGATGTGATCAGTAGGCAGACTAGGATATGACTGATGGAAGAAAAGTACTCAAAGCTTTATGAAAGAATTATGAAAGGAGAATAATCAGAATAACTGTGTATGAATGTCTCTGTGTCCAAAGCCCAGTCACAGTAAATACAGAGGGATGCTTCTGTGCAGCAGTCTGTGACCTCTGTCAGGACTGACTGCACACTTTACTTATGGAAAATTATTAATAATATACTTAGATAATACTCCATTACAAGTAAGAGTCTGGCTTTCAGAAACTACTAAAGTATGCAGCATTATCAGCAAAGTTTCAAATATTAAACTTTATTAGTACTTTAAACATTTCCAGAGCAAATGCCATCTTCAAACCAAGCAGCTCCCACTATGCAAACATCAGTGTCATCAGAAATAAAGCATTTTATTATTGTAAATTCCATTAAAACACACAGTGTAGAATTGGATTGGAGCATCATTTAGTTACAATAATGACTGAATATGAAGTAAAATATGAGCCTTATTTTTGCATTTGTTGGCCTAACCTGTAATTATCTGCTCCAAATCTCTTCAAGGTCTTTCTTGGAGAAAAAGAAGGTTTGCAGACCCACCACCTCTGTCAGCAGATCCTCCAGCTGCAGTTTGTTCTCCTCCCTGCTCCTGCTGCTGTGCCTCTAAAAGGAGGTGCAAAGGTCAGCACGATCCACTCACATACAGTCTCATGGAAACCTGCACTATATTTTACACATTATCTCTAAGTTCTGATGTACACAGAAGTGTCAAAGTCATTTAGTTAATGGGCTGCAGGCGGTCCAGTTTAAAATGGACCAACTCAGTAAAAACCTCTGCATAATAATGGACATGATCTGTAACAATCTGACAACATTCACGTCCTCATTTAATGAGCGACTCATTTACAAAAAGATGAACAGCCTGAGATGTTTTATGAAAAACAAAAATATATCCAGTTTTTCCTCATTTATTAAGTTTACTGTTACACTGCAGTCAGTTTACACAAAGTTGATCTATGACGTCACACAATCATCACACACAGAGTTTTTAAAGTAAACAACAATTGTGTTTGGAGTCATTTTGACTCCATGTGTTCACTGCTGTTCAGTAATGTCTGCATCACCACAGCACAAACAGCAGCAGTGCTTTTATTGGACAATAATCACTCATTTCACACTTTGTTAAAGTAAAAATATCTGCAGTAAAACTTTGAGTATTTTAATCCTTCCAGGTTTTCCAACATGATGCAGCCTAAAATGGGCACTTTCTGATCATCCAACACTTCTCAGCCTTGACTGTTTGCTAGTTTATCACATTAAGGTGCCGTGGCTGCCAGATTTTGGGAAGTATGCAAATACCAATAAATATTGATACTAATCAATCATTGCTCATCATTCTCATGTAACAGAGCTAATGTTATCAAAGACAGCTCACACCCTGGCTTTGAACTGTTTGACCAGCTGCCCTCTGGAAGTTTATTCTGCCCCTTCTCATGGAAAAGGTTACAGAAAGATTGGAAAATGACTGAGTTCCTTTCATTGAGTGCTTTCTCACTCACTGCAGCCGACATGACGGCTCAGGGCCGCTGAGTCACGTGACTGCAGACAACTAATCACAGCAGTGCAGGAAGGAAGGGGCGGAGCAAAGAGTGCCTGCATGAGAGGAGCTGTGTTTGCACAGACATATCTGCTCCCTGATGAACAGGAGCAACACACTGAACTTACAGGAGACAAAGTATCGATCCTATCACACTAGTATTGTTCAATACTAATACCAGTGTTGTATCAATATTTTGGATCGATCCGCCCACCACTACCGCACAGTCACAGCATTTAATTCATTCTTTTTATCGCCACATGGAGGCGCTCGAGCTCTATCACTCACACACACAGACACTCGCTGTAATTACAGGAAATCACGTGGTTGGCTTTGTGGTGAAAATGCTGGAGTTCGCCACTGGGGGTGCTGTTGGTCTTCTAATGCTCTTCATCACGGCTCTATTTTAAGTAGATGACATCATCCTGCTGAACACACTGAGAGGCTGTCCTCATGTGACCTCTGAATAAAGCTGTCTTCAATAGTCAAACAACAGTCAGTATTTATAAAGCTGCTGAGATAAAGGGATATAAATAAATAGATATAAAGAGCCACACATTAAAAATAAACCTCACTGATTCTATAAGCAGAGTCTCTGTGTGTTTCCTCCTGTTGGAGCTGGTTTGTTGGCTTCTGTGGCTTCACAAACACATCATGTTGGTTTCCTGTATCTGCACAAAACATAACACAACCCTTCAAAGGCATGTGGGGCATGACTGCTTCTTGCTGTGGTTGTTGTGGTTTGGGTTTTTCCATTTTCAGCTCTGTTTAGGTTCTGTCAGTAGGGGGCAGTCATGAGCTGTGAGTCCTCTCACTGAGAATCCCCTAACTTTCACCAAACCAGCTCTGGGCTTCCAGGAAGTCACATGACTGCTGGTAAAGGTGCCACACAGAGCCGGGCGCGGCGCTCGTCTCTGCCTTCAAGGCTCGATCACAGATCAGTTTCTGTTTCACTGACAGAGGATCAGTTGGACTCAAAAACAGGCAGCAGATCAGTGTTAGTGTTTCTGGGACTTCCCTCAGCTCACTGTGTTTGTTACTTTGTTACATCAAGCTGGGAAAGCACATCTGAGCTGTACTCTTACAGGATGACTGCAGTAAATCTGCAACAGCCTCGGGGGGGGAAATCAGGGGATTCACAGGAGACTGTGGGGGGGTTACCTGACAATTACACAATACAAATCGTGCACAGTGAAGATACACAGCTGTTATTATCCTGGGATAAACTGTAGATCCAAGTTATTGTCATCAATCTCTAAGATCAGAGACGTTTTCAGGCCTAATGTTGCAGCTCCCTCCTGATCCACTCGTTTGTGTTCAGACTGAGGTTCTCATGTTTCTAACAGCAGGTGATGAAGGTGGAGATGAAGCTGCACTCGTCTCATTTCTGCTGCTTTATTACTTTTGATTCAGAGAGAAGTAACCTGAGTCCAACTCTGAGTGTTTTAATGGAGATGACTCAGCTGATTCATCAGTGCTGCTGCAGCTACACAACAAACTGAAAAGAATCATAAAATATACAAATGATGCAAAAGTTTCCTTGATTGTGTTGCAGAACTGAGGTACCAAAGGGAGGCCTGTTTCCATGACAACTGAAGCTGCTGAGACTCTCAGCACTGATTGGTCTGCAAACAGCTGATCGAACAGTTCAGCTCTGAAACATTGAAGCAGCTTTTAGTCATGTGACAGGCTGTGTATTAAATACACAACCAGCCATAAAACAGCTTTAAGCTCAGTTTGTTTATGATCAACACTCAACAACATTAATTATGGTTTTAATCATTTTTAACCTAAATTAATGTGACTCAGTTAACCTGTTTTTATTCTCACTGATGTTTCAGGTCGTCTGCAGCAGGAACTCTGAACTCTGATCATAAGTGTGCGATCACAATAAACTCAAAGCCTCTGATGGTTTTAAAATCTATAGATAAATAACATTGTCAAAGACAATTTCAAAATAAAATGGGAAATGGAATCAACTATATACTTGGGAGTGATCATCCCTAAAGACACAAGAAATATTGTCACTGCAAATTACGACCCCTTAATGACTAAAATAAAAAAAACAACCTATCCAGATGGAGCCTTATACCTTACCTGGGACTCATGCAAAGAGCAGAAGCCATCAAAATGATGATGCTGCCAAAAATACTATATTTCTTTCAGACGATACCAGCAGAACCAGCTAAATCTATGTTCCAAGAAATTGATAAATTGATATCCATATTTATCTGGCAAGGGAAACAGCCAAGGATTAGATTCAAGACTTTACAGCTGGCTAAAGATAAAGGAGACCTTTCACTCCCTAACATGAAAAACTATTAGAAGGCAGCACAAATAAATCCACTAATGGAGATGTGTGATCTCTCCTACACAGCAAAATGGAAAGAAATTGAATATATAAATATCAGTATCCCCTTGCAAGCAATAATTGGTAATATAGACTTACTAAAAGACTTTAAGGAACTCAGCCCATGCTCAGAAATAGCACTTAAGACATGGTCAAAATTAGTAAAAGAAAATAAAGAATCCTGTTTGCCAATTAGATGGATAGGATACGACCAAGATTTTTCTCCACATAAAACAGACAGCACCTTTAAAAAATGGATTGAAAACTGCCTGGTAAAATATAACGATCTCTACCATAAAGGCTCCCTGAGGAGCTTTCAAGACATTAAACAGAAATATGGTCTCGATAATAAAGATTTCTTTCTTTCTTTTCTACAAACCCGGCATTATTTAGAAAAAACAAAGATGAACCAGACAGGCCTTTTTTTGGCATTCTGAATATCTTTCTAAAGTCATACCAATCAGTTTCCATTAACAAATTAACATCCAAAATATATAATGAGCTACAAAACCTGGAGGGAGAGGATACATTATATATCAAGGAGAAATGGGAGAAGGAGGGCAACCATCAAATCCACATCGAAGACTGGTTAAATATATTGAAAACCTGTTGGAAATGTACATCATCACTAACATAGGGAATTTGCCTGGAAGAATGTTACACGCTTCTTCAGAACACCATCCCAGAGAGGCAGAAATGCACATAGATCATGCTGGAGGTCATGCGGGTCGAAACAAGCTGGTCATTTCCACATCTTTTGGAGCCGCCCAAAGTTATTTTCTTATTGGGGGAAAATTAAGCAGAGTGTGGAGAGCATTATTGGGGCCAATATTGCTTTAGACTTTGAGACTTTGTACCTAGGCAAATGGCCCAACTGTGTAAAGGGGTTTTATAAGATATATAGTATGTTTAATACAATCCTAACTGCCAGTAAAAAAGCAATCACTCAGAATTGGATGGCTGACAAACCACCTCCACTAGAAGACTGGACAAATGTCATTCAGGACATTCTCCGGTTGGAAGAACTGACATTTGCACTGAGACTGGAACATGAGAGATCTGAAAAATGTTGGAAGCCATGGTGGACTTTCACAAACACCAGATTTGAAACAAATGAAAACGAGGTGACACCCTTTGTTCCCTAGCTACTCTACTGTTTGACTAAAAAAAAAAGAATACAGGATACTGAATATTTAACAACCACAGGAAGAGGTACAATGTCTACATTATTAAAACCAACTGATAAGAGAATTGTAAAATATTGTATTACACTTGGTGATCAGGTGAAACATTTTCTTCATGTTATTCCCAATAAAAAAACTTGAATTATAAAAATCTATAGATAAATTTCCAGGATCATAAATGACTGCTCAGATTTCTGTTACTGTTGCCAAACCAAAGCCTGCAAACACAATGAAAGTTGTAAGTTTGTTGCTTTTAAATATCTAATACTGTGCAGCAGTGACCATCAGGACCTCTGGGGGTGTCCTGCTGTGGGCCTTTGGGTCCCGGGGGGGGTTACAGGTTGAGCCTCTGTGGGGGGGGGTGGGGGGTTAGCTCAGCACCGTGAGCTCACAGCTCTTCATGTTCGGGGTTCATTGGAGCCTGATTGAATGTTTCTATGTCATCATTCCTGCAGCTGCTTCTTCCACAAAAGTAAGTAAGTAAATTTTATTTATATAGTGCTTTACAAGAACAGAGTTCACAAAGTGCTTTACAATACAGAATAAAATGTAACATTAAAAATTTTATAAATAGTTCAAATTAAATAGAAGTTAGCCTACACATGTGGGTCTTTAGTTTCTTTTTAAAGGTATCAACAGAGTCCACAGATCTTAAATCCAGTGGAAGTGAGTTCCACAACTTGGGGGCCACAACCTCAAAAGCACAGCCACCCTTTGTCTTTAACCTGGATCCAGGTACAGCCAACAAGCACTGATCAGCAGACCTCAGAGATCTAGATGTTGGTAAGGTGATATATGGAGGCATCAGACCATGGAGGGCTCTGAAAGTGATCACCAAAACTTTAACATGAGTCCTAAGTTTTATGGGGAGCCCGTGTAAAGAAGCCAGAATTGGTGTCATATGGGACCTTTTAGGGGACCTGCTGAGAAGTCTCGCAGCAGCATTCTGGACCATCTGTAAGCAATCCTGAGATGATTTGTTTAAGCAGAGGAAAAATGAGTTACAATAGTCAAGGTGAGATGAAATAAATGCGTGTATGAACATTTCCATTTCACTCTGAGACACAATATGTTTAAGACGAGCAATGCTGCGCAGATGATAAAAACAAGTTTGTACAAGACATGCTTCTCCAAGGTGAACGCCTGATCAAAAGTAACACCCAGATTTCTCACAGTGGGGCAAACATGATGAAAGGGGTCCAAGATTTTGGATTAGTGTGGGAACAAAGTTGTCAGGGGACAGATCAGAACTTCAGTTCTTTGTGTATTCAGAGATAATTTGCTGCCATCCAGTTCTTTACATGAAAGCAGTCTTGAAGAACAGATAATTTGGCTACATTCTGGGGTTTAAAAGACACGTACAACTGAATATCATCTGCGTAGCATTGGTATGAGATGCGTTCAAAGTTGTTCAGGATGTGCCCAAGTGGGGAGCATATATAGAGCAAACAGGAATGGTCCCAGGACCGAGCCTTGGGACACACCACAAGATAGGTTAGCAGTGGAGGACATAAAATTGGAAGAAGCAACGAAAAAGCTCCTGTGAGAGAGATAAGAAGAAAACCAGTCAAGCGCTAACCCAGAGATAGCCACACAAGTTTTAAGTCTGTCAATCAGGAGACCATGATCAATAGTTCAAAGGCAGCTGAGAGATCCAGAAGTGCAAGAACTGAATATTCACCTGCATCTCTACGCATTAAAATATCATTTGAAACTTTAAGGAGAGCAGTTTCAGTAGAGTTCATCTGGTGAAACCCAGACTGAAATTTATCTAAGGTGTTATGAGCAGTTAAAACCTCTGTTAGCTGCTTGGCCACAACTTTTCCTAAAATGTTGGAGATAAAAGGCAGTTTTGAAACTGGCCTAAAATTCTGAAGGAGGGAGGGGTCGGCGTTTGGCTTTTTTAAAAGAGGGTTGTTATGGGTCCCGCGGCCCGAATAAACCACAAAGAATAAATACAAGTTATAGCAATAATAGTATTTATTGTCACACAAACAGGGGGTTTCCCTTTTGAACTTTTTTTCTATTCACTGTTAATCAAATAACATTTGACCCGAATTTGGAACACCACTTCAGGCGGACACACCAGCATAAAACACTACAACCGTTCAAACCCAGGGAAAATGCAACCACTTAGTTACCACCTGTTACAGGGTGAATAACAGCCTGTTTAAAATATGACGGGACACAGCCAGAAGTTAAAGAATTGTTAATTATCTTGAGAAGACCTGGTCAAATGGTGGGAAACACCTCTTTGAACACTGAAGCAGGTAAAATGTCAAGTGGGCAGGAGGATGGTTTCATTTTATCAACGAGAGCATTAACAGATATCGGTTCAAACTTCTCTAAGACTGATGTTTAGAGATGAGGCTGGAGGGGAAGGGACAGGGATGATGTTTGCTCTGTGACCTCAGCTGATTAAAGCTGCACAGACCTGTGACAGCTGCACTGCAGCACAGTGTGGGTGGGTCGGTGGGTGGGGCCACAGGAACATCTGCATCAACACCTGGAGAACATGTTTACCTGCATCTGTGTACCTCGATGACCAGTACTCTTTACTTTGGTAGGTGAGGCCGATTGTTGTACTTGTACAACACAGAGTGTATTTATTGGTGAAACAGACTCACAGACAGAACAGTCACATGACTGTGGGCGTGTCTGTGGTTGGACGAGTTTGGCACTGAGGACAGAATAAAGAAAAGAAAGTGAAAGCACGAAGAGGGACTTTCCATCCGGGGGGGGTGGGGCAGACCTGATCTGGCAAAAGCTGCAAGAAACACACACTCACACACACACAGACCACATAACATATTTACAGGTGCACACTGACTCTTTCCTTTCATGCCACAGTGACTGTGGTGTGGGGGGGTGGGGTGGGGGGGGTCATCTTTTATTGTATCGAGTATCTGACTTTCTTCGTCAGCCATTTTGTGACTTGGTGTTAGTTCAGCATAAGATGGCGGCCTGTGAGCGCTGATGGGAAGCAGCCAAGTTTAGATGAGTCACGATGATGCCACAAAATTTCTTTCATTTTCATTCAGAGGATCAAACTGCAGTCAGCTGGGTTAAAGCCACAGAGGATCCAATAACCATACAGACTATTACATTATGGTGCTCAGCACTAATTCACCAGTTATTTTATTTCTCTTCGTCCCACAGTGCAGTAACACTGTACTCTGAGTTTGTGGTATTTAGAACATGTGATGATCTCAGTTTCAACTTCAGTGGAAACGATCTGATCTCCTCGAGGCCGTCAAATATTCTAAGAATGTGTTTTTATAATATGGGACATGAAGCATTAAAAACATCCATGACACATTCAGATAGATCTGATGCTGTTTATCAGCCTTTATTTGTGGAATAAAGTAACCTTTGACCTCTCTGAGGTTTATGGTATCATCAATGTCACCTTTATCAAAAACCAGGAACAAGAAAATATCATGGAGATAAATGTCTAAGAAAAAAATCACTCTTATAGTTTAATAAACAGTTTATTACCAGTATATCTGTCTATATATATATATATATATATATATATATATATATATATATATATATATATATATATATATATATATATATATATATATATATATATATATATATATATATATATTATATATATATATATATATATATATATATATATATATATATATATATATATATATATATATATATAAAAACCAGCAGTTATTCAGTATTTACATAAACTCCAGCTTGTTCTCTCACTTTAATGCAGCAGAACTCTGAGAACATCGAGCTGCAGCAAAGACCCAGCAGTTAACGTGGGTTAGGTTTAAGGGTTAGGGGTTACAGGGGTCGGGTCGGGGGGTCAGGGTTAACCCTCAGTGAAGAGCTCCTCTCTCAGCTTGTGGTAGCTCTCCTTCATCTCCATCAGCTCCCGGTGAGTCCCTCGCTCTTTGACTTTGCCGCCGCTCACAAAAACGATCTGATCGGCGTTCTCGATGGTCTTCAGCCTGTGAGCGACCACCAGCAGGGTCTGGTCCGGGATCGTAGAGAGGGACTGCTGAATCTGAGGGGGGCAGAGATATGTAGTTATGTTACTGACCCCTGAGTGGATCTCAGGTCTGAGATCATCAGGAGAAACTTTCACTGTTTACACACGAGGAATTAAACATCCTGCTGCCAGTTTGTAAATAAATACATTTAATAATAAAACACTTGCTGATGTAACAGGAAGAAAAATCAGAGCTACTTTTAACAGCATACTGTTCTGTTAATCAATATTTTGTTATGTAATAATTTATTTTTAAATAAGAGGACTGGTGTGTTTTTATTCTGTGAGTACATTAAATACTGTGAAATAATAAAAGGCTGATTAGCAACAATTTAAATTAAAAAAATATATATACATATGACTTTGTTCTTTTGTCCTGTTATAAGGATATCACAGAGCAAACCTGAACCTTTGAGCTTCTGAGGTGAAAGGCTGAAGTTTTTATTCTGCAGTTTTGAGCTCTGAGAATGAGTCTGACTCTGATTTTCCTCCTAAATCTCACAGAGACGTTTTCTTTCAGTTTTATCAGGAAGTTCATGTTCAGCATCTTCAGGACGAGACTCTGTTTTTAATCAGCACTGATGGATTTCTGGAGGTCAAACTGTGACGTTTCTTTGATCTTTAGTATGAGACATGTTTGAATCATAAACTTAGAGACCCTTAAACTCTGACACACCTTATTCTCACTGTCAGTATCCAGCGAGCTGGTGATTTCATCCAGGATGAGGACCTGTGGCCGTCTGACGAGAGCTCGAGCGATGGCGATCCGCTGCCTCTCACTCTTAGATAACTGACCTCCACCTTCACCCACCTCTGAGACACAGACACCACCACAGACAGATTAATGCAAACAAACAAAATATTTACTCCTTCAAATGCACAGAGTGAATCTGCAGTGTCCTCATCTCCTCGTCATACTTCCTGCCCTCATTTGTCACCTTTCCTCAGACAGAGCAGGTCTGCAGCCATGACAGGAAGTTACATCATTCACCTGTGTCATAGCCTTTCTCCAGCTGCACAATGAAGTCGTGGGCGTTGGCCTTCGTCGCTGCTTCCTGGATTTGGTCCAATGAGCAGCCTGTAAGCCCGTATTCAATGTTCTGTCTGATGGAGCCAGAGAAGAGCACGGGCTCCTGGTTCACCACAGAGATCTGACAAACACAAATGTTATATAAGTATGTAGACAAGCTTCTCACACAGATGTTATTAATATGATGATCTTTGAATTCACACAGTTTTCTCCCATTAATGTTTTTTTCTTCTATTTGAAAAAACAGAAGCTCCTCAGAGAACATCCTGCTCCATCAGGGAGAAGCTCTGAGGATGAATCACCTTCTGGTGGAGGAAACGGTGGTCGTAGGATTTCAGCGGTTTGCTGTCCAGTAGGATTTCTCCATCCTGAGGTTCGTAGAATCGCTCCAGCAGACTCACACAGGTGCTTTTTCCTTCTCCAGATGGACCAACAAGAGCTGTCATCTGACCAGGCTTCAGCTCCAAGGAGAAGTCCTGAAACCAGTGGAACATGACAGATAATGGTGGTTACAATAACAGAATAAATGGGGACACCAAACCTACACCCACCTGTCCTGCACGCTCACCTGCAGCACTGTTTTGTTGGGGTTGGCAGGATAGGAGAAGGTGAGACTCCTGAAGCTGATGTGTCCTCTCAGCTGAGCAGGTTGGAGTTTTCCGTCTGTGCTGACCAAAGGTTTCCGGTCCAGGTACTCAAACACTTTCCCAGCAGCCCCCACCGAGTTCAGCATGTCACCAAAGATGTAGGTGAGAGTCTGGAAGATGGCATTCATTGGTAAATGGATCAGTTAAAAAAAACAGGTTTACATTTACACAGATTGAATGTAATATAATATTTTGCAACCAGTCAAATGCTTAAAATGGTGAAAGATGGATAAAATCTGTGATGTTAGTCTGGCTTAAATCTCTGAGTCATCAGTGATGCTGCTCCTCTATCTGTGCTGAGGTAAAAACAAACTGAAGTTATTTGGGGCTTTTGTAACCTGTTATATTTAACTGCTGCTGTGCTAACTCCACAGTTACTGCTTCGTTTGGAGCCACACGTCCTGACTGCTAACAGTGCACAAAACATTATGGGATACCCTGATGTTGTCTCCAAGATCTGAGTGGTACAGGATGAAGGAAACCAGGTTGCCTGTGGTCATCTGCCCCCTCTGGATGAAAAGCCGACCATAGTACAACACAAAGACCTGCATGGCCAAACCTGTCAGCTGCAGACACACACACACACACACACACACACAAACACACACAGGACCAAATACTGCTGAATAAGGTGATAAACAATCAACACCCACTGATCTCTAAAAGACAAAATAACTCCTCACCCTCCGTGCAAGCAGGTAAACAGCCCTGACAGCGTCCCGGCGGATCTTGAGGTTGTGTGTGACCATCAAGCAGTTGTCATAGCGACAGGCTTCATGTTTTTCTGTGTTAAAGCTTCGTACCACACGAATACCAGACAGCACCTCATTTGCAGCTTCATTTGCCAAAGCCATTGAGTCCTGGGTGGCCAAGGACAACCTCTGAGGAAGGAAACACTCACTGTAAACTGTAACTCACCCACATTTGTTTAATTAGGTTACTTTCATGGCATTACACACATGCGAGGATGTGGATCCATATCCATTCACTGCCTCTTGTTAAGCTGCTCTTACCTGGTAGTGAGTGTCATAGATGTTTTGTATGAGGCCGGTGATGGGGGTCTCCATCAGTATGAGGAATGTGAGCTTCCATGACAGTTTCATCATTAGATATATCATACCCATTGTCTTGAGGAAAGTCCTCAGCAGCACGTTGACATTCAGACCCACTGTTTTTCCCATCAGGTTGGTGTCTTTAGACAGTCTGGATGTGATTTCACCTGCAGGGAGAATTAATAATAGCCCTCACTGAAGTCATCCTGTCCTTCAATCCTATTACTTTGACCCTGGTTTCTTCTTTTTTCAGGTACTATTGAGACTCGACCTGACTTGTTCTGTCCTTTAAATGCATATGACAGCCTTACCTGTCTTTATGGTTTCAAAGAAAGCTATTTCCTGTTTGGTCAAAGCCCCAAACAGCATAACTTTGATTCTGCATGTGCAGGAGTTGATGACACAAAGTAAGAGACCCCCTCTGCAGCCAGCACTCACAGAACTAATGAAAGCATCGATAAAAAATAAGGTGAGTTATTTATTATAATATGTGCCTCACAGAAACAGGATAAATGTGTGCACTGTCTGCCTCATACCTTCCCAGAGAGTAAAGACCCATGAACAGCAGAGCAGACAGGAAGTCACTCTGCTGGTAATTACTGCCAAGGATGTCAATGACTCTCCCCGTGTAGAAAGGGATGAACATCTCACCTGAGAGGAGATGCACACAGGTGCTACAATCAGTCAGAGTAATAACTCTTCAGAGGATATCATCTCTTTATCGAGCATTTTAAATATATGCAGTAATAAAAAGTTGAATGTTTTCTTCAGTCTGGACCATCATCTTAGCATCAGCACCACCTTTATTAGACTCTAAACTATCACCATCTACTTACAGATGACAGCCAGCGACAGGAACACGAGTCCTCCGAGCAGCAGGGGATAGTCGGGTCTGTACAGGCGGAGGACTCTCATGAACAGCACCCTCGCCTTCTGCTTCTTCTGTTTACCGACGGCCTCTTCGTCGGTGTCCGGGATGGTGATCTCCCAAAACAGCGCAGCAGCGAGCGCCGCACCGGTGAACATGAGCCAGCAGCGCACATCCCTCAGCTGTCCGCACTGACTCTCCTCATTATAGAGCGCGCTGGTCCCGGTCTCAAACACCGCGGGGAGCAGACTGTGCGCCGTTATAAACCGAATCAGCAGCGGTGCGGGGTCTCCGAGTGTGATCAGAGCTACAGTAATAAGAGCCAACCAGCGGAGCGCCGCAGAGAGCCAGAGACGCGGAAACTGCCCAAAGACGCTGAGAGCCGCCGCAGATCCGGACGCGTAAAACAAGAACAGGTCGAAGCAAACTGCTGCAGTCAAAGCAGCGACTTTGCGCTTCATTGTTGCTGTGATCGCTGCCATCGTCGGCAACAGTCGTCCTCAAATGACCCGCTGTGCTGCAGGAGCAGCGCTTTAGGCTAAGTTTACTTTCACTTTCATTTTCTTATATGAAGGGGGGGTTTTCCTGAAATCCAAAATCCAGAAAACATCAACTGAAGCCAGACAGGATTGTAAATATCTCAATACTTCTCAGTGACACTCATCAATCCTTTCTTTAGTATAATCATCACTGTCCAACTGTAATATTATTAATCATTATTATTAATTATTCTAAGGATTATTCCTCAGAATATCAAATATCCTTTGAGGGTCTGTGGAGTGACACAAAGAGACTCAGCATTAGTTTATTTCATTTTTAAGTTCCACACAGCATGTGTGAATATATCCATTATGATCAGCCATATTTGGTATAAACATCACTTAAAGCTTTTTAAATGTGTTTGTTAACCAACCATTAAATTAATCAAGTCTTCATGCTGGAATAAATAGACTACCTTCTCAGGGATGTGTGTCTCCACCTGGTCTTGAAACCCGTGGAGCCACTGAATATCAGGGCTTTTGTATATTTTATAAACAGTAGGTTTTTATTGTTTTTAAAGATTCAAATAATTAATATTTCAGCAGGTCTACAAGGCTAAAGAGGTCCTGAATGACTCAGAGAAACTAAATGATCTCAGGTACTGTGAAATGTCTTTTCCAGGCAAATCAAACAACATCTAGTTCAAACTTTTCATTTTATTAAATGAACCAAAAATGTGATGAGCTGTAAATACAGACTAAGGTTTCATTTACGCAAAGGTTAGCAGATATTACACCTGAATACCTTTGGGTATTAGTGAGATACACAGGTATACACAGGTATACTTCTCCTAAATTCTTTTCACATCACGAGCTGAGTTGATTGACAGCTGTGCTGAAAGCCATGGTGACTGTGAGGACAACAAAGGTGTCACTGATCAAAGAATGTAGGAAGCTGATTTCCCAGAATGACTTGCTCCTCCGTGCCGTGTTCATCAATGGTGACGATGTAGGCCACGCCCCCGCTGGAGCCATCACGGTTCATTGCCAAAGAGAGAGCTGCAAGGAAGAGAAATAAACAGCATGATTTAGTTTTTACAAGATATCTCAACATTTAGTAACTATAACATGACATAAAAGAGGAGTGGCTGTTATAAGCAGCCGGTTTCCCTTCAGCATCAAACCTCCAACAGGAAAACTTACTGTTGATGACAAACTGCTGTGACTCCTCTCTGCTCATGCCTCTGTGGTACTCAGCATCAACAAACCCGTAAACATACGAGCTGCCAGAACCGCCAACTGCAAAAGGCTGATGTGTCAGGAGCCCTTTTAGAGTTGCATACACCTGGAGGTCAAAGGGCACAGGAAAGGAGGGACAGAAGCACCTAGCAATATTATTTCTTATGGTAACATCCATTGTGCTGGCTCAGTAAGATCTCTTATTCAAAGCAATAAGCAGCAGATGTTGTGAATGATTTAAGGTTCAATCTGTTCCCTTTAAACTGGAACATTCACTCACCTGCCCTCCGCCTCTTCTGTCCCAGCCGGCTACAATCAGGTGTGCTGACATCTCCTCTTTGTATTTGTATGAGATGTTTCTCACCAGAGTGGCAGCTGAGCGAACCTGAGGATCCTCACCTATCTCAGTGCTGAGACACAACATGACATACTGTTAGAAACTCATCATCATGGTTTACAGACCCAAGGAAACTCTGCTGGTCAAAGCAGGAAATCCCACATGCAATATTATAAACGAGGATGAGTCTAAATATGAATTAGATCAGACAGTAAATGTAAGCTCCTAATGTGTCAGTGTATTTATCTGTACTGAATGGAGACTTCATCAGCATCAGGCAACATGATTGTGTTTTATTTACCTTTTCCAGGCCAGACGTAGCCAAAGTACTGACATTCTATACTTAAGTAAAAAAATACTTTGGTAAAAGTCGAAGTACTGGTTCAACTTCTTTACTCAAGTAAAAGTAAAAAAGTACAGGCTCTAAAATGTACTCAAAGTAAGAAAGTAAAAGTAGTTCTTTGGAGGACGTTTCTACCTGTTATTTTTCTGTAAAGCTAACTGAACCTCATTATATATTACTGTAATAATATAAAATATTACATGAGAATAGAAACATTATTCCAATCTAAATTTTAATCCTAATGAATGCACTCAGCTTGAATCTGTTCTGTAGGACACAAACTGTGAAAGGGAATTTAAACACAGCTCTGTTCTCTGTGTCCTCCATAGTAGAGGGTGACTGTGCCTCCACCTAAACACCAACATGAGGATCCTCAGGGGTTACAGTGGGATTCAGAAGGTGGAGGAACCCTAAGATCAGCTGTAGTGGCTCTGCATGGGGAGAAGAATCACAGCTTTCTATTGTAGCTGCAGTAAATGATGTTGGTGTGCAGGCTGTGATCAGCTGACCTGCTGCTGCTGCTCTCTCCTTCCTCTTTCTTACATCTTTCTGCATCTGAGTGAAGTTCAATTCAATTTTATTTATATAGCGTCAAATCAAAACAAACAGTCGCCTCAAGGTGCTTTGTATTGTGGGTAAAGACCCTACAATAATACAGAGAAAACCCAACAGTCAAAACGACCCCCTATGAGCAGCACTTGGTGACAGTGGGAAGGAAAAACTCCCTTTTAACAGGAAGAAACCTCCAGCAGAACCAGGCTCAGGGAGGGGGGGTCATCTGCTGTGAGGGGAGAGACAGGACAAAATACAGCAGCTAGCAGACACACTGTGTGACAAACTGCACACACTTTGTGTGTTTGCTGATATTTGTTGAGCATTTAGAAATGTTGCATTTAAAACTACCTGCCACATGTTACTCTCTTTATGCTCGCTCCTCTTCTGTAGTGTTAGCTAAATGCTGAAATACCGCAGGCACAGCTTATGGACATCGGCGGTCCGGCCCACTGTAAGCCCTGATTATAGCGCTATAGATGATACATTAATTATACGGTTTTGCCTCTTTAATGTCTTTGGATGCGATAAGCCCCAGTGATGGAGGACATGCCAGTACAAGTGTCTCTTATGTGTTATTATTCCTCCGTTTAGGCTCAGATCATTTGATGTTTGACCAGAAAGGCAAACTTTTCTCTGACGTGTTAAAAAGTAACGAGTCTGTTTTGAAAATGTAAGAAGTAGAAAGTACAGATACTTGTGTAAAAATGTAGGGAGTAAAAGTAAAAAGTAGTCAGAAAAATAAATACTCAAGTAAAGTACAGATACCTGAAAAATGTACTTAAGTACAGTAATGAAGTATTTGTACTTCGTTACTTCCCACCTCTGCCTCCGTCTCTGTGTGCAGCCTGCTTTGCCCGGTTCTGGAGAATACCTCTTACTCACTTCTTCACCTGAAGTTTGACTTTGAACTCCTCCCTTACATCGTCAGACCCAACCTACCTGTCCTCCGGGAGCTCACAACTCAACAACAGCTCTGCTATCATCAGTGCTAACAGAGGACTGTGACTCTGCCACTGCCAAGTAAGCTATTGTGTTTCCTTAGTTCACGACTCTTCTTTCTCACTGTCTGGATGACCTCTCTGTGGACACCTGGATTAAAGTCCCTCTCCTCTGCCACTGAAGGACCCTTAACTGTGCCTTCAGAGTCCTGTGCTCGCCCTCCTCATGGAGCCTCCATGAATGGAGGTTTATTCTGATAAATGTCTGGAGTATATTCCTGCTTGGAACTTGGCTTCCTTAATGTAAATAATAAAGACTATGTAAATAAATCAAACTGTCTTCTCTGTGTCTGCATTTGGGTCCATCTTTCTGTATCTGCCAGCAGCTGTGACACTTTGGGCCTTCAGGTGGCGCTGCAGTAAAAACAGGCCTGTCATGGAAATCAGTGCATGTGCTCAGAAACACTTCCAGAAACGGTCTGTGAGAACAGCTGCGCCATCCACAGATGCAGGTTAAAGCTCTATCATGAAGAAGCCACATGTGAACATGATGCATCTTCTCCAAAGCTCTTTAAAATGGACTGAGGCAAAGAGGAAAACATGGACATCACGTCTTCCTGACTAAAGAGGAGAGGGACCATCTAGCTTGTTGTTGGCTCAGTTCAGTTCAGCCTGCCTCTGATGGTATGTGGGTGCATCTGTGGAATTGGCAGCTTACACATCTGGAAAGGCTCCATCAATGCTGAAGGTATCTACAGGTTTTAGAGCAGCATGAGTACCCATCCTGATGATGTCCTTGCATATTTCAGCAGGATGGTGCTAAACCACATACTGCATCTATTACAACACCATGGTTTCATAGTAGGAGAGCCCGGAACTGAACTGACCTGCCTCTATCAGACAGAATGGGACAGCATCCGTCTCCTGAAACTCCAGCAGCTGCTCTCCTCAGTTCCCAGATGTTTCCAGACTGTTGTTAAAAGAAAAAAGGTTGCTGCACAGTAGGAAACTCGACCCTGTCCCAGTTTTATAGAGGTGTGCTGCTGCCATCAAATTTAAAATAATTTTTCTTAAAATGGTTCATTTTCTTTCTTTAATCATCTTGTGTGCTCTGTATGTATGTATGGGTAATGTATGGGTTTTATGAGATTTGTAAATTTTTTGCATTCTGTGTCCCAGCTTCTTTGGAGCTGGGATGTAAACCCCAGATTGGTGAGTATTTAACTCTTTTACAGTATTACATCACATTATACTCCTACTGTCCATCAGCCTTCCATCAGTACTTGCTGTGTTTACCTGTGCACATCCAGCTGGTAGTTGACTATCTCAGCGATGGTCTGAGCATCTGCTGCAGATCCTGACAGAGCGCAGTAGATCTTCTCATGGAGGGGAGACAGTTTGTTCATCACCCTGTTCACCACAGAGGCTCTGCATGGAGGAAGGAGACTGGCTTTAAAAGGTGAATCCATTAACATAGGAGGAAGAAGGAACTATGGGGAAAGGTGAGGAAAGATTCCAGATGTTTAAGCACCCAAGCAATCATTGGTATTATAATAAAGACAACCTTATGGCATTATGCAGACAGAAACGGACACACAGTGAACACACGCACATGCGCAAACTTACCCAGCAGACACGCGGGAGTCGGACCCGAGCACGACCCCACCGTCAAACTCGATGGCGATGATGGTCGTCTGTAAATAAACCCCATTATTAGAATGACTTCCTCGGAGCCTGAAGCTGTAAGAGAGTGCAGCGCATTGACAGCACAGCTGGTATCAAAGATGTTCCACTTACTCCTGTTTTCACCTCCTCGGACAGCCATTCTGGAGCTGTTTCTTCCAGCATGCTGATGCACGGCGGACACTCCGACACCGACAGCTCTGACCGGAAACTGGAAGGTTTAGGCGAGCCGCTCCGCTTTTATGTGACCCTTTTACGCTTAGAAATCCTTCTTTATGCTTCACCTTCGTTTCGGCTTTTTTATTTTACCAGATCGGCTCTACGGGCAGGATTTAGACAGACGCCATATTTTCCTGAATAAAATCGAAATCGAAAGTTGAGGCTTGTTCCTCTCTGAGCTGCTCCAGGATCAGCCTGGCGTCACTCAGCTGAGCCTCGTTATACTGCACACAGTTAAATGAGCACTGAAAGTAAACTAGCTGAACCAAAACGGTTTATTTATCCTTAAACTGTCCGCTTCATTTCACTGCTTTGAATCATTTAAAATCCAGTTTGCTGCATCTCTGATCTGCTGCTGTTAAAATAATTTTAGTATCTGACTTTAATTTACATCCCTCTGAATGCACCAACACTGAATTTCTAAAGTCATTTAATTTAGTGCAGCATTGGCCCCACAGTGGATAGATAGATAGATAGTGTTGTATTATTCATGGTATATGCCACATATATATCTTACATACATTTACTTCCCTGAGAAATTTGTCTGGAAAATAACATAACTGATTAAAAATACAGAAGCTTATAATGTTCTGTGTCATCATGAACTTTGTGTTCTGACTGTACAATGAGCCACACTGATGAAGACTAAACAATGATAGAAATGGAGACTTCGAGGTCACCCTGTTGTTGAAATTCTCTGTTTTCCACATTCTGTTTTGTAAATGATGTAATCAAGACTGATATGCTGTGACTATATGAAACTGTAAGTTGAATTAGAATGTGCCAGTACTTCATGCCATCTCATGACATGAAGTCTGACCGAGATATCTGTACTGTATGAAATGGTTTTATTAAATTTAATAATTGGACTCCTTATTCTGATTGATTTGTGTCATTCCTGTCGATAAACGAACACGCAGAAACCTAAAGGCTTAAGCAGCAGCATACACACTTATTATTTAAATTCCTTCAATAGATAGATAGATAGATAGATAGATAGATAGATAGATGCTTTATTGATCCCACACTGGATCAGGTTTGTGGTTTATCTGTAAACTCTCTGCATATGTCTGACCTGCTGTCTGAGCACAGATGGATCATTTCTGACACAGCTCTAGTACTGCCTCCCAGGAGACAACTGTTCATCTCACATCTTTAATTATGGCAGGCAGATTTTCAGCTCTCCTTTCTAATGTGACCTTATCTACAGCTAATTTTCAGATATCAGTAACTTAGTTAACTGGTTTAATAGTGTTTGCTCATCAGTTCTGGACAGCATTGCACCATTAAAAGTCAGATTAGCCTCAGTCATTAGTTCTTCTCTTTGGATCAGTTAGCCCTTAAGCCTAACCACAGGTGAGAGGTCAGAAAGCTGAACGCAGGTGGAAAAACACAAACCTCCATGTTCAGTGTCTCCATATGGAGTTATTAACCACACTCAACCAATTCACGAAAGATCCAAGATCATTTTATTTTACTGGTTTGGTAATCCACAGGTTTCTGTAAGAGCGTAGTAGGCTGCCATGACAGACTGCTACTTCCGCTGTTCGGTTTTATACTTCCGGTTACCAAAAGTTAGAGCCAGAGTTAATGACAAAATTCGATTACTTGGTGCTGTAACAGGCGGCTTTATTAGTTGGAATATGAGCTCGGGTTCAACTTGTGCTGTTGTCGGTTGTCACTACATCATTCTGTACATTTTTTCAAATTATTTCATTCTGTAAATTTGTTCTTTTTCCCCAAAATTATACTACCCAGTTGGTATGGAGAGCTGTTTCATTCAAAATGAAATAAATAAATAAATACTACTATTGATAAATTATTAATAAATATCCCCATGAAATAAAATAAAATATTTTTAAAGAAATTTTAATTATTATTTTACTTTAATTTCAAGATTTATTTATGTATCTATCTATTTATTTATTCATTTATTTATTTCACAATAGAGTTTTATTTTGTGACACTTTTATTTTGGAAAGCTATTTTACATATTTCAGTGACATTTATTTTTTTGAAGCTCTTTTTATTTTATGTTCTTATATTCAAATGAGTGGGCGGAGTTTTATCTGCGGGGCGGGGCTGGTCAGGAGTGGTGGACTTGGACCAGAGCGGAGGATAGTGGCCAAAAAGTTTGAAAAATGACTGTTTCTGTGACACAAAATAAACTTTTAAGATGTTTTCAGGTGAGAATGTAAATGTGTAAACCGCAAATATCAGCTCGTTTTATCAAGATATCGCTTAATTGCAAAAAGTGCTCCGCTGTTTTCGGAGCTGTCCGTTGCTGCTGCTCTACCAGCAGCTCGCCTCGCTAGCTGTCTGCTGACCGGAACGTCCGACTGCTGGCACATCCTTTTCAAACCCCCGCTGGCTTTCGCTGCTGAGTTGAAGTTAAGCACAGTAATAACTCACTCAGATGATCTCTAACAGCTGATGTTTGGTTTGTTTCAGTGTTTCATTTGCTCCTCAGCAAATCAGTTTGCCTGAAATTAAAGTTAAGCGTCATAACTGGATAGTTTTATTCAACATTAATGTCTCACTTAATATAGTTGGAAATTAATCATTCGCTCAGCTGTATTCTTTTATGTTGAAATGTGTTATGCTTGTTTTAACAGGTTATTTTGAATTAAAGATTTAAAATAAACCACAAAAAGGAGAAAAAGTTCGTTCTCAGTTTAACCAGCTGCTTTTACACAGCTGAGCTTCACACTGTCGCGGTTGCTAGGCGACATGAGCTACTCTGAGGTGAGGGCAGGTGACGCAGATATGAAGGTTTAGACCGTCCAATTTCACAGCCGCTCACTTCCAGCCTTTGCGGTCTTCGTGGGCTGCGAAGGCCCCGGTCTGCTGCGCTACCATTCGGTCAAGACGGTTAGCAGCTTCTCTCAATAAGTCTGAGATGCTTCTGTTTTCAGACATTGTAAATCCATCCATCCATCCATCCATCCATTTTCTTCCGCTTATCCGGAGCCGGGGGCAGGAGCCTAAGCAGAGAAGCCCAGGCTTCCCTCTCCCCAGCCACCTCCTCTAGCTCATCCGGGGGGACCCCAAGACGTTCCCAGGCCAGCTGAGAGATATAATCTCTCCAGCGTGTCCTGGGTCTGCCGCGGGGCCTCCTCCCGGTAGGACATGCCCGGAACACCTCACCCAAGAGGCGGCCAGGAGGCATCCTAATCAGATGCCCGAGCCACCTCAACTGGCTCCTTTCGATGTGGAGGAGCAGCGGCTCTACTCTGAGCCCCTCCCGGATAGCTGCACTCCTCACCCTATCTCTAAGGGAGAGACCAGCCACCCTTCGAAGGAAACTCATTTCTGCCGCTTGTATTCGCGATCTTATTCTTTCGGTCACTACCCAAAGCTCGTGACCATAGGTGAGGGTAGGAACGTAGATCGACCGGTAAATCGAGAGCTTCGCTTTTACACTAAGCTCCCTCTTCACCACGACAGACCGGTGCAGCGTCCGCATTACTGCAGAAGCAGCCCCGATCCATCTGTCAATCTTCCGCTCCCTTCTCCCATCACTCGTGAACAAGACCCCGAGATACTTGAACTCCTCCACTTGGGGCAAGAACTCGTTCCTGAGCCGGAGAGGGTACTCCACCCTTTTCCGGCTGAGGACCATGGCCTCAGACTTAGAGGTGCTGATTCTCATGCCGGCCGCTTCACACTCGGCTGCGAACCGTTCCACTGCGAGCTGGAGGCCACCCCCTGATGAAGCCAACAGGACCGCATCATCTGCAAAGAGCAGAGATGAGACTCTGAGGCCACCAAGGAAGAAGCCTTCCGCCACCTGGCTACGCCTAGAAATTCTGTCCATAAAAATTATGAACAGAATCTGTGACAAAGGGCAGCCCTGACGGAGTCCAACACCCACAGGAAACGAATCCGACTTATTACCGGCTATACGGACCAAGCTCTCACTGCGGTTGTACAGAGACTGAATGGCCCGCAACAACGGGCCAGACACTCCATACTCCCGCAGGACCTCCCAGAGGATACCCCGAGGGACACGGTCGAATGCCTTCTCCAAGTCCACAAAGCACATGTAGACTGGTTGGGCAAACTCCCATGCGCACTCGAATATCCTTGAGAGGATAAAGAGCTGGTCCAGCGTTCCGCGACCAGGACGAAAACCGCATTGTTCCTCCTGGATCTGAGGTTCGACTAACAGACGGACCCTCCTTTCCAGCACCCTGGCATAGACCTTACCGGGGAGGCTGAGGAGTGTGATCCCTCGAAAGTTGGAGCACACCCTCCGGTCTCCCTTCTTAAAGATGGGGACCACGCCCCCGGTCTGCCAAGCCAGTGGCACTGCCCCAGATCTCCACGCGATGTTGCAGAGGTGTGTCAACCAAGACAGCCCTACAACATCCAGAGCCTTCAGGAACTCAGGGCGAATCTCGTCCACCCCAGGGGCCTTGCCACCAAGGAGTTGTTTAACTGCCTCAGTGACCTCACCCCCAGTGATGGCCAGGTCATCCCCCTCGTCCCCAGACCCTGCTTCCACTACAGAAGGCGTGTCAGTGGGATTCAGGAGGTCCTCGAAGTATTCCTTCCACCGCCCGACTATAGCCTCAGTTGAGGTCAGCAGCACCCCACCCGCACTATAAACCGTGTGAGTGGAGCACTGCTTTCCCCTCCTGAGTCGCCTGATGGTTTGCCAGAATCGCTTCGATGCCGTCCGAAAGTCTTGTTCCATAGCCTCACCGAACTCCTCCAACACCCGAGTTTTTGCGTCGGCCACTGCCCGAGCTGCGTTCCGCTTGGCCTGTCGATACCTGTCAGCTGCCTCCGGAGTCCCACAGGCTAACCAAGCCCGATAGGACTCTTTCTTCAGCTTGATGGCTCCCTTCACCTCCAGTGACCACCATCTGGTTCGGGGGTTACCACCACGACAGGCACCAACCACCTTGCAGCCACAGCTCTGAGCAGCAGCCTCAACAATGGAGGTGCGGAACATGGTCCATTCGGACTCAATGTCCTCAGCCTCCCTCGGAATGCTGTCGAAGTTCTGCCGGAGGTGGGAGTTGAAGATCTCCCGGACTGGGGCTTCTGCCAGGCGTTCCCAGCGCACCCTCACAATACGTTTAGGTGCACCAGGTCTGTCCAGCATCTTCCCCCGCCACCTGATCCAACTCACCACCAGGTGGTGATCAGTTGACAGCTCAGCTCCTCTCTTCACCCGAGTGTCCAAAACATACGGCCGCAGATCTGATGATACGATTACAAAATCGATCATCGACCTGCGACCTAGGGTGTCCTGGTGCCATGTGCACTTATGGACATCCTTATGTTCGAACATGGTGTTTGTTATGGACAAACTGTGGTTTGCACAGAAGTCCAATAACAAGACACCATTCGGGTTCAGATCGGGCAGGCCGTTCCTCCCAATCACGCCCCTCCAGGTCTCACTGTCATTGCCCACGTGAGCGTTGAAGTCTCCCAGCAAGACTATGGGGTCACCAGATGGAGCACTCTCCAGCACCCCGCCCAGTGACTCCAAAAAGGGTGGGTACTCTGAACTGTCATTCGGCGCATAAGCGCAAACAACAGTCAGGACCCATTCCCCAGCCCGAAGGCGCAGGGAAACAACCCTCTTGTCCACCGGTGAAAACTCTGACGTACAGGCAGCAAGCCGGGGGGATACAAGAATACCCACCCCAGCTCGCCGCCTCTCACCGAGGGCAACTCCAGACTGGAACAGAGTCCAGCCCTTCTCCAGGAGACTGGTTCCAGAGCCCAGGCCATGCGTTGAGGTGAGCCCAACTATATCTAGCTGGTATCTCTCAACCTCACGCACTAGCTCAGGCTCCTTCCCCACCAGAGAGGTGACATTCCATGTCCCAATAGCCAGTCTTGATAGCCGGGGATCGGTCCGCCAGGGCCTCCGCCCTCGGCCACCGCCCGACACACACTGCACCCGACCCCTATGACACCTCCTGCGGGTGGTGGGCCTACAGGAGGGCGGGCCCATGCAACCTCTTTGGGCTGCGCCCGGCCGAGCACCACGGGCTAATGCCCGGCCACCAGACGCTCTCCCTCGAGCTCCCTCACCAGGCCTGGCTCCAGGGTGGGGCCCCGGTAACCCTATCCCGGGCAGGGTAAACTGTTCCCTTGCTTTTATAGACATAGGGGTCTTCTGAACCGCTCTTTGTCTGGACCCTCACCCAGGACCAATTTGCCATGGGAGACCCTACCAGGGGGACAAGCCCCCGGGCAACATAGCTCCTGGGATCACTGGGACACACAAACCCCTCCACCACGATAAGGTGGCGATTCACGGAGGACTTCAACTTGTAAATCAGTTGAATAAATTAGAAAGATCAGAAACATTCTGCAAAAGGCTGCCAAAAAATTGGCGTCAATTCTTTTCTTCTTCTCCTGCTCAATATTTTGGAAGCTAGTTCCTGTTTTACTCCTCTGGGTCGCTGACGTCTGACCAGCGCCGCCCCACAGATAAAACTCCGCCCCCTCATTTGAATATAAGAACATGAAAGAGCTTCAAATAAAAAACGGGGTTAAAAAATAAATGTCACTGAAATAGGTAAAATAGCTTTACAAAATAAAAGTGTCACAAAATAAAACTCCATTATGAAATAAATAAATGAATAAATAAATAAATAGATAGATAAATAAATGAATCTTGAAATAAATTAAAATAAAATAATAAAAATAATAATGAAAATTTCTTTTAAAAATATTTTGTTTTATTTCATGGGGATATTTATTTATTTCATGGAATATTTATTAATAATTTATCAATAGCAGTATTTATTTACTTATTTATTCATTTATTTATTTATTTCATTTTGAATTAAACGGCTCTCCATACAGTTGCACATCCTATAACTGCATTCTTTCCTTATGTTTCTTTCTTCAATTAATGATGAGTAGTAAGATGTCCTAGCTTTATGGAGGGCTTTTTTATAGAGCAACAAACTCTTTTTCCAGGCTAAATGAGCATCTTCTAATTTAGTGAGACGCCATTCCCTCTCCAGCTTTCGGGTTATCTGCTTTAAGCTGTGCGTTTGTGAATTATACCACGGAGTCAGGCACTTCTGATTTGAAGCTTTCCTTTTCAGAGGAGCCACAGTATCCAAAGTCGTACACAGTGAGGATGTAAAACTATTGACGAGATAATCGACCTCACTGGGAGCAGAGTTTAGGTAGCTGCTCTGCACTGTGTTGGCACTGAAGAGCATAACAATGAAGGAATTAGATCCTTAAACTTAGTTACAGCACTTTCAGAAAGACTTCTACTGTAATAAAACTTATTCCCCACTGCTGTGTAATCCATTAAAGTAAATGTAAATGTTACTAAGACATGATCAGACAGGAGGGGGCTTTCAGGGAATACTGTTAAGTCTTCAGTTTCTATGCCATATGTCAGGACAAGATCCAGAGTATGGTTAAAGTGGTGGGTGGGCTCCTTTACATTTTGAGAGAAGCCAATTGAATCTAACAATAGATTAAATGCAGTGTTGAGGCTGTCATTCTCAGCATCTACATGGATGTTAAAATCACCCACTATAATTATTTTATCTGAACTGAGCACTAAATCAGATAAAAACTCTGAGAAATCAGACAGAAACTCTGAGTAAGGACCAGGTGGACGATAGATAATAACAAATAAAACAGGTTTTTGAGTTTCCCAATTAGGATGGACAAGACTAAGAGTCAGGCTTTCAAAAGAATTAAAGCTTTGTCTGGGTCTTGAATGAATGAATGAAGGTTTTATTGCTATCCTGGCTTTAAATGTGCAAATATGCTTTTGCTGAGGTGTTTTTTGGAACCACGTACGGTGTTTTTAATGAATACAGTACGAGATGATTTTTTTTAACCTAACTATCCCAGTGTATCTCTTTCTGTACCTCCTGCTAAAGGTAGCGCTGCAAGGCGGCTGCATGACCTCAGGACACCTGTCCCCCCGTGTTTGTGTTTGTGTTTGTGTTTGTTATATTCTTGGATGGGTGCTCTGTTAACTGCAATTTCCAATGTGTGAACTTGTTCACCCACATGGCAATATGGTGGGTAAGGTCAGGTCAGGAGGGGATGCAGACGGAGACGAGAGGGTAGGGGCATTGTGGAGCCCAGATGCCAGCACCTAGCCAAAACAGTTCGCTGATAGTGATGGAAGTTCATCAGCGGCCGTGGTACACCAGATCCAGCTTCACAAATCACAGAGAGGGCTGAGGGGGAGAGCGACCATCACACATAGCCCTGGAGAGATATGATTGCCAGCCCAAGGCCGGCTAGGGAGCCGAATTCCTCCAGGAACAGGCTGCTTGTTTTTTCCCAACAGCCTTCAGTCTCACTGGGGAACCCATTCAGTAAATCCAATATTCCAAATTCGTTAGTTACCGTCCTCGCCGTGCAGAACCGAACCTTATCTCCAGATCGAACCCCTCTCGCCTGCGAGCACGTTCTACTACGGCTCAGGTCCAACAGGCTTTGAGTCTGAGTCTGTACGGCTCTGGACAGGCCGTCCACCTGGGTCAGCAGCCTCTGCAGATGTCGAACTGCCGCCCAGATTTTCTTAATTTCCCGGTAAATCAGGTATCCTCCGAGCCCAAACAGAAAAGATACCGCTACCAAATGGCCAAATATGTAGGCGTCTTCCACGTCTTCAACCTTGAGGGCCGAGAAGCACACAGGTCTCCACGAACTCCAAGAATCGATGACGTATCCAACCGGGTCTGTTCCACTCGGACACGCAGGCTCCCCTTTCCCCGATCTCATAGTGGAAAAAATTCGATCAATGGTGGTGAAGGCCCAGTTTGCCAGATCCATGTTGCTCTCAAGCTTATTCTTATTCGGACAGTGTGTAAGAGATGCTCTCACAGCAAGCAGCAAGCAGGAGAGATGGGGAGGGCAGGGAGAGAGAGATAGTGCGACCGTCGCCGTCAAGAGCAGGAAGAGAAGAGGATTAATTAATTAATTAATTAATTAATTAATTAATTATTAATTAATTTGATTAATTAATAAGCTGGAATTCAAGATTGCTGCTACTCCTCCTCCTCGACCTGTGCTTCGAGCATTCTGACAGTTACTGTGACTCGGGGGTGTTGATTCATTTAAACTAACATATTCATCCTGCTGTAACCAGGTTTCTGTAAGGCAGAATAAATCAATACGTTGATCAATTATTAAATCATTTACTAATAGGGACTTGGAAGAGAGAGACCTAATGTTTAATAATCCACATTTAATTGTTTTATTCTTTGGTGCAGTTGATGAAGCTGTATTATTTATTTTTTTTGAATTTTTATGGTTAAATAGCTTTTTGCTGATTTTAGCTTTGTTTTTTGGTGGTCTGGGAGCAGCACCAACTCTGTGGGGATGGGGTTTTGGGGGGATGGCAGGAGGAGAGAAGCTGCAGAGAGGCGTGTAAGACTGGAATGGGTCTGTAAATACAGGGCCAGTATCATCGATACTGATACCGTTACGTTTTAATAATTATAAAAGATTTTCATGAAGTTTAAGTGTTTTGGGATTTGTTTTCCTTTGGATCATTAATTAGTTAAAAATCAGGATAGAGTTGGGGAAAGTTTATAGGTAAATAGAAAATACTTGATCAAAATAAAAGTTTTTGTTCTGAAACATTAGAACAGTGAGAAAACAATTTCCCCCATACATTGTGATGTCTGGATTTTTTTGTTAAATAAAGTGTAAAAAATGATCACTCAAGAACAAATTACAACTTTTTTTTCAGGTAGAGTGTTCACAAAATATAATACAAAAATGTAATAAAAAATGTCCGTTCATTCACTAATTTTCTGGATTTTTTTTTTAAATAAACAAGCTGTACAAAATTATCACATTATCACATAATGTTATTAAACATTTATGCTTCCAGCCCCGCCCCCTATTTCCGGCCTGTGATTTGATGCCAAAAATATAAGGCATATGGCCCTTTAAGTTACTTTTTTGACATTTGGCTAACTCCCCTTTATATATATATATATATATATATATATATATATATATATATATATATATATATATATATATATATATATATATATATATAGCTCTCACACACACTACTGAAGTGCTCATACACACACTACTGAAATGTGCTCACACACACTAAGGTTATTTAAAATGTGGTAGTAAACACACGGAAGATGGATACTTCATTCAAAAATTTTATTCAGGTTTGCTACTGATATAAATTTAACAGTCCATTTTTTCCTTTATCGAGGGTGAAATTGTCCCAAACCTTGGATCGTTTAGGACGCCGTGAAAGTAACTAAATTATTGAGATCTTGCCTAAATGAGACGGGGTTGACGGGAACTACTTTTTCTTCCACCTGGTAAGTGTGTAATGGGCTCGACACACAGTGAGCCACGTTGCCCCCTCTCATTCATTTCCTATGGAGTTTGTGCGATGAGGCGACAATTGTTTGCCCTCCTCCCGCCAAGCGACCGGCCAAATTTGTGCATGTGAAATTTTGTATATTTTCATATAGGTAGAGGTCCACACGTGGGCAGGCGACGTGATCAATGAGCGGAGAGTATGCTACACGCTGAAGTTTGCAACCACTTTCAACATGGAGGAAAGGATAATTTTTGCTGTGTTTGACTTTCCTATACAATAGGAAATAGATAATAACGGATGAACCTGAGGTTGTCTTTTTCTTTTGCAGAGGAGACCTAACAGCAAGATTTGTGTCAGTTCCAGTGAAATCTTCTGACTCTTCATCTTTATTGCCTTGTCTGACAGGGACTGCTTTGAAAATGCTAAAATCGCTCCAATTTCATAACCAAATTTCTTGGAGATAAGTGATGTGAGAGCGTGATTCGCAATGCTGCCTTCGCTATTGCATCCCATGTGTCATTTGTCGCACCCTGTGGGTCCTGCAAATAATGGGTAAGGACATAATGCCTAAGTGCAACGTACGGCTGCTGCTCACTCGGATGCAAGAAGTCACACATGGAGCTTTTTCAGCTCCACAAATAGCCAAGACGTGATCTGTGAATGAGTAATAAATGAGGCTCCTACCTCCATGTACTTCTGAGTTTAAAATAAATGAATGAAAGAGATATCTTGTGTTCTTTATGAAGCTGAGATTTGAATTACTCCACTTTTTTTAGGTGTTTTTGCACAAAATATCGGTATCAGATCGGTATCGCTAATACCAGCTTGAATTTTACTCAGTATTGGATCGGAGAGGAAATCTGTGGTATTGAACATCACTACTCGCCAGAGATAGAGGGACAGGAAGATGTCTCACTCTGTTAAAAAAAAAAAATCAGTAAAACAAAAACGACTGCTAACAAAAATTAATTTCGTCATCAACTATTTTTATTGTCGATTATTGTCGAAAATGTCGACTAACCGTTCCAGTGTTTCAGTAGTGTGTGTGAGCGTTTCAGTAATAATGTCCCTAACGGCCCCTCATAACTATCTTCTGCCTCAGAGAATGCGTCTCTGCCATTAATAACCGGATGTATTTGAATTTCCTCCATCTCAGTTCAAGTAAAACAGACGTTCTTGTGTTCAGCCCTGACATTTTCTCAGTCAGGCAGTACATCAGCCCCCTCACCAGTAACATCAAACCATCTGCTAAGAACTTTAATGTCATCTCTGACCAATATCTGAATTATGAATCTCACGTCTCATCCAGGCCTGTTTCCATGATCTATAAAATCAAACCTTTATTGTCATTAAGTCATCTGGAACTTTTAGTACATACTTTAAATTTCTCCTGCCTTGATTACTGTAGCTCACTTTTTATGTGCATATGTCAGTCCTCTGTAGCCCATCTCCAATAGGTGAAGAATACAGCAAGGCTGCTAACAAAAACTAGCCAGGTTCACATATCACACCTATTCTTGCTTCCCTTTACTGGCTTCCAGTGAAATACTAATGTGAGGCTTTTACTCAAACTGTGAAGCACTGTGTTCTGAAAAGTGCTTTACAAATGAATTTATTATTGCTTAAAATAACACAGTGAGAATATTTAAAGAGCATCATGAGACAGCAGAAACTTGAAGGACGGGGAGAGAGAAAGGATTTTGTAAATGAAAATATTTTATTTTTAATTTTCTGTTTTTACTGACATGAAACAAAAAACAAAAACATGTTTGGTCACATAAACCTGCTTACAGGTTTTTACAGCTGTGTTTCTAGATTTTTCCACCTTCACTGAGTAGAAAAGAAGTTGTGTTTCATGTGTCTGACTTCAGGAGAGGGTTTTTCCATCCTAAACAGACCAAACAGGAAAGGCCTGCTCCAATTATTCACTCTGATTTTATTGCTGGGTTGATGGTAGGAGGAGCCAAGGCGGTCACTCATCATGGAACCTGGGCAGTTTGTCACCAGGTACAACCACATGCTCCACCCCCTTTTCTGTTATCACCACCAGGTGAGCGACACCCCCGCTGACGTTGTCTCTGCCCATGGCCAGAGCGAGAGCTGAGAGCAGAGCAGAGAGAGAGAGAGGGATGAAGCAGAGGGAAGAAGAAAGAAAAGAAACAGGAAGATATCAGTCAGGTTAAACAATAAGAGATCATCAGTGTGTATACAAATCTAACATTACAACTGTGTCACCAACAAACACAAAGTTTGATGTTTACATAACATCAGTGAGAGCCTCCCACTAAGAACCAGCTGATTTTAGTATTGACCTCTATTAATATCATAGTTCAGGGGTGTCCAAACTTTTTTCAAGAAGGGCCAGATTTGACAATGTGCTCAAGGGCCAACAGTCCCTGATGACATCATTTTAAAGAATCAAAGTTGCATATAAATATTATTATTTAATACTTTCATTTCCATGCAGCAAACAAACATAAAGTAACCAAATGTATAGCACAAAGCTCTGAATTTCCAACTGAAATTTATAAGTGGCTGTAGCTCAGGAGGTAGAACAGGTCACCTAGATCGGCGGTTCAATTCCTGGCTGCTCCAGGCTGCATGCCAAAGTATCCTTGGGCAAGATACTGAACCCCAAGTTGCTCTCCAACGCAAGAGTTGGAGTGTGAATGTTAGATAATAAAAGCTCTTTGCTTACTGACTCATGGAGGTGCTTGTAAACATAAATGTAAACATGTTGTATGAGCCCTTTGAGTGCTCAGAGTGGAAAAGCCCTTTATAAGAACTAGTCCATAACATACAGAAACTGTAAAATGCTGCTGTGTGATTCTGATAACAGAGCAACAGGTGAACTGCTGACACTGATGTGAAGGGCACACAGGTACACAGGGCAGCTGTGGCTCCAGAGCCGTGGTAAATGTGTATAAAATGTGACGTAGGTGGAGTCTGACTCTCGAGCAGTTCTTGTTTAACTTCAACTCAAATATGTGGAGCCAAACAAGATGAATATCTTCTTTGCAAATGTTCATCTGTGGAAACTTGATCTTATCCAGCTGCCAGTGCTGTGCCAAAAATGTGATTTTAGAAAACAAACAAACTGATTTCTGATGGGTTTTGATGTATAATGTCTCTGCTTATGCTGGTATGTTGACTGCAGTCAACAGGATTTATGAAGGCCTTATAAATGAAATAAAGAAATTATCTGCTTTGTAAATATTTTTATAACTGTGTTACTTTATCTACATTATGACCAACCTGGTCCTTTTTGGCCACATCAACTATCTTTATAGAACTGTGATGTTTTATTTGTTGTTGGTCAGATCTCTGAAAAAAATGAGTTTTTATCCTGATAAATAAAGAATATATAAAAGTCACTTTGCCATAACGTGACTGCAGCTTCTACCTGTGACAGGAGAGTTCTTTCTCACTCAGAATGAACTGAGATCATTCATGAGAGATACGTTTGACAGATTAGAGGCCAAAAAGTCATTGACAACAGTTTAATAAAGCAATTTTTTTTTTTCTTTTTTGGCAAATACTAAAGATCACTTTTTGGCAGGACACCGGTAAAAAGGAGAGAGGGAGAGGCTGGTGTCACTGTCACACTGAAGCTCAGTCAGCTGCAGCTGCAGGTGTAGCTGCAGGTGAGGTGGAGCATCATCAGGGTCAAATAGGAACATTTCCTTTTCTATAGCGGCAAAATCCCAAAAACAGTTGTTGAACTCAGCGGCGCTAACTGCTGCATACCGCTTCTTTTGCACACCGTACTGCCAACCATGACCTCCCACAGAGCTGGAAGCATGTGGTGCAAGGCTCCGTTTGTTACAAGTGTCTCTGGAAAAGCTGCAGTTCTGTTTGTGGCTAGGTCCAGGGGGTGGGGGGACGTCCCCTTGGTGCCAAAGTGAAGATGGGATGTGCGAAGTGAGCTTTACTGACTTTCACAAAAAGTCTCCAAAAGTCGCCAAAGTCACTGTAAAAAGCTGCTAAATTTCTCACCAGGCCATAGTTTGGACACCCCTGTCATAGTTCATAGTTTAAATAGAAACACTTTAATGCCACTTTGATAAAGAAGTATTGATATCCTGGATGTTTGATCTGTTTTTCCTCAGAATTCAACAGAATTCAACGTACTTCTACCTTGTAGAAGTACGTTTTGCATAAAGTTTAAAGGGTCATGTGGTCAGAACAGGTTATAGCAGAAATAAATTGATTTTCAAAAACAGTATTTTTAAAATTTTTTCTCAAGTTTACAGATTTTTTATGGAATGACCCGTGCAGGGTGGCTACAGGTCAGTATTTAAATTCCCTCAAAGCATCCATCATAATGTGAGTGTGCTGATAGATAAAAGCACATAAAGTGCCTGTGAATGGATGAATGCAGTAAAAAGTCCTTTGAGTTAGAGCAGTAAAGCGCTGTATGAGTCCATTTATCCTTTAGGACCATTTCATCCTTTCCTTTCCTTTATGTTTTCATGTGTTCTTCATACTGAGTCACAGCCAGGACTAACTCAGTGCTGCTTTAGAGTAACATGTGGTTAAAAGCTCTAAAAACCTTTAGTTATGTCAAACTCATTATAATCCCAGCAAACATTTTCCCAGCATGAATCCTTATTGTTTACTCTACTTCATATTTATTCCTTTTCATGTTTCCCAAAAAACATTTTAGCATCTTCAGATAAACATGGTGAAAAACTGTACCATTAGTGGCAAACTGCAGGCACTCCTCTTTGGTCATGTTGGGTTTGTATTTAGCATCAACGTAGCCGTAGATGAAAGTGCTCCCTGAGCCGGCGATGGTAACAGGCTGATTAATCAGCATCCCGCCTAGAGCCACAACGTACACCTGGAAAGAGATGGAGAAGGTCGTAGTGCAGCAATTAGGTCAGTTTATCGTCAGTTCTTCTAGTAAGTAAGTAAATTTTATTTATTTAGCGCTTTTCACAGACACTAGTCACAAAGCGCTGTACATGCAAAAACAAAACCAGACAGTAAATAAACACCATGATATCTAAAAAACCAATAATGTAAAGCTAAAATAATTAAACACCATAATAGCTAAAACTAAAAATTCAATAAAATAATTCTCAGCAGAAGGCCTTTTTAAAAAAAGGTTTTAACTGCTTTTTTAAAAGAATTCACAGAGTCAGCTGAGCGTAGATGTAGAAGTAGACTGTTCTACAGCCTCGGTGCCACTGACTGAAAGGCTCTGTCCCCCCCTGGTCTTTAGTCGTGTGCGGGGAACAACTAACAAATTCTGAGCCTGCGAATGAAGACAGTGAGAAGCAGTATATTTCATGAGAAGCTGGGAAATATAATCTGGAGCCTGGCCGTTTAATGCTCTGTATGTGAAGACAAGAATTTTAAAATGAATCCTAAAATCGATTGAGACGTTTGTCTTCACGGAGATCACCCACCTGTGGTCCGTTCTTCTTGTCCCAGCCTGCTGTGAGGAAGCCGGCCTGCAGCTCCTCTTTGTTTTTGTAGCATAAATCCTTCAGCACCGATGCTGCTGCGATCACCAGAGGAGGACTCTCCATCTGCACACTGCAGGAGAGCGAGAACAAGAAGAGAAACGTTATTTAATACACTGACATGGTAAACAGAACACGGCAGCACTGTTTTAGTTTGCAAAGTTGCATTTGAACAAATCACAAGATTTCTGGATCATTGTCCTTTGGAGAGATGAGACCAATGTTTGACCATAATCCACATCACCATGTTTGGAGAGAACCAAACACAGCATATCAGCACAAACACCAGCTTGTTTAGCAGCCACAGAGCCTGGGCACCTCACAGTCACTGAGTGGACCATGAACTAGTGGTGGGCGGATCGATCCAAAATATCGATATTATCAATACAAAGCTGGTATTGGAATCGAACAATATTAGCGTGATAGGATCGATACTTTAGATTGTTTTTCTCCTGTAAGTTCAGTGTGTTGCTCCTGTTCATCAGGGAGCAGATATGTCTGTGCAAACACAGCTCCTCTCATGCAGGCACTCTTTGCTCCGCTCCCTCCTCTCTGCACCGCTGTGATTAATTGTCTGCGGTCACGTGACTCAGCGGCACTGAGCAGTTATGGGCTGCAGTGAGTGAGAAAGCCGAGCGTTGTGCAGCTGTACTTTACAGCTGGAAATGAAAACAATGTTAACAGTGATGCGTTTTGGGAGGAAATTTTCTACTGTGGGAACACCATGGACTTATTTAAAGATGTAAAAGTGCAGGAAAAAGAAAAGGCTTGGTTCCTGAGGAGCAGGAGGAAGGGTATCCCTCAGACAGACCCAGACCCCGACCCAGAGACAGAGCCCACTGTCACAGTCCTTTCAGAGAGGCTAAGAATAACCAGGTCGCTCATATAGTGCTGAAAGTGATGTTTCAGTCATCACTCATGTCGGTTCTTCAGGATTAGTTAATGTTAAAAAGTAACTTATCATCTTAGCTGTTACTTCAGCAGACTGATTTCCTATAGACAATATTCAGGCAGTCAAATATATATTCAGCCCATTAAACTATGTTAAATTACTTTATTGAAACGAACCCTTTGTGCGGACTCATCAACTCTGTAACAGACTAAGTCTATGATTTAATTGTTTTAATATTTTATCTTTACTCTCGATCAAGTCTGCATTAAGAGAATAAAAACTCAAACTGTCGGAGCAGGTTATCTTCAGAGTTTCACTTTCTAATCAGCTGGAAGTGCCATGATTTCCATGAAACGCCCTCTTAGATTGGTTAATGCTGCCAACACCACCCTTTCATGTTAACCTGTAGGACAACCCTGCTATTAACTAACTTAACCTAGCCAGTTAACTTAAGTTGATAGTCTAACACTGGGGATCAGGATAAACAATGGTTAAGTTAATCCTGATAACAGAAAGATACCCTGAGTATGTTGAACTCCCTTCATAGTGCAGGTCCCTGGTTTCCAAAGAAAATCCAGTTTCAAAATACATGAAAAGCTGAAAGGTGTGTTTTATTGTGTTAAATAATTATTGTGGAAAGTAAAAATCAGAGTGATTTAGTGGTCATTAAAATGTGTTCAGATCTGGCAAAATGATGATGATTCATGTCAAATCATGACACACTGCTCTCCCCTACATAAGCAGCCTCTATAAGTCAAAAGTATCGGTATCGGTATTGGTATTGTCAATACTGGCCCTGTATTTACTTGTATCGGATCGATACCAAAATTTGCGGTATCGCACACCACTGCCATGAACTCCTCTGCACACTAAAGTATCCTAGAGTCTAATGTGAGGCTGTCTGTCCCACAGCTAAAGCTTGGACCAAACTGGGTCATCAACAGGACAATGATCCCAAGCACAGCAGTAAATCTCCAACAGAGCAGATGGAAAAGAATCAAGGTGCTGCAATGGCCCAGTCAGGGTCCAGACCTCAGCCTGACCGAATGCTGTGGTGGGACCTTCAGAGAGCTCTGAGTAAATCAGTGCCCACAAACCTCCATGAACTGAAGCAAAGTGATAGGGAAGAGTGGCCCAAAGTTCTCCCACAACAATGTGAGAGACTGATAAAGACATATAGCCAATTATATGTACCTGTAAAACCTGCTGAGGTTTTTATTATGGAAGCCTTAGACCTGAGATAGGGTGTACTTTCCTTTTTAACACGAGTATTTTTGTTTTCTAAAACCTCCTGTGTCTCCAGTTCTCACAGTGCAGCCTGACCCACAGTCTGAGGACCAGTGTTTAAGCCATGTGTGACAAAAATATCAGACACATGTAAAGGTAGCCTACACATTAACATGATGTTCACATGTTTGGAAAACAGCAGGAACATCTTAGCAGCTGATAGGATGAACTACAATACTGTGTAAAAGTGTCCTCAAGAAACTTGAAAACTTGCAGCAAAGACCTGACACAGGACCTGAGAGCTGCAGGCCCAGGTCCTTCAGCTGATCCATCTACTGCTCACCTGTGGCTGTCAGGGAGCCATTCCTAAGGAAGGGAAACATGGAGAAAAGGCCAGTACCTATTTGCGGCACCTATTTCCAATTTTCTCAGCAAAATATAAAGAGGTGGTTTAAGACTTTTGCATGGTACTGATTAGGGCTGCAACTAACGACTATTTTGATAGTCGATTAGTCATCGAAAATTGAAACGATTAGTCGACTAATCGGATTATGAATCACATAATTATGAAATGGCACTTATTTAGCTATCAGCTTTTACATTTAGCATAAGGTTATTTAAAATGTGGTAGTAACACATACTTCATTCAAAACTTTTAATCAGGTTTGCTGCTGATATAACTTTAGCGGTCTATTTTTCCAACCATTAAAAAAAAAAAAAATATATATATATATATATATATATATATATATATATATATATATATATATATATATAGTACTTTTTCGTCCCTGTAAAACAAAGTTGGCACAGTTTCACCAGTATCCCCCATCACTAAACGTGCCGCTGAACGCTATCCGGTCTTTAAGTCTGACGTCATTTCTGGATCCAAATGCTTATAAATAAACAGCAATGGTGAGGAGCGACCAAGATGGCGCAGCGTATGCACCTCCTCTGATCAGCTTCAAGTGCCGAACTGCTTTTTTCTCTTAGTAATGCTAGCGTGGACTGCTTTTTTGTTTTCATTTTGCATGCTTTGAAACTCCTAACTCGGTAATCCATCAGGTGGGTTTTGACTGAGTGATAATCCGAACGTAATACAGAGGAATATGTCTGCCAAGAACAAACGGAAGGGATCACATGCTGCTAGCTCAATTAGCAACGAAAACGTGCCTGCTGCAGAGAACGTAAATGTCTTAATGGAAGGCTGCCATGACTACACTGAACGCTGGAGCAACTTTGATGATGAGAATTTTCCTCCTCTACCGCTCACCCCACGGGACTCACCTGCTCCAAAAAAAGATAGAAAATCTGAAAAACTGAACGGCGAAAACATCATTGAAACACTCTCCAAGCTAATCAACGAGAGAGCTGATGGCCTGGAATTGAAACTGGGGAGCAGGATTGAGACTCTGGAGAAAAAAATCGATACCAGCATGGCCGAAGTTAAAGAGCTGAAAGATAACTTTGATCTCATCAGAAACAATGTTTCACAAACTGACACTCGAACGACCCTTCTCATGAATCGTGTGGATGAGATGGAGGCCTATTCCAGACGCTGGAATCTGAAGTTATGTGGACACAGCGAGAGTGAAGATGAAAACATATGCCTGGCAGCCCTTAAAATTTGTCAGGCTATCATTCCTGAGGAAAAGAATACGCTTGCATCTTTCTTAGATGTCGCCCACCGCCTGGGTCCCAAGAAGAAGGATCAGACCGCTCCCAGACCGATTATCATCAGGTTCCTCTCGCGGCGGCTACGAGATGCGGTTTGGAAAGCAGCTAAAAAATCACAATTCCTTCACAACAACAAGCTACGCTTCACTGAAGACCTCTGCAAGTCCGACCGTGAGAAAAGGCAGCTTCTGTGGCCATCTGTAGCCGAAGCTAGGAAGAATGGGGAAAAAAGCCTACTTCGTGGGAGGCCGTGCCTTTGTTGAGGGAAAAGAAATACTCCTCCCTCCCCCCTAACCATGAGATGATGGCTGGCCCATAACTCTTGCTTGACTGGAAGTAGATGCTCAAAACTGCAGGTAGTTATTTGATGTGAACGGTTGAGTAAATCTGCAGTAAAATTAACCTTCCTAACTGTTCAATAATGTCTTCAGTATGCAAGATCGTTTGTTTGTTAGAGTGTGCAGTCCTTAATAGGGCACGTGTTCTTCGTTTATCCAAATTTATAAAGCACTTTGACTGTGCTCTGTTGTTAAGTTAAAAAGTTTCTTGTCCCTATATTGGTATGTTGGCACTAATTACGTCACAATCTGTTAGCGTTTTTTGAGTAGTGTTGAGTTCTGTTTCTTCCATAATCTTGTTAGTATACTCATGTCTTTATCTTTTGTTTCTCTTAATGCCAGGGGGTTACGTTGTAATATTAAACGCAAAGCCTTATTTTTATTTTCCAAAAAGATGAATACTGACTTTGTCTTTTTCCAAGAAAGCCACTCTACTTCTGATGATTATAGTTTCTGGAAGTCTCAATGGGGTAACAATATTTGGATGTCTCATGGCTCAGCACGTGCAGGTGGTGTTTGTATCCTTCAAAATAATTTAAATTTTTCAATTTTAAAATCTGAATCTGATCCTGATGGCCATTATTTAATTATGTTAATTGACTGCATTTTCTCCCCCTCTAAATTCATTATTCTTAATGTCTATGGTTATAATGACAAAAATAAAAATGTTAGCCTGTTTTGCCATATTGAAGATCGATTAGTAGACTGGTTAAATACTTATCCGGACGCTAATATAATAATAGGAGGGGACTTCAATGTTGCTCCTGATGACTCACTTGATAGATGGCCACCACACTACTCTAATAATACAAATAGCTATTTAAATGTTTTCCGAGAACGATTAAGTCTTGTAGACATATGGAGAAAGAACTTTCCCTCTCATAGAATGTACACATGGCATAATAAGCAGAGATCTTATCAGTCTCGCATTGATTACTGGCTGATATCTGACCATCTATCAGAAAGTTCCAATAGTAGTATCTTGTCTACCCCCCTTACAGATCATTGTGCCATACACCTCAAGATAAACTTCCACTCAAAAAGAATACAAAGTTCTTCCTTTTGGAAACTCAACAACTCAGTCTTAAAACATGACTATATTGTCCACTCCCTCAATTCTTTAATAAATAGATACTGGTCCAAAGCTAATACTGAAAATGTCTTTGGCTTAAATTGGGAACTTCTAAAGTTTGAAATTGGAAAATATTTAAGAAAATGTAGTAAAGACATATCAAGGAAAAAAAGAGTGGCAGAAGATACCATAATCTCCAACTTAACTACCCTTTCTATGAAATCTGTGGATCAAATGTCTGATGAAGAAAAACATCATTTGTCAGAGTTACAAAATAGTTTGGATGAAATGTATAGAGTTAGAGCAGAAGGGGCTTTCATTAGATCTAGAAAAAGATGGTTGGAGGAAGGTGAACAAAATTCTGCCTACTTCTTCAGATTAGAAAAGAGTCGCTCTAACTCTAATACCATACACAAACTAAAAATTAATGGAAATGTTAGCAACGACCCATGTGAAATTGCCTCCTTCTGTGCTAACTTTTATGGTTCATTATACAGCTCCTCATATGATAATGATTATGCTGCACAATTTTTTGATGCTCTTCCAAACCTTAAAAAATTGGATGAAAGTGACAGGCTTTACTGTGATCAAGCGATCTCATTACCTGACATTTTAGATGCTATTAAACAGCTAAAGCTTAACAAATCTCCAGGGGTTGATGGCTTAAGCTCTGAGTTTTACAAATTATTTTCCAAACAGCTGGCTCCTTTTCTTCTACAAATGTATTTGGAAAGCTTTAACAAAGGAACACTCCCTGCTACTCTTACTCAAGGTCTTACCACTCTAATTCCTAAGCCAAAAAAAGATGCTCTTCTGTTAGATAACTGGCACCCCATTTGCCTACTAAATGTTGACTATAAAATACTTGCACTGGTGTTGGCCAAACGTTTGAAAAATGTATTAGATAATATTATTGATGAAACTCAGTCAGGATTTATGAAAGGACGTCATATTTCTAACAATATTAGGTTGGTTTTAGATATAATAGATTATTCTGACTTAATTGAAGATGATAGTTTTATCTTATTTCTTGACTTTAAAAAAGCTTTTGATTCTATCGAGCACAACTTCTTATATTTAGCTTTAAAAAAATGTGGTTTTGGTCCCTTCTTCATTGAGGCCATTCAAACTCTTTATGCTAATGGAAACAGTGCTATCAAATTAAAATCAGGAGCTTCCCCTAGATTTCAGTTACATCGTGGCATCAGACAAGGGTGTCCTATTTCTCCATATCTCTTCCTATTAGCTGGCCAACTTCTTTTCACCCATCTTGGGGCGAGCCCTATACAAGGTATAAATATAGCAAACAGGAACATTCTAATAAGTCAACTAGCAGATGATACGACACTATTTTTACGTAACTCAGATCAAATCCCTCTAGCTCTTGATATCATCAAAACCTTTTCTAGAGCCTCCGGCTTATACCTAAGTGTCAATAAATGTGAACTTTTTGCTATAAAGGACTGTGCTTTATCATCTATAAATAACATACCTATTAAACAAAACGTTGTATACTTAGGAATCACAATTACTAAAAATGATAAAAGAAGATGCATCGAAAACCTTTCTCCTGCTATCGATAAAAGCAGGTAAAAACTAAACCAGTGGCTGCACAGGGATTTAACTCTGAGGGGCAGAACACTCCTCTCTAAAGCAGAAGGCCTCTCTAGGTTGATCTATTTAGCCTCTCCTCTGTTCGTAGACAACTGCACCTGTAAAAGTATCGACCAGATGTTACTCAATTTTCTTTGGAAGAACAAAATTCATTATATTAGAAAGTCTGTGGTCATGAATCCAAACGATAATGGGGGGCTAAATTTTCTGGACTTTTCCACTATAAATAATACTATAAAAATCAAATGGATACAACACCACCTGTCCCGTCCTACTTCATTATGGCACTTCATTCCTAATTATATATTTTCTCAGCTGGGTGGTCTTGATTTTCTCTTACTCTGTAACTTGTGACGATGCAGAGAGAAAAGTTCGTTTATTTCTGAGCAATACGTGCGGTACACTGACGGTGTAGAGAAGAGAGAGAGAAAAAAAAACAGTTCTTACTCTGTAGTATAGTACAATGCAAAAAAGGGAATAGGCGCCCCCTTGAGGTGATACCTACTCATGTCTAGGAACCCATCAGTATAATGACTGTTACATATGCCCCCCTGGTAAATAAAGGCTGTCCTCAGCCGCACACGACTATAGACACCAGTACAGAAGTTAACAAAGCAACACATAGCTGTAAAACTGCAGGTACACATGGGGCAGGTATCAAATCACACCTGTACACATATCAGTGAATAACCATATAGCCAGCTTGGGTTCCAAAAACAAACATAAAATGAGTGTAGAAATCTTCTTTGTTTTATGAACACAATCCCTCCAAAAGACAACCAAGGGATAAACAAAAGTCTTCTTATGTAACTATGGGCGACAACAAAACCACCATCATCCCAAATAATCAAAAGCTTTTGTGTGCACGTTTGTTTTTGTTTAGTAACCACAAAATTTTCAACATAACATATTTAACTGAAAATTACATGCACTTATCAACCTGAACAAATATAACTTTACACTCTGTCAAGCCTGTCAGTATGATAGATATTTGTCCATTTATGATCTGACCAACCAGTCGTGATCCTGGGATGACGCCGGGCTCTCAGATTGTAACGGCCAGCACTACCTGAAGCTTGGCCAGACTCAGTCTCATCAGCATGGGTCTCACCGGCGCTGTGAGGCACCTGTGAGTGTTGAATGTCATATGGCACATCACAAAACACATCACCTGGAGGGAGGTCAAGGACGGCGTCACTCTGAAGAGAACCGTCCTCAAAGTCATCGTCCATGTGATCCACTTGTGCAGCCGCACCGGCAGTCTTCTTGCAGTTGGCAGAGTCCCAAGTATGGAAAGGCTGCATGTTCACGACATGGAAAACCCCAGCATCGGCTCCAGTTTCAACATCTATCAGTCTGTAGTTCACGTCGCTTAGTTTCTGACTGACACGAAAAGGGCCTTTGAACAGCGGTGCCAGTTTAGCTGTAAAATTGGCCAAAGCATCCGACCTTGGGTGAGACTTCACTCGAACAAGATCACCAATCCCAAAGGCAGAATGGCGGCGTCTCAAGTCGTAGTAGTGTTTCTGTCTTCTATGGCTGAGGTCCAGCGCAGCCCTGGCGTGGTGATGAGCATCCCTGAGGGTGGCTCTCAGAGTTTCCGGATACTGCACGTCTGGGTCATCCAGTCCATCACAGCTTGGCTGAGTGATCAGATCGAGAGGCGTGTCCAGCTCACGACCATACAACATCATGGATGGGCTAAGACCTGTGCTGTCATGCGGGGCTGTGCGAAGTGCAAAACAGATTTGTGGTAGAAACCGGTCCCAAGCAGTGTGTTTGTCACTCACATAGGCACGGATAGCTGTTTTAAGTGTTCTGTTCACGCGCTCTGTCGCGTTTGTTTGTGGGTGATAGGCTGTAGTAAGCCTGTGTGTTGAGCCTAGAGCTGACACAGTGTGTTCAAACAGCTCACTAACAAAAGGAGAGCCTCTATCTGAAATGAGGTAGGTGGGGCTACCATGTCTAGCAAATATTTCACTTAAGAACTTGGTAGCTGCGACCTGAGCTGTGGCCTCTCTAACTGCACACACCTCAATCCACTTCGAAAAATAGTCCACAAAAACTAGCAAATAAGCATTTCCCGATTGAGTACGGGGCAAGGGACCCACAAAGTCCACCCCCGTGTATTCCCAGGGTTTTTGGGGCACGATAGGGACCATGAGACCAGCTTGTTTCTGTTGACTTGGTTTTGTGAGTTGGCAGACTGAGCAAGAAGTGACATAACGTTTGACATCACCTGCCATGCCAGGCCAAAAGAACCTGTGTCGTAGTCTCATTAGCGTTTTGGAAACACCAAGATGGCCAGCAGTGGGGTGGTCATGGTAATAGCTCAGCAGGGTTCCACAAAGAGATGTTGGGGCAAAAAGTTTAAGTTCCTTTAATGGGTGTAAACTGCACACAGCCTTTCGGTCTCTGCAGTACAGCAAACTGTCGTAGACAGTATACTGTTCTTGGCATTTACTGTCCATTTGAGCTGATGAGTCCGATTCAATGTCTCTGAGGATCTGACCGGTCACAGGGTCATCCATTTGTAGCTGCCTCATGTGCGAACGATCCGACAATAACACTGGGGGCAGGGAACGGAGGTCCAAACTGCCTAGAACAGCGTGTTCTGGCAGGATATCAGTAGGACTGTCACTTAGATTTGGCAGGGGATTCCTGGAAAGAGCATCAGGAACTGCATTGTGTTGTCCTGGCTTGTGGACAATTGAAAAGTCAAAGTCTTGTAGTCTCAAAGACCATCTAGCCAGCCGGCCAGAGGGGTTTGGACGGGACATAAGCCACCTAAGGCTGCTGTGGTCTGTGAAAACAGTCACGTGAAGGCCCTCAACATATGGCCTGAAGTGCTCCAGAGCCCAGATGACGGCCAAACATTCTTTTTCAGGGGTTGAGTACGGTCTTTCAGCCTTGTGTAGAGAACGACTCGCATACGAGACCACAATATCTCGGCCTTCTTCATCTTTTTGCATCAAAGCAGCACCCAATCCTAGATCACAGGCATCAGCATGAACGTAGAAGGGTCTAGCAAAGTCCGGGAATCTTAACACAGGAGCTGACGTGACTCGGTCTTTTAAAACATTCATGGCTTGCTGACAGTTGTCATCCCAGTGAAAAACAGTGTCTTTCTGTGTGAGCTTATGGAGTGGGTCAGCATGCCGCGCATAATCCTGGACGAAGCGCCGATAGTAGCCAGTGAGTCCCAGGAACTGCCTGACCTGTTTCACTGTAGATGGCGACTGAAAATCAACGACAGCTTTGATTTTATCATGGTCAGGTTTTATGCCTGTCGGTGTGATGCGGTAACCCAGAAATGTGAACTCACTCAGACAGAACTGGCACTTTTTCAGTT
The DNA here is from genome assembly GCA_013435755.1 of Amphilophus citrinellus. Lineage (NCBI taxonomy): Eukaryota > Metazoa > Chordata > Actinopteri > Cichliformes > Cichlidae > Amphilophus > Amphilophus citrinellus. Next base: position 299,042 of record CM024211.1, on the reverse strand, counting down.
TTAAAGTGAGGCCAGCTGCTTCGAGCCTGTTCAGGACCTCCCCCAAATCTTTCAGGTGCTGCTCGAATGTGGGAGATGCCACCACGATGTCATCAAGGTACACCGCGCATGTTTTGTAGATCAGGCCCGCTAGCACTGAATTCATGAGCCTTTGAAATGTTGCTGGCGCATTGCATAAGCCGAATGGCAGCACACGGAACTGGTAAAGGCCACAGTGAGACACAAAAGCTGTTTTTGGTCGGGAGTCCTCTGAAACAGCAACTTGCCAATATCCTCGAGCCAGATCCAGGGTGGAGATGTACTTTCCTCTTGCCAGAAAGTCGAGGGATTCGTCAATGCGTGGTAATGGATAGGAGTCCTTTTGTGTGACTTGGTTTAAACCCCTATAATCTACACAGAATCTTGGATCAGAACCAGGTCTATTCACGATCACCACAGGAGCAGCCCATGGACTGGTGGAGGGTTCGATTATGTTGTCCTCCAGCATTTGTCGCACTTGATCCTCTATCAAACGCTTTTTGGTTGGTGATGAGCGATAGGGTGGAAGATTTATGGGCTTGGCGGTTCCGGTATCGATCACATGTTCTGACACTGCAGTGTGTCCAAGGCGTCCATCAAAAGTGGAGCTGTGGTGAGAAAGAAGATCGTACAGATCTGATTTTTGCGCCTCCTCCAGGCTTGCCTCAGCCACTTTTGACTCTATGGTGTCTGACAAAATAGTTAGAGACATAACAGTCTGTTTAACAGGAAACATTTCAAGATTGTGTTCCTCATTTTCATCCACGGCCGGACATTGACTGTCATCAATAAGAACTGTTCTTGTTGGTATATGTATGGTTATTGAGGCTCTCATCATAAAGTCCATCCCTAATATGAAAGGGGAAGACAGGTTATGGATGATGGCGAAGCGCTGATAAAAACGCTTGTTCATAAAGCCAATACTCAGCCAAACCACGCCATCTGGAAGGCAGGGAGCGTTGTCCGCTAGGTTCACTGGTGGTCCCTGCCACTGATGTATTTTCTGTGGGCGAACCCCATTTTCATTAATGAGATCTGCGCGTACAGCCGAAAGTGAAGCGCCTGTGTCCAGAGTCGCCTCGACGCAAGTTCCATAAAAGTTCAGTTTAGTCTTAAATGGAGTGTTCCAGGTAGAAGTAGAATCGTTGTCTTCCACATGACCAAGGACGTGGAATTCATTTGCAGGAGGGTGAGGCTCGGTTAACGTCTGGAGGGAGGATTGCCTCGACGAAATGTCCTCCCCCCCCTGAAGTTTCCCATTTGCCTTTGGGGTGCTGTGTCTACAGGTGGGCTGAAGTTTCCATTGTCCGTTTCAGCTCCCGGTGTGTCTAGGGAAGTAGTGGGAGTGATCTCATTATGGAACCGAGCCGCCATGTGCTGTTGATTACGGTCCTGATTACAGGAAGGACACGTTTTCGATGTATATCCAGGGCTTGAGCACCTATAACAGTGTGGCTCGGCTCTCTGTTGCCGCCATTGTCTTTTTTGAGGATTCTGATGGCTATCAGGTCCTAGTACGGCATGCAGTTCATGAGCCCTGAGCAACAACTCCGTCACAGAAGACACGGGTGAGCCGTACAGCGCCACCCTGTATTTTTCAAGTGAATGTTTACATATTAGTTGAATACGCTCTTTTTCTGGTGGTGGGCAACTTAGCTTATTGAACTCACTCAACATGTGAGCCACAAATGTCGGTAGTGGTTCCTCAACCGACTGAACACAGTCAAGTATGCCTCTGAGAATTCTTTCTTGGTTGTCAGTGGGCAGAAAGACTGTTCTGAAAAGTTGGCAGAAGTGCGCCCATGAGTTGATGTGTGAACTAAGGGCTCTAAACCACTTTTTAGGCTCTTTTGTTAGAAAATGGGGCAACTCATTCAGAATCTGGATGTCAGTTAAGTTCAGAGTAGACTTGTATGCTGACACAGCCTGTAACCAGTCCTCTGCCTGCACGTCACCATCCCCGGCAAATACTGGTGGTTCCAGCTTGGCGTGATGTAGTGCAGCAGCAATCACTCTTGTGGTGTTGGTTAGCTCAGCTGAAGGAGTCTGTAGGAAAGAGCTATGCAGGTCCCTCTGGGTTCCTGGATTAGGGAAGGTGTCATTAGATTGCCTCGCACTGATATTCACAGGAGGCACATATGGTGTTGAGGTGGCCACAGGAGCTTCAGGAGACTGTTGTGCAGAAGGTCCCCCAGACTCACAGGAGCTAACTCTGTCTAGATGGTTCAGCATTTTCTGTTGCAGGGACAGTGTGTTATGAAGGACATGTCTCAGCTGCTTGACATCATCTATTAATTCCAGAATCTGCTGACGGAGGTCTGGAGCTCCCTCATGTGGCGATACTGATTGACTAGGTCTAATATCTATGTCAGGGTCAAAAATAGAGAAATCTGGTTCAAATGCCATTTTGTTCTTTCAACCCTTGTGTTAAAGTCCATAAAAATGAAATATTCTCACCGAAAACGTTTGTTTTCTCTAGTATTCATTTTTGTTATGCTTTTATTTTTATATCGGCACTGGCAGTAGGGCTCGTAGGCGAGTAAATGTCCAAATATAAAATATGAAATTTTCTTATACAAGGAAACAAACGAGCTCACAGGCGTATTGCTCTCCGCCGCCACTGCTGCGTTATTTGTGCAGCGCAGTCTGTCCGTATCCGTCCGCAGTTCGGCGGGTCAAAATCCATAAAATAGTCCGCATGACTGAACTCACCCAGTCCTTTAGCGATCGTGAGGTGATTTAGTTAATATGCGGTAGTCTTGCCATTTAAGTATCCTCCTCTTCAGCAGACTAGCACAGCTCTCGGGAATTTAATCCGACCGGGACAGTTCATCACGAGGTCCAGCGATATGCAGGCAGCGACTAGCTCCAGCTAACACTGATCACGACGTACTCCTCGCAGAAACTGTACTCACCCCGTGAAACAGACATCCACATCCACCGTGAGCTTGTAAACATTCATCTCTAGTCCGAAGCTGAATCGGTATCCAGGAGGGAAGGTCCAAGATATGTTCGGGCGCCAATTGTGACGATGCAGAGAGAAAAGTTCGTTTATTTCTGAGCAATACGTGCGGTACACTGACGGTGTAGAGAAGAGAGAGAGAAAAAAAAACAGTTCTTACTCTGTAGTATAGTACAATGCAAAAAAGGGAATAGGCGCCCCCTTGAGGTGATACCTACTCATGTCTAGGAACCCATCAGTATAATGACTGTTACAAACTTTAATCCTGAAAAAATCCCAGTCAAACTGTCGGCATTCCACAAACAATGTTTGCTATCCTGGCTTTTGATCTATAAGCACAACTACTCTCCTCACAAATATATAATTTGGCATAATAGAGATATATTGTATAAGAATAAGTCCCTCTACTTTGACAACTGGAAAAAAAATAATATATTGTATGTGAAACAGCTATTTAACATTCAAGGGTTGTTGTTTAGTTACACTGAATTTCTGTCCCATTTTAAATTTCCAGTTACTGCTAAAGAATTTGCAATTGTTTTTGATGCCATTCCCTCAGGCCTCATTATGATCATGAAAGGCCTCACTAGTCAAAAACCTGATCCCATCTCACACAACTTAATGGATACATCTGTTGCTAGGATTTGTCTCTTGTCAACTTCCAAAAACAAGAATATCCGATTTCTCTTTCAACAGCAAATAGTCTCTCAGCCCTGTGCCGTTGCTTATTGGAACAGGTATATGCATAGAATTAACTGGAAGAAGGTTTGGTCTCTACCTCACAAATTCTTTGTCACAAACAAAGTTAAAGAGGTGACTTATAAACTTATTCACAGATGCTACCCTACCAAACAGTATATGTGTAGATTTAATAAAGATATTGATACAATGTGCTCTTTCTGTGCCACACAGGCTGAAGAAGTGACTCACTTGTTTTGGAGCTGTGACTATACCAAAAAACTCTGGAATGCTATTTTGAACCTTATATGTGTCATCTCCCCACAAACTCCTCTCAGTTATGAAATGGCTATCCTTGGCTTTACGGCTTATGAAAAAAAGAACTGTGATTCCTTCTTTGTTATCAACCTCATTATACTTCTTGCTAAGTACTATATACATAAATGCAAGTTCAATAACAACAGACCTTTATTTTCTATCTTTATGAAAGAACTGAAGTGGTACTATCATCTTATTGCCTCATCCATCAATGCAAAAGCTATAAAAACCGTAAACTTGTTACACAGATTTAATATCCTGTAACTTATTTAATTTCTCATCACTGTATGCTTAAAATCCCCCCTGGCATGTTCTGTTTTTTGTTTGTTTGTGTTTATTATGTTATGTTAATGCTTTGAGAGTGATTAATAAAGAATTAACAAAAAAAAAAAAAAAAAAAAAAAAAAAAACAGCAATGGTGTAACCAATGACTGGTCACTATTAAAGATGATTGTAACATAACTTATCAACTGCAGCCATTTCCGCTTCTCTTTCTCATCGGTAAAATCACAGCTGAGTGAGTTTTTTTCGAGTTAAAACAGCCAGGAACACAGTATTGCGGAAAACTGATCATGTGACAGTTTGGCCCCCGCAAATGGAATTCTACGTCATCACTTAACAACCGGATTGCGCATGTGTGAAGCTCCCCAGAGATAGACGGATAGGAAGATGTCTCACTACGTTAAAAAAAAAAAATCACCAGTAATAATAAACGACTATTATCGACAATTAAATTCGTCGTCAACTATTTTTATTGTCGATTATTGTCGACAATGTCGACTAATCGTTGCAGCCCTAGTACTAATATGTCCATCACCAGGTATCAGTGGCTAAGTTCAACCAATAAAATCAGGTCAACAGAGCCAGATGGGGAAATGAAACTCTTACCAAAGCAAATTGGGACACAAGCTTAAAAACAGCACTAGTTACACAGAAAATCCTTCATCATCATTTTATCAAATACTTTCCAGTTTGAATATAACCAAATAATGCCAAATAATGCAATGCAAGAAAAGTAGTTCTTCTTCCTAACTGCTGAGCAGTTAGGAAGAAGAACTACTTTTGTCACATCTAAAACACACCTGTACACGCTAACTGGACCAAAACACTGAAGTTTGGCAGAGTAGACTCTTCCATTATTGTGATCTCATAAATCTCATGAAACATCAGCTGCTGAGTAACTGAAGGTAATTTAAACATGTCCTGTGTGCATACCTGTGGAAGGACAGGTGGAACTTTGCAGCCTTGATGACGGCCTGAGCGTCTGCGAGTGATCCAGCCATGCAGCAGAAGATCCGGTCGTGGACCTGAATCACCTTGTTGATGGTCTTAGATGAAACATACTCCCTGAGGAGAAGGTAAGAAATAACAGTTCTTCATGGTTCACAGAGATGTAACATACTTAGCTGCAGCATGGAGATGTTTAATCTGTGGCTACACGTGTAAGATCAAATGGACATGGACGAGTTTCTGTTCTTTTACTATTTCTCACTCCACTTGTGGGTGAAGGAGTCTCCAGGGTCTTTGAAATGGGGGTGGTGGGGGGGGGGGGGGTAGAACCATAAACAAAACAGTGGTGGGTGGAGGAAACTAAATCTTTAAATGAAGCACAATATTAAAACAGCAGCAAGAGATTTTCTGCTTCTTGAATGTTGTACTGCTTAGGTTCATAAACCCAAACACATAACATAGAAATAGTACAATCTGTACTTCAGTAAAATTACTCAATTACATTCATACTACTAGTATTTATGTTCTCATCCAATGGTGCCATTGCAAGCATAACAGTCCAATGGTGCTGGTCAGGGGTCCAGTCATATTTCAGGGGGTGCTGATGCCACCCCATGAACACCTTTACACATGCCCCTGCCTGCCCAGTGTCCCAGTTTTCACATCCCTCTGGGTCCCAGAGACATAATCCTGTCATTAAAGGGGAACACAAAGCTCCATACTAAACTTTTTCCCAGTTTGTTGTGACTTCCGGACTTTTCCACACAGATACCAGCTGTGCCTGCTGGCTCTAAGCAAGCATGTGGGCTAGGAAATAATAAGAACAGCTGCTCTTCCACGGTGTCCATGTTCACATGAGCAAATTAATATATTTCCAGCTTTACAGTGCAGGATCTGCATGGACAAATCTGCAAAGAGCTTCACATCAACCCTTTGATAACAAAGCTTACATCAAAAGGACCTAAGCTGACCCCCCCCAGGAAAGAATAAAGTATAAAAGTCTGGGACCCAACATGTGATCATTGCTGCTGGTCAGATATTTTCCTTGTCAGTAAAATTACATAAACACTCAGAGACAGATTTAATTAAACTTCAGACCAAATAAGATTTTGGTGCAAATATTTTTACAGTTGGAAAATAAGAGACTTGATGGAGAATAAGCTTAAAAAAAATGAAATTGCATCTTCTTGATGTCAGAGGATTTACTTATTAGCAGCAGGGCATGTGGATGCAAACATCATCATAAAATCTTAAACTGAATGCATTTTTAAGTTTAATAAAAAATGCAGTTTAACCTGATAGATGCAGTATGTAAGCGCTCACTGTGGCTGAACATGTGGCTTTGATGCCAGGTAAAACTTTAAGTTTTGAAAGTTCAGGCTTCTAAAATTCAAACAAATTCTGAAACTGGATATGTTTGTGTAGATTCTCAGTCATCCAGGTCATAGTAGTCTCTGGAGCTTAACAAAAGGCGACTGGCTTCTTTTTTTTTGCTTCTTGAAGATGTCTCCTTTCACACCTTGGTGCATGTGATTATGCACATGAACAATAGAGGGTCATAACCACCTCCAGGAGACTACACCCACAGGGGTTTAAATACCTGGGTCTCTCCACCATTTGCTTGAGAACTGAAGAAGCCTTTCAGATGAGAGGAGAAACGTCTCCAAGAAACAAAAAGAAGTCCAGTCGCCTTTTTTCAAGCTCCAGAGACTCTGAAACTGGATGATGGATCCGTCCATCCATCCATTTTCTTCCGCTTATCCGGGGGGGGGGGGCCCAAGGTGTTTCCAGGCCAGCTGAGAGATGTAATCTCTCCAGTGTGTCCTGGGTCTGCCCTGGGGCCTCATCCCAGTAGTACATGCCTGGAACACCTCATCAAGGACGCGCCCAGGAGGCATCCTCGTCATCTCAAACCACCTCAACTGGCTCCTCTCGATGTGGAGGAGCAGCGCCTCTACTCTGAGCCCCTCCCAAATGGCTGCACTCCTCACCCTATCTCTAAGGGAGAGGCCAGCCACCCTTCAGAGGAAGCTCATTTCTGCCGCTCGTATTCGCAATCACTACCCAAAGCTCGTGGCCATAGATGAGGTGAGGGACGTTGATCGACCGGTAAATCGAGAGCTTCACTTTTACTCTCAGCTCCCTCTTCACCACGACGGACCGGTGCAGCGTCCGCATCACTGTAGACGGTGCACCAGTTTGTCTGTTGATCTCTCGCTCCCTTCTCTCATCACCCGTTAATAAAACTAGAATATACTTATACTTAAAACTCCTCCACCCTGTGCTGCGGTGGGCACTCCACCCTTTTCCGGCTGAGGACCATGGCCTCAGACTTAGAAGTGCTGATTCTCATGCCAGCCGTTTTACACTCAGTCGCAAATTGTTCCACTGCGAGCCGGAGGACACCACCTGATGAAGCCAACAGGACCGCATCATCCGCAAAGAGCAGAGATGAGACTCTGAAGCCACCAAGGAAGCCTTCTGCCACCTGGCTACGCCTAGAAATTCTGTCCATAAAAATTATGAACAGAATCGGTGACAAAGGGCAGCCCTGATGGAGTCCAACACCCACAGGAAACGAGTCTGACTTATTGTTCCGGGGATCACCTGGATGATGTAAAATAAATATATTTCCCAGAAGTCATCATTCTGCTCTCAGATTCAATTTAATTTTATTTATTAGGATTCACCACATCAGGGAGAGATTGTTATCCTGACCTGATGTCCCTGCATATGAATCAGCGTTACTTTACAGTTAAAGTGCTTTAAAATAAAATCCTCACCCTCCAATAGAAGCCCTGGAGTCTGAGCCGATGACGACCCCCCCATCAAAGATGGCAGCCAGGATGGTGGTCTGAGGGGGAGAGGACAGAATCACTGCAGGAAACTTTTCTTATCAAATCATTTTAAACAAGCACAGATTAACTCCGGGTTACAGTAACGTGTTGTTCACGGAAACTATTTTTCATACGGGTTTTTGTTCGTTCTTGAAGACTGAACAACGCTAAGAATTCTGGGATTTGGAGTTGTGAAGGGAAATGGAGTTATGCATGAAAGCGAAAGTATAGCTGAGGGTTTTCTTCCTAAAATCTTAAACGCAAAGAAGCTCGGAGGTCACAGTTAACATTTACTGATGATATAATAAATTAAACAAGCAGTCGATGTGACTTCGGGTAGATTTTCGGTTCCTTTTCAGGTGAGAGCATCACCTGTTCAAACACGATAACACGTTAAACCTCTTCTTTTACACACTATAACCACCTGCAGGTAAACCCTCGGTACCTGCTCCGGGTTTACTCACCCCTGTGCTGACTCCTCTGGTTCGTGGGTCCGTGCAGAGTTTCTCCATGTTCGCTGTGAAATCGAAAGAGAGGAAGGAGCTGAGCTCAGAACAGCGACCTCAGGCGCTCCGGGACGCGCAGAGGAGCCGCAGCCGCATCCACAATGGCGCTATCAAACAGCTACGAAACTCCCGCACCTGGTTTTAACTTCGACAATGCAGCAAGGTAGGAGCTTACTTTACTGATCTGTGAGCTGCAGGCTGAAGCAGAGAGGGCAGAAAGACATGAAAACCCAGACCATAACCCTCAGAATGAAATTTCATCAAAAACGATAGTAACTTTTCCTGCTCTGAAATCATTTTAATCAGCGAGACAGAGATCCGTGTTCATGGTTATTACAGCTATAATTACAATATGTAGATACAAGTTCTTTCTGCCCCCCCCGTCACACACACACACACACACCCGTCACACTGACCCCTCCTCTCTGTCCTCTGTGTAGAAACGCGGCGTTAGAGGGGCTCTTTGATGGAGGACAGACTCCCAAACCTCTGAAAACAGGCACCACCATAGCAGGGGTGGTGTTCAAGGTGAGTACACCTGTGGGTTTCACTGCTCTGACGGAACTATTAATAAAGTGAAACGATGATTTTCTGTGTTTTAGTCCAAAAACTTTTGAGTCTTTACTGTGTTTGTAAAAGCAGCCTTTGTTTCTATTGATTCTACTATAGAAACACAGAACTGCAGATGATACCTTTATGTTTCTTAAAGGATCTGATCTTGCATCCTGCTGGATTTGTGACCACAGCATCACACTCAAAGAGTGTCAAACCCACAGATGCATGTAATGAATGATGCTGCCAAAAATCTAGTCCAGAATACAAACAATAATCCAGCATTAGCTAAATATTTACCATGATTTAACTTTAAACTCTGCATTTTAGCAGCAGTGCATAAATGTCACATGTTGGAGCTCCACTGAACACAAAACTGTTTTTGCTCTTTGAGAAGAAGGACACACACAGGGAGGGCGTCCTCCACCGAGGCCTGAGCTCAGTCATCAAACTTTAGAGAAAGTGATCCAGATCCACACAAACACTAACGGTTCCTTCATTTCCTCCAGCTCTTATTTCAGCCTCAGAGTGACCTCATTATTTGACATTTAAAATTTCTGAGGTTAATTTCATACAGAAACAAACTCCTAGAATTGAACTGCGAAGTATATAAATCACTCACAGATGTGTGTGCTTTGGATAGTTGTGTAGAAAGTCCACCGTTGTATTTAAAGGAGGGAATCACACAGATACACTGGGTCCTTTCCTACATTGTGTGTGTGTGTGTGTGTGTGTGTGTGTGTGTGTGTGTGTGTGTGTGTGTGTGTGTGTGTGTGTGTGTGTGTGTGTCAGGGGTGTTAACTGCTATTTTCATGCAGGAACCTGCCTAGCTCCACTGGACCAACCTTACCTCAGTGCTCTGCCCACAGAGGGTATTTCTATGAAAATGAGTGATTTCCTTTATGGAGCTGTGATCATAATACCTGTCAGGCACATGAATATAATTCAGGTAATAACCTCAGTTACTAATATCCAGATTTACCTGTGTTCCTGCAGGATGGGGTGGTGCTGGGAGCCGATACCAGAGCCACCTCCGGTGAAGTGGTGGCCGACAAGATGTGTGCCAAGATCCATTACATCGCTCCAAATATATAGTAGGTTAATGAGCAGGAAACACCTTCACACCTCCTCACAGTTATCTGTCATTTGATTTTACTATTAAAACTTAGATTTAAAATGTAAAGGTAAGACATTTAATACATGTGATTGAAATGAATGAGATTGTTTCTTCTGTTCAAATGAAAATGTTCAGAGACAGCTGTGAGTCCAGTAACAAGTTACTGATGATGTTCTGGGATATCACAGCTGCTGTAGGAGAAGAACGCTCTTTTAACCTTCCCCTCTCTAACCTGCCATTTCATCCTTTGTTTTTTCCTCCTTTGTTTTTTGTTTCTCGTGTGTTTTCTCCTGATCTCTGTGTGTCCAGCTGCTGTGGAGCAGGTACAGCAGCAGATACAGAGAAGACCACAGACCTCCTCTCCTCCAACCTCACCATCTTCTCTCTGAACAGTGGGAGGAACCCTCGTGTCGTCATGGCTGTGAACATACTGCAGGATATGCTTTACAGGTGAGTGACTCACTCACAGGTGAATGTGTGAAGGTGAGTTTACCATTAGTGAAGGTTTTAAAGTGGTGATGGAGCTCTGTGGTGTTAATCAGGTGTGTTTGTCCCTCAGGTATCACGGCCAGATTGGGGCCAATCTCATTCTGGGGGGAGTCGACTGCACTGGGAACCACCTGTACACCGTGGGGCCGTACGGGAGCGTGAATAAGGTGCCTTACCTGTCAATGGGTATGTGATGTTTCTGCTGCATTTGATTCTCTCAGACTTCATCAGGTCCGTGTTTATCTGACTTTACTCTGTCCTCCTGCAGGGTCCGGAGATCTGGCTGCTCTGGGGATTTTAGAGGACGGCTTCAAACCCGACTTAGAGGTACGCCTACACACAGGGAGCTGCCACAGAATAAACGCTGGTATAAATGTTGTTCTTAATTAAAACCTGGCTTAGTTTCTGTAAGTGCAGTGTGGCAGGACAACAGGCAAAACAGAACTTATACAAACACCTGAGGAAGGGTTTAAAACAGTTTGTTCCCTCCTTTGTGTCTTTTCAAAATATCAGAAAATGGATATGACTGCATCTGCTTCATGTTCTGTTTGCTCTGATTTCTGTCCTCTCAGCTGGAGCCGGCGAAGGAGCTGGTGCGAGCGGCGATCCACGCAGGCATCATGAGCGACCTCGGCTCAGGCAGCAACATCGACATCTGTGTGATCACGAAACAGGGAGTGGACTACATCAGACCGTACCAGGAGTCCCAGTACAAACACAACAGGTACGTCTGTATCAGCATGACTGCATCATGAGCTGCTCTCTGAAAATATTCTTCAGACTGAACAGTTTTTCAGTTAACCCTCGTAATGTCCTCCCAATTGCCATACTCCTTTTGTCCTCTGGGGTCAAAATTACCCCAAATGGTTTGACTGTGTTACAGCTTTAGTCCTACTTCAGTCCAACACATTACCCAAATTTTTCCATTTGTTTTCAAATTTAGGGACAATAGATTGTGTTTACATAAAAGTATACCCCGTTTTTTAATTTAATTTAGACTATTTGACATATTACAGACGTATATGTCAAAGTTGAGTTAGGATTTTTTTTTAAATCACCTGTTTTTTTAATGGCAGCAAATAATTACACCTGTTGTCCTCTGGGGTCAAAATTCACCCCATCATGTTTGACTTTTTTTATAACATAAAATATAAATTATCATCAATCTGTATTTCAACTTTTTAGACAACTCTATTCAAACTCATACGTGACATATAAAACACATCATCATTCATTTCCAAAACATTTAATTTTTCTAAACTTATTTTTCAGAAACAAAACTGTCTGAATGTGACCTCAGATGCATGCAACACAAATAGTACTTGCATGATCGATGCAGATGTATGCATTGCATTTTTGGCACATTTTTGATATCTTGAGATGATTCTGGCGAGGGCAGAATTTGCACCTACTCATTTTGGGTGATTTGCTCATGGGGGCAGCTGGGCAAGGGGGAAGTGCTGCAGAGGCAGAGCTGGAGCACAGTTGCTGGGTCTCCATAACCAATTTGGCAGCAGCTGGTGGAGTAACCTGTCAAGTCAAATTTTAAAATAATTTTCCCCTGTAGACCTTCTGTAATGTCAAGGACAACTCACATGGCCTGATTTCTTTCAGATTGTGCACCAGCAGATTTGCCAGTGTATATCTGCATGTTCCATGCATAGCTGGATCTGGCATCGCATGCTGTCCATATTTTTATCCCATATTTCCCTGGTTTACTCAGGATGTACTGTTTGAACGGACAGTGGCCTCTGAAGGGGACCAGGCGCTCATCCACAGTGACATCAGTGCCTGGATTGTACATCAGTGGGAGGAGAGACATCCTCTTGTCCCATACATCTCGAATGGGAGCAAGTTTGTCTCGTGCACAGCGATCTTCACATGTGTCTTTATCATGAAATTTAATCATTCTTGAGATTTTATGAAACATCTTGAGTGACATGGTAGCACGGAAAATTTCCCTACCAGAATCCATATGCCATAAACTAGCAGTAGCTTCTTTACTGGATCAATATACACCAGCAAGAATCCACATACCCACATATGCCTGCAGATCAGTTTGATCCATCTTTCTCCACTTGTTGCCATGCACACGTCGACCCTCCTTATTTGTCATGCTCAGCAACATCTCTTCAATGGACTTGGGCAGAAAGAGGTCAAAAGTGGACTTTATGTCATCAATACGAGACCTTGCATATGCAGTTGGGCCATGGTGGCTTCTCTCTCTCTGCTGTCAACATGCGTCATCTGTCACTGGGAGGGATGGAAGACCAGATCAGTGTTTCATCCTTTGACTGGAAATATTCTTCTGTCTTTGCTGGGCAGTCCTCCACTTCTGACAGTCCAGATTCTGCCCCATCATCTTGTTCAATTTTTTTTTCATTTCATACCCCCGAGACCCCGTGGTAGACCCAGGATACGCTGGAGAGATTATATCTCTCGGCTGGCCTGGGAACGCCTTGGGGTCCCTCCGGATGAGCTGGAGGAGGTGGCTGGGGAGAGGGAAGCCTGGGCTTCTCTGCTTAGGCTCCTGCCCCCGCGACCCGGATAAGCAGAAGAGAATGGATGGATGGATGGACCTTCTTCCGTTTCTGCAGCGGGTGATGTGGGGGATTCTTCAGAGGTAGCGTGTGGGCTGTATGTTGGATCTGTCACCATATCAATATTTGCCTCCTCTTCTGAACTTGAATTGTCCTCATCAGTTGAGTCTTCCTCCTCATTATGCTCAGTATTGTCTTCCTGGTCATTTTTTAAATTAGTAATTATAGAGCTTCTTCCTCTTCATGTTGCTGCCTGTCTGTCTCTCAGACTACAATGTAAAATGCCCCAACACTTGTGAGAAAGGCCCTGTTTTTATTCCCTTTTGTTTTGCTGCTATAACCATTGCTTGATCCCACACATCACAGAGGTAAGATCAAAGATGCTTGTACGGTGTAGCAGTTTGACCCATTGGACCGCTTTGTCCTCTCGGGTCAAAAAGACCCCAGAGGACAATAGATGTTATTAAATTCAATAAAACACCCATAATTCAGTCAAATTACTTCAAATTGATTTTAATCATGAAGAGCATAGTATCAAACAACCCGTATTATTTTCAGCTCATTTGATGACTAAAAAACATATTTTGATGGCAAAAGATTTCATTTGGGGTCAGAAAAGACCCCAGGAACTAAACTGTCTGTGTTCATCTGTGCCATGCACAGTGTGCAGACTATGAGCTTATAAAAACACGACGCAGGCCTCTGTTATCATGCAGGAGCTGGAGGAAAGCAGGAAGCTGGATTACATGTTTAGTGCATGCATCAATTTATCAGCACAGAAAATTTGAGAACCCCCTAAAGATGATTTTCTATCCTTTTCCAGGAAAACGAAATACAAATATCCAGCAGGAACAACACCGATCCTCACAGAGAAGGTCGTCCCTTTAAAGCTGGAGGTTGTGCAGGAGACGGTGCAGCAGATGGAGACGGCCTGACTTCCAACGCACAACAACACAACTTAATGATCAGTGTGGCAAACATCTGGCTGATATTAGTTTCATGGTTTGACTCTGCTCATAAAAACTTTGAATAAATCTGTTATGATGCTTCCTGGTGTTTCTCTTATTAATTATTAGCACACTGGGATATGATCCGCTAAATAACAGACATGATCTCAACAACAGGGGCAGCATGGTGACGCGGTGGTTAGCACTGCTGCCTCACAGTTAGAATACCGTCTGGAAGGCCTGGGTTTGATTCCACCTTGGTCCGGGTCTCTCTGTGTGGAGTTTGCATGTTCTCCCCATGTCTGCGTGGGTTTCCTCCCACAGTCCAAAGACATGCACTTACTGGGGTTAGGTTAACTGGTCACTCTAAATTGCCCATAGGTGTGGGTATGAATGGTTGTCTGTCTCTCTGTGTTAGCCCTGCAACAGGCTGGCGACCTGTTCAGGGTGTACCCTGCCTCTCGCCCTATGTCAGCTGGGATAGGCTCCAGCCCCCCCCCCCCCCCCCCCCGTCCCCCCGCGACCATCAACAGGATAAGTGGAAGTGAATGGATGGATGAATCTCAACAACAGCCTCATCATAAGACGCCTGTGGTGTGTGTTACTCTGGCTTTAACACACAACGTGCTGTATTTCATTACTTCTATTACCGTCAGTGACCTCAGAAGGTTTCCCCCAAACCTATCAGCTGCTTTTCCGCTTAGAGACTGATTATGTAAAAGAATAACGCCCTCCTATTGGCTGATATTTAAATTTTAAACTTGGGTAGGATTTTAATATTTCAGTGCTCTGAATGAATTTTAGAATAACACATCTGAAGGTCAGTTATTGTTTTTGGATGTTTTGTTTCATATGAAATGAGTGAAATTAAAGATGCAGCAAAGAAAAGTTAAACTTTCGCTTTCGATTTCTTTGTGAGCTGCAGGAAATCCTCCGTGTGTCAGTCAGCTTCGCGTTCCTTGATTTTGAGGCTGTTAAATATCTGACAGACTTTGTTACTAACTTTGAATAATATATAATGGCTCTTTTTGAAGTGAGCGGTTATAAAAAATATTGTGAGCTCCGAGAACAGATCCTTCCAGCGGGACTAACGCATCTTGTGGACCGACCCAACCACTACAACTTCGGCACTAAAACCCGGGAGTTCGCGGTCCCTCCGGGTGTAGACGTGAGTGTAAATTAATCATTTCTCCCAGTTTTAAATCAGCGTTATAAAGCTTCACGCGTCTCTTTGCTTCTTGATAACCAGAGACTTTAAAAGCGTAAATGGGTGAACGAGCCGTGTATTTTCATTTTCCATACGCTGGATATGGACTCCTACTTTCTCTTTAACCATTACAACACACCGAGTTCCCTTTCTGCTGTCATTACAGCCTTCAGGGTTTCTGGAGTCCTGCAGCAGTGATGGAGGCGTGCGCATCGAAATGGACCACGGGACCACCACCCTGGCCTTCAAGTTCAGACACGGAGTCATCGTGGCTGTGGACTCCAGAGCCTCAGCAGGAAACTACCTAGGTATTATCAGCAGCTGGCAGAGTCAGTCTGCAGTTTGTCAGCCATAAAACACGTCCGAAAATGAATGATTATGCTTTTTATTTCTAATTAAATACATGAAAAAGTGAAAGCAAAGGTTAAACAAATGGTGGAAAATATGGATCAAGTGTCAATAACCTAAAAATTGTTAATTATCTTTCCTAAGATATAATTGATTTATGAGGTCAGTGCAATGATGAAATGTTTGCCCAGAAGGAAAACCATATTTAAATCCAGCATTTCACTGATTCAGCTTATGGACGCTGCACCTGCTCTTCTTCATCCTCCATGGCTTTCACAGCCTGATGTTCATTCTGGCCTTTTCCTGAGCAAACATGCTGAATAATAACATTTTAGGACAAGCTGTTTGTGTCTGTTACAATGTTACTGAATCAATGAACAAAGTTTGTTAAGTTATAGATTCTCATGTAATTGATCCACAGTGATATTACACAGCTAATGCTGTATCAAGCAGACCTCATCAATTAAATTCATTTTAATTAAATTGTATTTATACAACACCAAATTACAACAAACAGCCGTCTCAAGGTGCTTTATATTGTAACATAAAGACCCTACAATGGGGGTGTCCAAACTACGGCCCGTGGGCTCAGATTTTATATGGCACCCACGTCTTGTCCATACATGGGTTATTTTTGGCTGGCCTGCTGGATACAACTCAGCATGCAATTATCTTTTCATCTCATGGAGGCAGTGTCGTGTTACAGATATCTGCCAACTGCTTCAAAACCTTAAAAAGAAGAAGATTGAATGATTAAACAATCACAGCCCAGGCCTTGTGATGCCGTGCGCCTTGGGTGGGGGTCATAGGTGACACACAGTGTTGGTAACTTAGCAACTTTTCAGACCCCCCCCCCCCCCCCCCCCAAAAGAAAAAAGAAAAAAAGCAATGAAAAATTTAGCAGCTTTTTACAGTGACTTTGGCGACTTTTGGAGACTTTTTGTGAAAGTCAGTAAAGCTCACTTCGCACATCCCATCTTCACTTTGGCACCAAGGGGACGTCCCCCCACCCCCTGGACCTAGCCACAAACAGAACTGCAGCTTTTCCAGAGACACTTGTAACAAACGGAGCCTTGCACCACATGCTTCCAGCTCTGTGGGAGGTCATGGTTGGCAGTACGGTGTGCAAAAGAAGCGGTATGCAGCAGTTAGCGCCGCTGAGTTCAACAACTGTTTTTGGGATTTTGCCGCTATAGAAAAGGAAATGTTCCTATTTGACCCTGATGATGCTCCACCTCACCTGCAGCTACACCTGCAGCTGCAGCTGACTGAGCTTCAGTGTGACAGTGACACCAGCCTCTCCCTCTCTCCTTTTTACCGGTGTCCTGCCAAAAAGTGATCTTTAGTATTTGCCAAAAAAGAAAAAAAAAAATTGCTTTATTAAACTGTTGTCAATGACTTTTTGGCCTCTAATCTGTCAAACGTATCTCTCATGAATGATCTCAGTTCATTCTGAGTGAGAAAGAACTCTCCTGTCACAGGTAGAAGCTGCAGTCACGTTATGGCAAAGTGACTTTTATATATTCTTTATTTATCAGGATAAAAACTCATTTTTTTCAGAGATCTGACCAACAACAAATAAAACATCACAGTTCTATAAAGATAGTTGATGTGGCCAAAAAGGACCAGGTTGGTCATAATGTAGATAAAGTAACACAGTTAAAAAAATATTTACAAAGCAGATAATTTCTTTATTTCATTTATAAGGCCTTCATAAATCCTGTTGACTGCAGTCAACATACCAGCATAAGCAGAGACATTATACATCAAAACCCATCAGAAATCAGTTTGTTTGTTTTCTAAAATCACATTTTTGGCACAGCACTGGCAGCTGGATAAGATCAAGTTTCCACAGATGAACATTTTCTGTATGTTATACATTTCAGTTGAAATTTCACAGCCCTGTGCTCTACATTTGCTACATTTGCTCTACAGAGCTTTGTGCTATACGTTTGGTTACTTCATATTTGTTTGCTGCATGGAAATCAAAGTATTAAACAAAAATATTTATATGCATCTTTGATTCTTTAAAATGGTGTCATCAGGGACTGTTGGCCTTCCAGCACTGTCACATTTTCAAATCTGGCCCTCCTTGAAAAACGTTTGGACACCCCTGCCCTACAATAATACAGAGAAAACCCAACAGTCAAAACGACCCCCTATGAGCAGCACTTAGTGACAGTGGGAAGGAAAAACTCCCTTTAACAGGAAGAAACCTCCAGCAGAACCAGGCTCAGGGAGGGGGGGTCATCTGCTGAGGGGGGGGGGGGGGGCATGCTGTGGAAGTATAAACAAAGTAAATAAGGTGAATGAAAAGAAACAGTGCATTGTGGGAACCCCCCAGCAGCCTAGGCCTATAGCAGCATAACTAAGGGAGGGTTCAGGGTCACCTGATCCAGCCCTAACTATAAGCTTGATCATAAAGGAAAGTTTTAAGCCTAATCTTAAAAATAGAGAGGGTGTCTGTCTCCCGAATCCAAGCTGGGAGCTGGTTCCACAGAAGAGGGGCCTGAAAGCTGAAGGCTCTGCCTCCCATTCTACTCTTAAGTATCCGAGGAACCACAAGTAAGCCAGCAGTCTGAGAGCGAAGTGCTCTGTTGGGGTGATATGGTACTATGAGGTCTTTGAGATAAGATGGGGCCTGATTATTCAAGACCTTGTATGTGAGGAGAAGGATTTTAAATTCTATTCTAGATTTAACAGGGAGCCAATGAAGAGAAGCCAATATGGGAGAAATCTGCTCTCTCTTTCTAGTCCCTGTCAGTACTCTAGCTGCAGCATTTTGGATCAGCTGAAGGCTTTTCAGGGAGCTTTTAGGACAGCCTGATAATAATGAATTACAATAGTCCAGCCTAGAAGTAATAAATCCATGAATTAGCTTTTCAGCATCACTCTGAGAAAGGATGTTTCTAATTTCAGAAATAGATATTCAAGGAGTTGATTCCCCTATTTATTAAACTAGCTTCATAAAAAAAGTGTCCCTCCTCATATCAAATTGTCCATTTCCTTTGTTAGCTAAATTTTGCCATTTTTTAAACCTGTTTTGTTTGGTGGGAGAGCTTTCCACAGACACCAGAAGGACATCACTTTGAGTTCTCTGGACAGTTAACTGTATTCTCACTGGGGCTCAACAGTGACAGGTAAAGACTGTTAACTGGGCATTTACAGTTTGCTTTCAGCTCCTTCAGGTAATCTTGAACTGCTGTGAAATGCTTGTACTAAGCAGAGAGGGATCATCTGTGTTTGTCAGTGAGAAGCAAAGTTACTGATGACAAAAGAAATTAAGACCTGCATCAGTTGGACAGACAAGTGTCTCCTCTCACTGTTGGCAGCAACCGGAGGATTGCTCAGTAAGCATTAAAAAGTTCACTGCCTACATGGAAAACATACATTTTCCATGTACAGTCCACCCCACAGTCATGTTAATGCACCTAATCATCATCACTGGTGTCATATAAAACAGGGATGTTGCCCCCATGATGTCACCCCTTGGTCCGTGAACGACACATCTTGAAGCCTTCACTTTTTCACTGATGCCATCTTCATTTTTTGATGCAATATGTGACCATATTTTGATAAGTTATCAGCCAAAGTTTGCCCCCATGAACTGTACAGAGTGCAACACACAGACACAGATATCTGATAATTATTGCAAAATAAAAATAATAAAATAGTGGAATTCAAGTAGAGCTGCTGCTCCTCCACATCAAGAGGAGCCAGTTGAGGTGGTTCGAGCAGCTAACTAGGCGCCTCCTGGGCGAGGAGTTCCAGGCATGTCCAGGAGGAGGCCCCGGGGTAGACCCAGGACACACTGGACAGATTATATCTCTCGGCTGGTCTGGGAACGCCTTGGGGTCCCTCTAGATGACCTGGAAGAGGTGGCTGAGGGGAGGGAGGTCTGGGCTTCTCTGCTTAGGCTGCTGCACTGTGACCCAGCCCTGGATAAGTGGAAGAAAATGGGTAAATGGATGGATGGCTTCTGAGTGAAAAAAGAGCCAAATAATATAGTAGCACAAATGACAACTTTACATTTTTTCTTCAAGTGTCAGAAACACATGCACTGTTTGCATAGAAAATCTTTGTGCCTTCTTATGTCTGAATCAGTCCTGTTCTCGTGTGTCTGCAGCATCAAAGGATGCCAACAAGGTGATAGAGATCAACCCGTACCTGCTGGGCACCATGTCGGGCAGCGCTGCAGACTGCATGTACTGGGAGAGACTCCTGGCCAAAGAGTGCAGGTTTGAATGCATTAAATGACTCGTCTTTAACTCCCAACAGCCTAGAACAGGGGTGGGCAAACTACGGCCTATGGGCCACACCCGGTCCATTGGTCTTTTTAATCTGGCCTGCCAAAGATTGGTACAGAATTGCCCAAATCAAATCCTATCATAATTATGACTGAGGATGTCGAGGAGTCTGAGAATTGCTACAACAAAACTAACACCTGACTTCAATGCACTGGCAAACACAACACTGTTCCCACTAAAAGTAAATGTAATTATTAACACTATAATGCCTTTTTTATGTTTAAGTTTGATATGTTTGCATCTGGTGCTGGTCCGGCCCGTCTGTCAAATTTCAAAAAGTCTATATGTGGCCCCATAGCCAAAAAGTTTGCCCCCCCCCCCCCCCCCCCCCCATTCTAGAACAATTCTCTGTGTGACTCTCCTCTCTGAACGATTCTACCAATCAGAATCAAGTTTACGCATCATTTTATTAATCAAGCAAAAATTAAGATTCAATCTTTAAAGTTATTTAAAGTCCCAGTTTTAATATTGGGGTTAGGGGTTAGGTTTTTATATTGGTTAAAGTTTTTAATTCTGTACTTTGAACCTAATTATCCTTCCTTAAGCTATGTGGTTTTACAAAGTGTTTTTAGTTTAAAAAAAATGTGTATTTGTGTATTTATTTGACTGATGATGCAGATGTGTTCAGAATAAATAGGTAAAATGTTTTTATATAACAGAGGACACTGAAAAAAAAGTCACTTTTTTAGAGAAACATGTTATTAGTTAAACAAGAGCAACACATGCAAATAGTGCAAAAACAGTGAAACTGTTGATGCAACAAAATACAAGTAATGTGTTAAATTTTCCCAAATATACACAAAATGATAAAAAGTCTCTCTGAGTACAGAGACCATCACATCACAGCAGCACACCTCCAAAGGTAATGCTTCCTGCCAGTTGAATGGATTCATAAAGGCTGCAGGCACAGGTCAGTCCTGACTGGTTATCTGATTTTTCTAATAATTCAGTCCTCTGTTTATTATTTTCACCCAGGCTGTACAGGCTGAGGAACAACCAGCGGATCTCTGTGGCTGCTGCCTCTAAGCTGTTATGTAACATGATGCTGGGTTACAGAGGAATGGGCCTCTCAGTGGGGAGCATGATCTGTGGATGGGACAAAGAGGTAAGAGCTCTGTGTGTCTGACAGAGCAGACAGAATAATAATGGAAGAACCTCTGTACACCTTTATCACACGTTTTCTAATACATGCTGGGCAGATGTATGTCAGAGACATAATTTATGCATCTTCACTGGTCACATCTGTCATTTGTGTCATTGTTGAACCGATTGTTCTGCAGGGTCCTGGTTTGTATTATGTGGATGAAAATGGGACCCGTCTGTCCGGCCGTATGTTTTCCACCGGCTCTGGGAACAGCTACGCCTACGGGGTGATGGACAGCGGCTACAGGGAGGACCTGACGGTGGAGGAGGCCTACGACCTCGGCTGTCGAGCCATCGCTCACGCTACACACAGGGACGCCTACTCTGGAGGAGTGGTGAACAGTGAGTACACTCACAGTGAGAACTTAGTGCCAGCATTTACTCTTGTTTCAGCGCTAATTATATCATTTTTCATGTGACGTGTTCCAATTTCTGTGTATTTATTATTTTTATTTTGTTGCTTTGTTAAAATTCAAATCTCAGAGATTATCCAAAGATCTTTAATGAAACACTGAACTCTGAGTACACTCACAGAATACAAGAATACTGCAAATAACACGCAGTAAACAGCAGGTAAAGTCTAAGGGTTTTATAAATATTTTATTTCTGGTTGTGCTGCCACAATGTTAATGTCCCCGGTTTCACTCGTGTCCATACATTCGAAGAGGAAAAACTTCTACGGTACTCCGATGTAGAAAGAAAATTAAAGTTTTATTCACAGTTATACACAGTTTCACATCTTCTTACAAGAACATCCAAGCCCAAGTTTTCCTCCACAATAAACAAAACTACGGTAGAAAAACTGTGCGGCTCTGTCTTATGCTCCTTCCCATGCACTCCCATCTCTCCTCGTTCCCCTGCTCCAGCGTTGCACTTAATTAGCATAAAACCACGAAGTGGAGAGTTCAAACTACAAACCAGCTTTTACTCAAAACCTGTTCACAACAAGACCCCAATATGTAAACATGAATGTAATAAAATAATTTTACTTAAATTTTAACCCTAAACGTACTTATTAAATTACTATTTAAACAAAATATGGTTTAACACCAAAATAAATACTTTATATATAAAGTAACTTAACTTGGCTCCCACACTGGTTCTGTGTTTGTGTGCATATGCTTGCTCATGTCTGTGTTTCTCTGTGTGTGTGTGTGTGTAGTGTACCACATGCAGAAGGACGGCTGGATAAAGGTGTGTAAGCAGGACGTGTCTGAGCTGATCCACCACTACAGGAAGGGAATGTTCTGATCTTCATCCATGAGCCCAGATCAGCATGTTAAATATTCTTGTTTATGCAGATAATCCACAGACTGTAAACAGGTGGAGAACAGTTCCAAGAAAAACAGCTACAAATTAGATTTTGTACTAAATGTTAAGATCGTCCCCTCAGAGAACCTATTAAAATGACTCCAAATCCAGACTTGTGTAATAATTCCTGTGAACTTAAATGTTGTGCTTTGAAAGTAAAAAGTATCAGTACATAATTCAGTGTGTGGTAACATGTCAGTACAAAGCCATTAATTACCCATAGCTGTATTTATATAGCTAGTATATACGTATATGTGTATATCACTACATGCTAAAATACAACGTGTAAATCAAGGCCAATATAAATGCTTATTACTGAACTGAGAATATTATAATTCTTTTATTATTTAAACAGTATCCTGTCATGGTGAGGCTGTGGCTGGTGGACCCAATTACAGGAGTAGGAGACAGAGCTGATGTTTAGCAGATTTAATATTGAAAGTTTTAGTGTTCAAAAATACAAAACATAGAAGTCCAGAATCCAAGATCAAAACATAATCCATAACATAACACACTAGCTGTGTCCAAATTCAGGGGCCGGAGGTCGAAGAAACTGACCCACGAAGACCGCAAAGGCTGGAAGTGAGCAGCTAGCCTTCATATCAGCGTCACCTGCCCTCACCTCAGCGTAGCTCATGTCGTCTAGCAACAGCGTGAACCACAGCTGTAGAAAAGCAGCTGGTTAAACGGAGAACGAACTTTTGCTCGTTTTTCTGGTTTAATTTCAAGTCTTTAATTCAAAATAAGCTGTTAAAACAAGCATAACACATTTCAACATCAAGGAATACAGCTGAGAGAATGATTAATTTCCAACTATATTAACAGTTCTCTAGTGAGACATTAATGTTGAATAAATCTATCCAGTTATGATGCCTAACTTTATAGATCATCTGAGTGAGTTATATCTGTGTTTAACGTCCACTCAGCGGTGAAAGCCAGCGGGGGTTTGAAAAGGATGTGCCGCAGTCGGACGTTCTCTCCGGCTAAAGCGAGCCTCAATAGCCCGGTCAGCTGACAGCTAGTGAGGCGAGCTGCTGGTAGAGCAGCGGCAACCAAGCACGTAACTTTGGGTACAACATTGGGGGGGGGGGGGCTCTCTGCCTATTTATTTATTTATTAAATCATTTACTTTTCTAAAAGGATTCAGGAGAGTTTGGGTTAACTGTATTAGAAATACATTGTAATGCTTTTACTGTGTATTTATTTAACTTTCTTTGTATTTACTCTGCACCTTCAACAATTAAGAGAAGCCTTACATTTTTCACATTTCTTCCAACAGCAACAAATATTTTATATTTTTAGAATCTATTACACACCTAAATTTCTCAATTTTCCAAGTGTATGTATTTACCTGGTGCACTATAATTTGGCTAGGAGAAATTACGACACAGTTCCACAAATATAGCCATTAGTAATTAAACAAGAGCAGACTAAAACCCTTCATGTCATTTTCAGCAATTATGCTTAAATGTGTCATGGTTGTGGGTCGGTGGCCCAGGGTTTGAGTTACATTTTGTTATAATTTTTCGCCTGATGGCTGTTACTCTTTAGATCCTCAGTTTGTTGTGGCTAGGCTTTCTCTTAGTTTTATTGTATGTTATTCGGGATTTCTTGTTCGGTTTGTGTGTTTTGTTCCACTTCCTGTTTTATTTTGATAGTGTCGTGTTCCTTGTGTGTTGTATTCAGTTTTGCTTCCCTCTGTCTCGTCTGCGTAGTTTTCCCCACCTGTTGTTAATCCCCTCATTAACCCTTGTGTATTTAGTGTCTGCTCTTGTCAGGTCCTAAGTCTATTTACATTTAGGTTAACGTTCGTGCTGAGTGTTTGTGTTTCGAGTTTCTAGTTATTTTCGAGTATTTAGTTTTCGTGTAGCTGGCCCTGTCCAGTTTTGTTTTCTGGAATTATCTTCATTAAAAGTTAAGCACAGATCTGCTCTCACCTCACGTCCTGCTTTGAGGTCCTCTCTGCCTTGCCTGCAGCACCCAGCCATGACAAAATGTACATATATGACATTGTAAATTTGAAATCAGGTCAAAATTACTTAAAGACAACAGGAGAGTTGCAGCTGTGTAGCAAAGGGTGAACGCTGCCGAAAGTGGGTTGGGTGATACCGAGTTTTTGTGGGGGGGGGGGGGGGGGGGGGTTATGTTACCAAATGATTAAATATGCTAATATTTTACCCAACATTGATAATGAATAAAGAAAATTGACATGTTATTCATGTAGGATGTTTTTTGTAAATTGAAATGATGTGACTTTATTGAGGGGGGTTATAGTGATTGGATCAGATTATTGGGGGGGTGGCATAACCCCCCGCAAATTATGCACTTGGCGGCAAAGGACAGCTCCAAAAAACCACGGAGCACTTTTTTGCAATTAAGTGATACCTTGATAAAACGAGCTGATATTTGATATTTACACATTTACATTCTCGTCTGAAAACATCTTAAAAGTTTAGTTTTTTCTCACAGAAACAGTCATTTTTCAAACTTTTTGGCTGCTATTCTCCGCCATTTTTGTGTTTGAGTTTTGATGCGCAATGAATCACGGGATATGGTAGGCCACAAAAAATACATATGGAGAGAAAACTGACTCAAAATATCTGTGTCTGTAATGCTGGATTTGTAAGCTGTGAATTTTGTGTGTAACTTAAGGTACTTGTAAATGTGTGTTAGTAGTAATAATAATGCGGCCCTTTCACACCTAGGTGTGAAAAAAGCCTTGCGCGTGCATGTGAGGTGCGTGTACGCGTGCGTGTGTCCGTGCGTGTTTGCGCTGACGTGTGATAATGACGTACACGTGTCCGATCAAAACAATCAAGCTCATTGTCTCTCCTCACAAGTGTTTTTTCCCACATGATCATCAAAGAGGTTCAAACTCACAACACAGTGGTTAATTAAAAATACAAAGGTAAATAATCTAATATCCGAGCTCACCTGTCGAGCATGATACAGACAGTACTTAATTAAAATACTATGGCTAAATAATAGCCCTATATCCTCCTCAACAGTGGGGTTGTTCATTTACATACAGAAGGTCTGAGGGCCCTGGCTACACATCAAAGGGTTATGATGTATGTCTCCACCTAGTGGGATGTGTCTTAAGTTATAGGGTGTGTATATAAGATCGTATGTACCTCACTTCTTCAATTGACCTCCTGCATCAGCACATCTCCAGAGAATTTTTTTACATCGACAGCGTGCGGCATATACAGCTTTGGAGAGAATTTGGTCCTGCTAGCGATCAACCAACCACCCATCTAAACAGCCATGAAGTCTTTCAACCCACTAGCCGGAGTGAACCTGTCTGACCCGTTTGGAATCAGGACCGACTTCGGAGGTACGTCATCAGATGCGCAGATTGATGGTCGCCCACGCAAAAAGAAGCATGATGAAGAAGAGGGTGAATTTAAAACAGATTACCAGGGTGTGAACGGGTACGTGTATTCAGCTAAATATAGGGACGGTAAGGTGTTGCTGTGTGTGAATTGTGGGGATGAAGAGATTTGGGGGGGTTGGTGGTTCACATCATATGTCTATTAAAAACTGGAGACTTTTTCGCACCGTGGTGGGACCTGACCTGGACCAGACAGGCTTCCCCGATATGTTGTATGCATCCCAGTGGTATTCACCAACAGGGCCTGAGTTGTACAGAGTGGAGGCTGATCGTTACAACCGTCCCACCGAGGAATTTATTTTTTTGAGTGTTTGTGAAGACAGGGAGAAAGTTATTGCATCCAGAGGAGTCGAGAGCTGGAGATTAAACCCATATCCTACCACAAAAGCTGAGCGCATGAGTTGGTTTAAGGACTTGTTTTTTATCCAGTAGGCAGATTGGAGAGCTGTGCAGCGAATGTTTAAGGAGGTCGATGCGTTTATCAAGAGAAACAAGCTCAACAAGGGTTATGAGAACGTTAGAAAACGCCTTGTTTTTGATGATTTCACCCTTACTCCGAAGACTGCTGAGCCTTCTGCCTTGTGTAGGCCGAAAATCATCAGAATGTCAGACTACTAGGAATAAAATAAATAAATAAATAATGGTACGTTTTTAGTATTTTGTGTATATATATATATATATATATATATATATATATATATATATATATATATATATATATATATATAAAAATAATCCCAGCTCGCCCCTACGGGCGGTCTATTTTTGCCCTCCAAGCTCGGGTCCTCTACCAGAGGCCTGGGAGCTTGAGGGTCCTGCGCAGTATCTTAGCTGTTCCCAGTATTGCGCTCTTCTGGACAGAGATCTCAGATGTTGTTCCAGGAATCTGCTGGAGCCACTCTCCCAACTTGGGGGTCACTGCCCCGAGTGTTCCGATTACCACGGGGACCAATGTTACCTTCATCTTCCACATCCTTTCCAGCTGCTCTCTGAGCCCTTGGTATACGGTTACGGCATATATATATATATATATATATATATATACATATATATATATATATATATATATATATATATATATATATATATATATATATATATATATATATATATATATATATATTACATTAATGCTGGATACATAACTAATGATGATGATGATTTTTTGTTATTCCAGACGTTAAAACATCACCATCTGATACACCTCCACATCCAACACAGATGTTGACCATTCCTCCTCCTGATTCACCACCTAGGTCGCCATCATCACCGGCCCACCCGTGGGTAGTGGAGCTGTCAGACGAGAGTTTGAAAAATGTCAAAATCGCCACCATTCATCTACTGACGTGTGCTATACGAAAGTATAGAGAGGAAGTGTGTTACGGATGCATCGTTAATCACCCGAGCCAAATGCAGCATGAGTGCATATGGGAAATCCCTGATTTCTTCTTCGCTACACATTACGAGGAGATCATGAAGATATTGTGGACCCCAAGATTCATCCCGGCTGTCAGACTCTTTCTCTGCGCCACCAGCAGTCTGTGGGAGTCACGCAATGAGCTAACAACAGCCGTAAATATCATTCTAACTGAATTGTTGCCTTCAGCAAACATTGTACAGGCTATGAATGATGTATTCATACCACTGATGAGTGAAGATGGGGACGCAACTGTTAAATACGCCCATTTAGGAATGATAGAACACTATTGGTCTGGAAGACATATGGTGTAACATAATCATTGCATTTTTGTTCTTGTCATCCGTGTGTTTGAAATAAAAACGTGTGTTATTCCATACAGACTGTTCATTTTACCTTTGAACTCATCATGGAAAACGCACTGCGCAAAATATATCATAACCACGCTCACCCTGCGGGGTTGGCTAGTGTGAATAAATTATACAATGGTGCTGTTGAGTTGCTCGATAAACCACCAACATTCACTGAGGTGAAACAGAGTATTGGTGAACGGCATAGACAAACAATTTCAGGCTGACTTGGTTGACATGCGTGAATATGCCTGTGATAACGACAATGTGAATTATTTGCTAACCTGTATAGATGTATTTTCAAAGTAGTGGGTTAGATGTGTTAAAGCAAAGTCCGGACGCGCTGTAGCTGCTGCTTTTGAGGATATTTTGGCTGAAGGGTGCATCCCTCTCAAACTTCAAACAGACAAAGGAACCGAATTCTATAACGCACATTTTCAAAAAGTGTTAGACAAATATAGTATTACACACTTCTCAACACATACCGAAATCAAGGCAGGTGTCGTCGAACGTTTTAACAGAAGTCTGAAAACACGAATGTGGAAATATTTGACCTCAGCAAACTCTAGAAGATATATAAACGTGATACAGGATTTTGTACAGGCATATAATGGCTCATATCATAGATCTATTAAAATGACACCCAAAGAAGTGAACGCAGAGAATGAGGAATTAGTGTTTAAAACATTGTACAAATCGAAGCCTGATGAGGTGAATGGTTTTAAATTTAATGTGGGGGACAAGGTAAGAATTTCAAAACTGAGAGGCACATATTACAGAAAAACAATGTGAGGCATCAAATGATTTATACACACAAGCGTATCAAACAAACGTTTTTCTGTAATATGTGATGGAATAGACGTTCATAAAGCAGGAGTGATACACTGTTTTGTGTACGGGTTAAAAGCTAAAGTTTTGTGTTCCAAAAAGAAAAGGACTTTTCTGTGCTTACTGATCTCAGCTACAAATGTCCAAACTAACGATTCTTTTCTTGTCAGAGAGCCATTAAACACATCTGTTCGTGTGTATCTGATCATTAAAAACTGTTACACACGTAAAAATTCATGATGTTTACTACAGAATAAATTTGTGGTTACAATCTAAGTGTAAGAGACCCGTTTAATTACAACAAAATATGTGTGAATGTATCTTGTTAAATAAATGTTTTAAAATTGATTCTTCAAACTACATGAGCCTGGTATTCCTCTATCAGGTATGAAGTAAGTGTGAAGCCTGCAACCCTCGTGCAACTGCATTATTTTTATTTAACTTAGTTTCAGAATCCACTTACAACTGATGTAGGCCCTGAAAATACGTGGCTAATTTACTCAATCATAGCTCCTTATGGTTTGGCGTGAAAGGAATTAAAACAGCGGTAAATTCATAGGCCTTTCATTCCTATAACGCTTTTGGGTTTAGTGGAGAGAGAAACATATTTCTCTGGGTATAGTCTGTACTGATGAATAGTTGTTATAGATCCATTCATGAGTAGAATAATCCCGTATGGTTATACTGTGTGTGTGTGTGTGTGTGTGTGTGTGTGTGTGTGTGTGTGTGTGTCTGTATGTGTACGTGTGTGTGTGTGTGTGTTAAAAACATAGTTTAGCCGCGACAAAATTAAACATTAGGCTGTAGGTTTAAATCACTCGCAGGAGTGCTGCTGACACGGGGTGATGCGGGGTAGTACAGGCCTGATGGGGGAGAAGTGTTGTTGTTGGTCTGGTGGGGTGTGATGGGGGGGATGTTAGAACAGGTGGACTACTGTTGGTAGGATTTGTGTATGTGTGGGGGTCGTTGTTGTTGATCTGTGTGGATGAGGTTTTCTGAGTTATCCCCTTCTCCAGTCTGTGGGATTTTGCATTTGCTTAGACTCCATTTTTGCTTAAACTGTGAAGTTTATTTAGACAAAGCTTGTAAAGTGTGTATAAAGGACCCTGCTGCAATAATGTTTTCAGAGCGCTGAATGTTTTGATTTTTGGATACATAAACATCACAACTTGTGTGATGGTATTAATTTCACCTCATAGTTTTAAGTAATATAATTCAATACAGATGATTTTACTCATAAAACAAAGCCTGGTAGCTAATCCTAACTGATATTCACCCAGTAGATGTGCGCTGATTGAGTAAACTTTGAGCTTTCTTTCATGTGTACTGTTAGAATGTAGTTAATGCTTTTCTCTCTCTCTTGTACAGCTGCTTTAAACTAAAACCACAACAGGAGAGATATACAAACTGTGGAGATAAACAAAATACTTTGTGTGGCTACACGTCCTGCGTGTCCAACATGGAGTTTGTGAACTGTTTGGTGTGATATATGATCATATAAAGTCTTTATGGATCAAACAGCAGATGAATAGACGGGTAATTATCTTTAAGAATAATGTTGATAACGGCGATGCTGAAGTACAAAGATGCTTTAACACCTTTAGGGTTTATGAGCAGAGTTGTGTGGACTTTTTTTTCCTTTTAACCTCAATAACCCGTCTGTAGCACACGCTTGAAGCACAAAAATATATAAATGCATTAAGTTTAGGTCTTTGTAGCATGGATCATAACTATACGACCCATCAAGTGTCTGATCAATACTTTGACAGGAGACAGTGTGCAGATTTGTGTATAAAACTGCTGATGTCTCACCAGTACTGCACTACAAACTTTTATTTTAAAAAATCATCTTGTCGCACACTTTGTGCATCAACAAACAGTGACATGAAAAAATACTTAAGTCCACTATAGTGAAATCAAACTAAGGTGATATTTTAGCAAGGAAAGGATCCATAGAGATTAAAAATCTCTTATTTTCATGGGTGTTCAGACTAAGATAAGCATCAGTAGAATATAATCATGTAAAACAGAGATACAAACGTCACATAGCTACATGTTCATAGACATAAAATAATTAAAAATTTATAACATAAATTAAGTAAATCAAGTACAAATGATGGAACCAGCCAAAAAGTATGCAGTTTCGATTTAAATACACTTAATGAAGTTAAACCCACAGATGATACTTCTGGTTTAGCACATGGTCAACAGATGTTCGTTTGACAGCGATAACACTGTCCTCCAATTCAAAAAGTGCCTGTTCAATATCTTTGACCTCTCTTAACTCGTGGAGATAAGCCTCCGTAGCGCCCATGAGCCTGTGTGTCCGGAGTGAAACCTTCTAAACGGAGAATTTGCATTAATATAGGGATGAAATGTCCATTCCAAAACTTTTTCGATAGGTGATCATAATACTTGAAAAAGTAGTGCCTCTCTATCGGAGCCCCACAGGTGTGTCTTCTTTGTGAGGTTTCACAACCTGCGCAAATCTCTCTTCTGTGTTTTTGAATAATCATGTTTAGAACGGCCTTGACGGTAAGTTTCACAAAGTCGAGCACAACCGCGTGCAGCTGACACGTCTCCACAGGGAAGTTGCGCAGTTCCACCAGATCGTACTTCTGCGACATTGTAAAACCTTCGCACTGTGTAAACGCTGCAGAGACAAGCTTATAACCTAATTCCTGACCTCATCCTACTGGTCATATGCAGGTACTGCTGTTTTATTCGCACAGGACGTGCGCTGAAGCAGTCACGGTGGCCCTAGGCCTTTAGCGGCTACGACCATCACAGTCACGGTGTTCCATTAACTAACTAACCTCATACTACACAACGTAATAAAGAGAGAGAGCAGCAAAACATAGCTGATAACTCTATAACTAAACACATAAACACCGACATGAGAACTCCCATGATCCTTTGCTCCTTTGGTCCTACATATTTGTTTAATGTGTGCATTGAAGGACATATCCTGGTCAAAAATGACTCCAAGATTTCTCACAGTGTTACTGGAGGCCAAAGTAATGCCATCCAGAGTAAGTATCTGGTTAGACACCATGTTTCTAAGATTTGTGGGGCCGAGAACAAGAACTTCAGTTTTATCTGAATTTAGAAGC
The DNA here is from genome assembly GCA_013435755.1 of Amphilophus citrinellus. NCBI lineage: Eukaryota > Metazoa > Chordata > Actinopteri > Cichliformes > Cichlidae > Amphilophus > Amphilophus citrinellus. The sequence continues at coordinate 267,430 of CM024211.1, read as the reverse complement.
AGGAAATTAGAGGTCATCCAGGCCTTTATGTCTTTAAAACATTCCTGCAGCTTAACTCATTGATGTGTGTCATCTGGCTTCATTGATAGGTAAAGCTGAGTATCATCTGCATAACAATGAAAATTGATGCAATGCTTTCTAATAATACTGTCTAAGGGAAGCATGTATAATGTAAATAAAATTGGTCCTAGCACAGAACCCTGTGGAACTCCATAATTATCCTTAGTGTGTGAAGAAGACTCCCCATTTACATGAACAAATTGGAGTCTATGAGATAAATATAGAATCTAGAATAGAATTTAAAATCCTTCTCCTCACATACAAGGTCTTGAATAATCAGGCCCCATCTTATCTCAAAGACCTCATAGTACCGTATCACCCCAACAGAGCACTTAGCTCTCAGACTGCTGGCTTACTTGTGGTTCCTCGGATACTTAAGAGTAGAATGGGAGGCAGAGCCTTCAGCTTTCAGGCCCCTCTTCTGTGGAACCAGCTTCCAGCTTGGATTCAGGAGACAGACACCCTCTCTATTTTTAAGATTAGGCTTAAACTTTCCTTTATGATCAAGCTTATAGTTAGGGCTGGATCAGGTGACCCTGAAGCCTCCCTTAGTTATGCTGCTATAGGCCTAGGCTGCTGGGGGGTTCCCATAATGCACTGTTTCTTTTCATTCACCTTATTTACTTTGTTTATACTCCACTCTGCATTTAATCATTAATTGATATTAATCTCTGGCTCTCTTCCACAGCATGTCTTTTCTCTCCCCTCAGCCCAACCGGTCACAGCAGATGACCCCCCCTCCCTGAGCCTGGTTCTGCTGGAGGTTTCTTCCTGTTAAAGGGAGTTTTTCCTTCCCACTGTCACCAAGTGCTGCTCATAGGGGGTCGATTTGACTGTTGGGATTTCTCTGTATTATTGTAGGGTCACAATAATACAGAGTCACAATACAAAGCGCCTTGAGGCGACTGTTTGTTGTGATTTGGTGCTATGTAAATCAAATTAAATTTAATTGAATTGGTCCTGTCCAGTCCGGTCTTTTGTTTTGCAACTTGCAAATAAAGTGGATTTTAAGCTTAACCTTTGCCTGGTGTATCCTGCATTGGGTTTCCTCTTTCTTGCCTGCCACACAGTCGTTCCATGACAGTTCTTTTACTTTTCCCAACATTTACAAATCTTGGCAAATTCTGAAGGCTGGATAAATACTTGCTGGTAATGTGAAATGGCATTACTCTTAAGCCTTGTTAACTAATGTCTACACATGTGCAATGGCCTTGGTTTCACTACCTGAAGTTTTGCAACCTAAAACTTTAAGGATGTTGCCCTGCTTACAAGTAAACTTGAAATTTTCAGTTTTCTGAACTTTTAAAAAAGTGTATTTGTTCTCTCAGCTTTTAAAAATAAGTTAAAGTAACAAATATGAGGTTGGGTTTTTAGAGTGCAGCTTTAAAGGTGTGTAAATGTTCTCTCCATTTCTTCCACATAACCTGTAAGTCTCCCAGACTGCTCACAATCAATATCAATCTATAAAATCAAAGAAAATCTAATGCATATTTTGTGCCATATGGTTTTAAAATGCACAATTTTATAATCAGTTCTATATTAAAAATTTTTTTTTTCATTATTGTAATTCCAGAGTTGACAGGCTGAGAAAGAAAAGAGGGGTAGAAAAAACCAAAACGGGTTCATCAACTGCTGCACCTGTGAGAGAAAAAAAAACATACAATACTTGGAAAAATAAATTCATGTGGGCTAAACAAAGCATGGTTACACAAACCCAAAATTTTTTTGTGTTGTGATTGCATGACTGTGTCTGTGTCATGAAATGTACTCACTAATGAGGGCGGAAAGCCGCAGCTCCACCCACCAGAAGCCTCAGACAGAGAAAGACCCAGGAAACCCGGCCCGGGTTGCCGAGTCCACTTATTATAAGCCACTTTGGGCTTGTTTTTTTCTAAAGTCGCTTGCAAATCTCGTGAGTCGTGGGTTGCGGTTTTTTGGGCTTGTTTTGAACGTCAAGTTGCTTATTTGGGCTTGACTTTCTTTCCGAGTGAAACTCGATTATCTCCCTGCGCCCCATAATAAAGCAAAAGACGAGTGGTAGGTAGTTTGTCCCTTCCAAGCCCCCGTTTCCTGTTTATCGCTCCTGCCTAAGTTGACCGGGCGCACACCCAAACAAACATAACAGCCCAGAGTGAGGAGGCAGGATAAGAATGAGCTCCAGTAAGCGGGGAAAATATAGAAAAAATATATATAATAAAAAGAGCAGACTTAAAGAATGGATCCGTGCTCAGATGGGAGACACTGGTGCTAAAAGTGGGTATGCACTATATGCAATGCATAGGGGCACCTCACAAGAGGGGGGCGCCAAAACGATGCGACAAAATTATTTCTTTAGTTGGCATTTTCTGTATTTAACAGCTGTGCATATGATATGATCAATAATAGAGGAACGGCGCTGATTAGGCACCCCTGTGCTCCTTCACCTGCCCTCCTCCTGGGGGGGGGGGGGGGGGGGGGGGTAAAATTGTGTCTACATACACCTCTGAAAGTAGCTGCGGTCCTAATGGGAGACGTACCAAAGGCATTCTGCAGATTTTGCAAGTGTGAAATATGTGCTCACCATGCTGATATTGTGGTATCTGATCTTTGTGTTAAACTGTGTGTTAAACTGCATCTATGTATAGGTTTTCTCCTTTAGGATTATGGCCTTGAGTTCAGGGCTGCTTTGATCAGTAAATGGTATGAGAGAGTGTAACCTCTTGTTGCTTTCTCTCCAAAAAAGAGAATGACCTCACATACATGCAGGAAACAAGCTATACCTGGTACTTCAGAAAATACTTTATGTAGTGTCTGTACTGCTATGCTAAAATTCTGTATATGCATATATGGTCTCTTTCTTTTAGGCCTTATTGATTGTGTAAAAAGAAGTAACCTGAGCTTTAAGGTTTGGCCTCAGGCCAGAAGAAATGCAGAAGGGCCTCTTCTGGCTCTCTTGCTTCCATATAAGGAATGACCATATGTTTAGCTGTAGGATATAGGATGAAGCTGTTTTTATAACCATATATGGAAGTTAGGAATGTAGGGGGTTTTGACCATCCCTATATAACCTTTGTTCTTCCTTTGTTTAGTGGAGTTAGGAAGATTGGGCCTCCTGTCCCCCGATGGCTTTACAAAGCATCGGTTTTGACATTGTCTTTTTTGTAAATAAACTTTATGTTATACATTAAGACTGTCGGCGAAGGATTTCTTCAACTACACCATCATGCTACAGAGAAACAACATTTTTGGTCACATAAACAACTACAATATACTTCAACATGCTGATACAGAGAAGCACACACACAAAAACTGTGCACCCTTCTCTTCTATGAGGCTAAGAACCATGGGTTTGACTGCTCCAAAACACGAGACAAAACAAAGAAGTGAGCTATACTATAGAGCTATACTGTTTAAAAGCGGCCTCAGTTTTACACAATGTTGTGGGTTGCCAGTTGGGCTTGTTTTTATAGAGCTGGTTGCTTGTTTCTGTTGTGAGATCTGGCAACCCTGAACCTGGGCCACCCGCAGCCCATCAAGACCATTGAAGACCCATGGCCACATATTCCAAAGACAACTGCACACCCACCCCAGCAGAAGGGAGAGGTAGGTCCCAGTCAGATCCCCCCCAGCCGAGGAGCAAGGGCCCCAGAGAACCCCCTCCTAGAAGCAGTCCCCTGCACAGGCTGGCAGCTCCTTCCCAGGGCCCCAGGCGGCTGAAAACCGCCCGACACCCCACCAAACGCAGAAGAACCCAAAGCCGCAATGGATCACAACCCCCAGGGGACCAGGTCAACACCCATGTCTAGGGCTGCAACGATTCATCGATTAACTTAATTCAATTCTAAAAAATTATCGACACAAATTTACTGTGTCGATGCTTCGTTTAAACTCTGCAGCACTCAGTTGTCTCAGTGTAAGCGGCGCTCCTCACTAGCATTAGCAGCACTAGTGCTCCGTCGTCTTTTTGTGGGTTTATTGGTGGCTGGCAAACCAACATAGAACTGCATTACCGCCACCACACTTGAGTGTGAATCACGTGCACGCGCACACGCACACACACACACACACACAGAGATTCTAAAAAGCTCTCCGTCGCTGTGATGGATTTCCTTTAACACAGAGTGGATCATCCAGAGTTGCCACCTGTCTCGTAAAATACAGAACCCCGTATGTTACGGGACTCCGTGGAATACGGCTCCGTAACATGCGGGGTTCCGTACTTTATGGGACGGGTGGCAACTATCGCTGACATGCATTTCCACGCCTCCACTGCTCTCTCTGTGTGTCTGTGTGTGTGTGTGTGTGTGTGTGTGTGTGTGTGTGTGTGTGTGTGTGTGTGTGTGTGTGTGTGTGTGTGTTGTGCTCGCTGAGAATTTCAGCTGTTATTTTTGTCTTTACTTCAGCTGTAGCTACTAGTGGTGGGCGGATCGATCCAAACATCGATAATATCGATACCAAATTTAGTATTGATATTGATCAATATCAGTGGTATGAGATCGATACTTTAGCTTCCGTGTCTCTCCTGTATGCAGTGCTGCGGTTTCATCAAAGATGTGAGCTGACTGTTTAAGTGCCACTCCTGTCAAAGTACAGAGCAGGTACACTCTGCTCCACACAGTGTTTTGACATCATACCGTCACGTGACACGTAACATATTTTACTTGGGAAAAAAAGAAATTTGCTTTAAATGTTTTATAACATTGTGGAGTGATAATTTTTTAACAGCTTGTTTATTTAATAAAAAAAATCCAGAAAATTAGTGAATGAAGGGATATTTTTTAATTACATTTTTTCAATTACAATTACTTCAATTAATTACTTTCTGAAAACTCTACCTGAAAAAAGTCTTAATTTGTTCTTGAGTGATCATTTTGTACACTTTATTCAAGAAAAGAAAATCAAGAGATCACAGTATATGTGGAAAATTATTTTATTACTGTTCTATTGTTTCAGAACAATAAAGTATTTTGCCCAATTCTATCCTGGGTTTTAACTAATTAATGATCCAATGGGAAAAAAAATCACAAAACACTTAAACATTAAGAAAACTCTTCATAATTATTAAAAAGTATTGGTATCGGTATCAGTATAGGTGATACTGGCCCTGTATTTATTTGGTATCGGATCGATACCAAATCTTGCAGTATTGCACACCACTAGTAGCTACCAGAACTGGTTTGCTAGCGAGCGTGGGCCATTAGCACTAGCGATGGTTCGGTACCGGAAGGCCTGCCCCCCAGGACCGAGGGGCTCCGTCAAAATATTTTTTATACTTTAATCCCTGATTAGTGACTAAATATAGACCTGCAGTAGAAACGTATTTTCGAGAATGCTTGTGAATACAAAACATTACAACATTACTCACACATGCGCCATGGCTCCCACAGCCACTAGTTTTTCAGAACACTCATAGCAGGCAGCGGTTTGAACTGCGCAAGTGTAACAGTTAATATTGTATTGGATTCCACTTGTCATTACTTTTCATTTTGGGTTTATGCATAGCGGGTGAAACGGCGCCATCTCTTGGTGGTTAGCCGCGATAAGGGTAGTGGACACAGGGACCTCGTTGCCAGTGTATGGGAGAAGAGCACGAGGTGCTGTACCCGATGATGAGCCCATGATTCTGACCAGTACATGTTCCGTTTCATGCAGGCAGATAAAGTCAGCATTCATCTCATCCTGTCTCCTGATTGTCATTGAACACAACGCAGACACAAACTATACGACGAATGAAAACACAGAACTGGGTTATGATTATTTGGACCGAGCTGAATTAATACACGGCCAAGTTCAGCACGGTTACACTGGTGCCGTGACCCGTTCTTCAGGTGCGTCGGCGCGGGCAGAGTCTACTTCCCGGAGCGCTCGCATCGGAGTACCGGGGCTGCGTCTACTTCCTGGAGCCGCTCGCTTCGGAAGTGCCTCGGATTCGGGACAGCTGTGTGGACTCTTTACCGCTTTGGCGGTAATTTGTTTAGTAAATGCGAAGCTATTTTGAACCCTTTGTACCGTTGTTTGGAGCTGTTTGCGGTTTTATGAGTGGCGGCACTGTAGCCATTGACCGCAAATTTTTTTTGCTCTCTCTACCTCAGTGAAGGAGGGGCGCTTTGAGACGCAACTATTTTGAGTGTATTGATTTTGTGGATGATTTCTGTTGCCCTGTTCTACTTTGTTGACCTGATGGAGATGCTTTTGTTCCCCTGTATTTGAGTTGTATGTGCTTTATTTTTTTTGTTATTTTTGACTGTTTTTTTTGCTGTTGTTGGTAAAGTGTTGAGTATGGCAGGCAATAATTTTTTTGGTAGGGGGAGAGGGTTTACCCCTATGCCTGCAGCTGCTAGAGGGAGAGGTGTGTTTTTGTACACTCCAGAATCATACTCACCAATACCAAGTTATACAGATTTGGGTGGAAATGTTAATGACACTTTTGATGCACCACAAAGTGATGTTAATGATAAACGTTTGGGTGATATAGCTTCACAGATTGGAATTTCTATTGGTGAAAGTATTGCATCTTGCATTGAAACCCGCCTTAATAATACACTGTGTTCAGGAGTAGTTGGGGGTACAGCTAATGAGTCTGCAATGTTAAATGTCATTGTTCACCCTGATGTTAAAGAACCTGTGAGTTTTACAGGGGATCATGACCAGTGGCGGCTGGTGCTAAAAAAACTGAGGGGGGCGCACACAAACAAACAAATGAAAAACAAACAAAACAAATCTTAAAAAATAGCACTATATGAACATGAATTTTGCCCTCCTTTCCTTCTGCCCTGCAAATTTCTCAGTTACATTCTTGTTAAAGTCAGTCATCTCTGTGACTAGTCTTTTCTCCATTGACAACATGGCCAATGCATTCAGCCTGTCCTGAGTCATTGAGTTTCTCAGAAAAATCTTGATTCTTTTCAGAGTTGAAAAGCACCTTTCAGCTTCTGCTGTGGTCATGGGTGTGGTGATGAGGATCTTCAAGAGCATGACAGTTTCTGAAAAGACTTCTTCTAGATTGTTTTCCATAAACAGCTGGAGTAGGCCCACAGCACCACAACAGGCTTTGAACTCTTCCTTGCTGTAGATGAGAGTAAGCTCTGTCTTCAGCTTACCTCGATTGAGCACTGGATAGGCTTTTAAGATGTTGCTCAGTGCATCTTCAGGAAATGCTGTGTTGTATTGTTCAAATCTGTCCCCCTGCAGGAGTGTGGCACTAACAAGGTGGTTTGTGAAAGAAAAGCGCTCCCTGGTGTGTCCCAGTATGATATCACAGACCTTAAGAGAGAAGGACAAACATGAAGATTATGATTTTATAATCACATTTTTCATTCTAAATATGAAATGTTATTTTGTCCTTTCTATTAAGTCATAGAAAGAAGGAACACATTTTATTTATAAACTTACTGATTTTAATAACATTTGCTGCCATTTTTTAAGGCTGTGTTATGAAATGTGTTACAGCATTTTTGTGGGACAAGATTATACAAAATTCAGTAACCAAATGTTTTATTCCCCATTACCCATAAACTTCAGTACAACTTTAATAAAACATTACATCAACATACCTACACAGCATAGACACAACTAAAGGTATTTCTAACTACAACGCACATCTTCCTAATATATTAAATAACACTACTATAAACCAGTGTAACAGTGATTTTCCACAACAACTCACCTCTGCAGCAATCCTTTCATGGTCTTCTACACTGAGTGTCTGACGCTTCTTCACTGGCTGACTACTACCTACACTGCTTTGTCCAACCATGGAGTGGAGAGAATTTCTGCCAAAGAGAAATACTTACAATATTATAATAATGAAGAAGAAGAAGAAGAAGAAAAAGAAAAATCAGCTATTTAAACAATTACCTGATCTTTTGAATGTCCTGCTGGAACTGTTGGATGCTCTCCTGGATACAGACTGAATCTATGACCTTCTTCTGGAGTTTGGCATAGAGAAGGTCCACATGAGGCATGATATGGTGGAAAAGTTGCAGAAAGAACTTAAAATCCTGATCCTCCAGTAGCATGGCAAATGCTCCAGCCTCTCTGACGGTAATGGGGTCAAAGTCACCAGAGTCTTGTATGCTTTCGAAACAGCGGATGAGGTCCTCTCTGTGCTCAAACACAGTATTGATGGCACGGCTGTGAAAGTTCCATCTGACATTGCTGGATGCTGGTAGTCTGTGGGCCACAACTTTATCAAGAACGCTTGTGCGCTTGGATGATCTGGAAAAAAAGCTGGAAAATCCACTAAGGTTAGAAAAAAAAATTCTAACTTTGGTTATGTGAGAAGTAGCCTGTTGCATTATTAGATTGAGCTGATGAGCATAGCAGTGGATGTAGTGGGCATTTGGGTACACATCTTGTATCTTCTTCTGAACACCTGCAGTGGCACCTCGCATCACGCTGGCTCCATCATATGCCTGACAGATTAGCTTAGCCTTTTGATCCTCAGGAAGAATAGTTGCAAGACGTTCTTTTAGGGCTGTAGCAATGGAATCAGCTGTAGCCGACTGCAGAGGGATAAACTCAAAAAACCTTTCCTGCACAGTGTTTTTGGCATCGATATAGCGTAGTACAAGCACAAGCTGGCACTGCGTAGCAACATCCACAGTCTCGTCTGCCTGGATTGAAAGAAAATCACTGCTCTGTGCTTCTTTGATTATATGCTCCTTCAGAACAGAAAACATACAGTCCAGTAGCTCATTCTGCACAGTTTTCGAAGTTCCCTTAAACACAGTAGCATTCTCAAGGTGCTCTTTTAGTACTCCATCAAGAGAAGCAACAAAATCAACCAACCCACGAAAGATCCCGGGATTTTCAGAGCTCTTACTTTCGTCATGACCACGCAAGGCCAGCTCAAAGGCTCCACGAAACTTAACACAGTCTATTATTCTAGAAAGGATGTGCCGATTTTTTGTCACCTCTTCATTGTGCCTTCTAACAGCAATCCTGTAGCCTTCATCTAGCTGTTGAGCAATGCTAAGTTTCCCCCAAAAACTTAGCTTCATTGCATTGTCTAGGTGGCTGCGGCTGTTTTCGTGCCGTTTGCATTTTTCTGAAAGATGTTTTAAGTCTCTTACCCCAGTTGTTGTCCACATTGCCTCCGTGCCAGAACTTTGAAATAGCAAACACGGAAAGCAGTAAAAGGCATTGCTTACATCACATCCAGCTAGCCAACTCCGCTTGTCATAAGAAGAGCTGGAAAAAGCCCGCGTGTAGGATCGTCCACGATCACTTGCCTGCTGCTGAATTTGTAAATTGGGACGATCCGGTCCAAGCTCCTTTATCCTTTTTTTTCTTCAAGTGAACGCTTTGTAAAAGCATTTTTTTGTAAAGACAAAACAGAATTTTCTCTCATTTTGAAACTACTCCACTTTGCAAACGTAAACGTGAATCGACCTAACGAACTGCAGCTGCGCTAATGAGTCGAATCGGGGATTGTCCAATCACACAATGTTTTAAAAAAAATTAGCCAGTACTGACACTCTACCAGTAATGACACAACAGAATGGGTGTGTCCGGGACGCAGAGCGCTGTGCCCTGTGGAAAACCTTAAATAACCAATTAAAGTCAGCCTCAGATCACCTGCTTGCCAAAAGTTGATGCGCCTACATACACTCTCATTAGAATGGCGCCCTGCACATAGGATAGGAAGTGTGCACAATGTGAGCAATTAAACAGAATTATGTATTTACTATTTTAATAAATTCTAACATGTCTATTGGACACACAGTATGAATAAATACATTTCTAAGTATTTTGCAGTTCAGAAATCATTTATTATCTAAACAATTTAAAGGGGGCGGCGCCCAAGCGCCCCCTACTGGCCAGCCGCCACTGATCATGACTCATGTTCAGTCCAAGAGTGGGAAGTCATGATGTTATCCTATTTGAAAAAGAAGGGCATCCCTGTGGCTGAACAAGCTGATGAAGTAGTATCTAAGCTTGTGGGGAGGGCACATGAAGTGGTTAAAGTGGGCATATGCAGTAAGCCAGTTTTGAATCTGAGTGAAGGACCTGAGCCCATTTTTGAGTTACTGAAGCAACACTTTAGTGACACTTTGTCCTCCAGCTTGCCCTTAGCTGATTTTTATGCTACTGTGCCCCATCCTGACGAGTACCCCTTTGACTATTGGCTGAGACTTAATAAAGCTCTGGATGTGACAGAGGACTCTCTAAAGAGACAAAATAAGGCTTTTGACTATCTGTCACGTGACTTAGCTGCCATGTTTATCCAGAACTGTCCTGATCCTGAACTGTTGCTCATATTCAAGTGTAGACAGCTGAAAGAATGGACAGTTGCAGAAATTCACGAGAAGCTCGTTGAACACTGCAGAGCTCGCAAGCGACTATCCAAACAGAGTGACCAATGTTTTGCCTTCTCAGCAACAGGAGGTCACCACTTCTATGCAACGTGCGACACTCACAAGTGCGATTGTGCCTGCGGCTGCTGTTGTGTCGCCACCTGCTGGACAGGCAGCCGAGAGCTCCCCGGACCGCCTGGACCAGGTCATCACTCTGCTCGAACGTGTTCTGGAGCAGCGGCCACAACAGTACAAGTTTCAAAGTAAGTTCAATGCACGCACACAGAGAGACCAACCAATGAAAGTAAAGCCCGTAGTACCTTGTGCGGTATGCAGCGATGATGGACACACTACTCAGTACCACTGCAGGTCAAACCGTCTGTGCTTTAACTGTTTTGCACCTGACCATGTGCGAGCGGAGTGTCCGGGGGCCGTGGTGAGGAAAGCTATAAGCGCTAAGCAGGGGGTGCAACCACAGGAAAACTGAGTGGCCTGTATGTGGTGGGGGCAAGTGTTGGGCCTAAAAGTGATCCCCCTGTCGCAAATGTTGATGATGACATAGAGTCTGTATGCCAAAGTGTGTGCGAAGTGAGAGAGATGGGATACACACCTATAGTTCAAAACATTCAGAGACTCAAACAACATGACAAACTGTTTTATGAAGATGTGACACTGGGAGGAGAGGTTACGGTCAGAGCTTTGTTAGATAGCGGATCAATGGCATGCACCCTGAGCTCTGATGTAATACCTCGGCTGTTACATCAGCATGTGTTGAGGGGCCCCACCCTTGAGCCGACAGACACCGTGTTGATTGGGTGTGGGGGTTCCAGAACCTTACCTGCTGGAATGTGCGATCTGGAGATGGAACTTTACAGCTGCAAAGTGGTTGTTCCAACATTGGTAGTTGAGAACCAGAAGGAAGAACTGATTGTTGGCAGTAACCTGCTAAGATATATTGTTGACAGGTTTAAGGTGAAGAGTGATCTTCAGAACCAGGGCTCCACAGCACCCAGTGACAGTCGTGAAGCGGGGCAGAGGTTGTTAAGCTTGTTTTCAAGGATGGAAATTGGTGATGAAGATATCCAAGATGCGGTCGGAACTGCTAAAATTAAACGAGCTGTTACACTTGAGCCCATGACAGAGCACCTGATTTGGGGCAAGCTGCCGTGGGTTGATAATATGTTGGTTGGAAGTACTGTTGTTGCGGAGCCAACAATAGCAAGATCTAAACCACGGACAGTCTTAGTGGGGAGGTCGGTGTCGATCTTAAGAGGTGATGGCTGGCTCCCGCTAAAGGTGATTAATCCGTCTAACAAGCCAGTTACTCTGAAACGTAACGCTAAGTTGGCGGATGTGTCTATTTGCAGTTCAGTGCAGGTGTTCGCTGATTCCCAAATCGGTATCCAACAACAAGTACAGGTGCCGCTTGATGATGGTATGAGACACAGCCTGGTTTCGGAGACCTCCACCTTACCAGATCATCCTCACCCTGTGACACCATGTGTAACCGACCCTCCCCAGTCAAAGCTAAGTGAACTGGGACTCTCTGATGTAGACATTGAGTCGTGTGACGTTGCCCCCGAATACAAGGCTAGACTGGCGGAACTCATAGTCGAATACCAGTCGATTTTCTCGAGGGACAAGCTAGATTGTGGTAAGGCCACTGGTTGCCTACACCGTATCAGAGTCATGGATGAGAAACCATTCCGGTTACCATGTAGACGCATACCGCCCACCCAGTATGAAAAACTGAGAGAGGTGTTGGATGAGATGGAGGAGCGTGAAATCATTCGAAAGTCTAGTAGTGAGTTTGCATCTCCACTGGTGATCATTTGGAAGAAGACGGGTGACCTGCGGATCTGCAATGATTTCCGCTGGCTCAACGCACGCACTATCAAGGATGCTCACCCGCTCCCTCATCCAGCTGATGCTCTAGCAGCCTTGGGGGGCAATGCATTTTTTTCGACCATGGATTTGACCTCTGGCTATTACAATGTGGAAGTCCATGAGGCTGATCGAAAGTACACTGCCTTTTCATCGCCATTTGGATTGTACGAGTACAATCGGATGCCTCAAGGACTTTGTAATAGTCCAGCTACATTCATGAGGATGATGTTAAATATCTTTGGGGACCAGAACTTCATGAGCTTACTGTGCTATCTGGATGATGTCTTGGTGTTTGCCCCGACAGAGGAGCTGGCACTCGAGCGTCTGAAAATGGTCTTTCAGAGGCTGCAGGACCATAACCTCGAACTCGCCCCAAAAAAATGTCACTTTCTGAAGAGGTCAGTGAAGTTTCTCGGTCATGTCATTTGTACAGATGGGATCCAGCCCGATCCTGACAAAGTGTCTGCTATCACCGCTCTAACTGAGTCAGACCTTATGGAGGATGGCACGAATATTCCTTCTCAGAGAAAGATCCGCTCCTTCCTTGGCATGGCAGTCTACTACCAGCCGTTTATTGAGGGTTGTTCTGCCATGGCCAGACCATTATTTCAACTAATCTCAGGCTCTAAAGGTCCACGTGGAGGTGGGAGGAAACGTCGCCAAGCCCGTAAACAGCTCCAGGCTGAGGATTGGACTGGGGATTGTCAGCAAGCTTTCTGCCAACTTAAGCAGGCTTTGCTGGATCGGGTCATGCTGGCCCACCCGAACTTTAGTGAGCCCTTTCTGCTGTCTGTGGATGCTTCTTCTGACGGACTTGGTGCAGTCCTGTCACAGGTACCTGCTGGTGGTTCAACAGCCAGACCAATTGCCTTCGCCAGTAAATCGCTTAGTTACGCCCAGTCTAAGTATCCAGCGCATCGGCTAGAGTTTTTTGCCTTAAAGTGGGCGGTGTGTGACAAATTCCATCACTGGTTGAGAGGTCACCAATTCACCGTGTGGACAGACAATAATCCGCTGACCTATATTCTGTCCAAGGCTCGGTTAGATGCATGTGAACAGAGGTGGATCGCTAAGTTGGCGCCATTTCAGTTTGACATCAAGTTCATTCCTGGATCAAAGAATGTGGTGGCTGATGCTCTTAGCAGGCAGCCCTTCGTACAGTCTAGTACATCTCACCGTTTGACAAGAGTACCTTATGACAAGTTACTGGCCGAGGCTGCAGCGCTTGGTGCTAATGGAGTTCAGGAGGTGTTTCGCTCGTCAGCTAACCCACCTGAAGTAGCATCTGAGTGCGGCCAACAGATATCTCAGAGTGTGGCAGTTGTTAAGTCAGGGACAGTATCATCGCTGGAGGTGGCTGCTGCACTTCATGGATGCAGTGAAGGTGACGCTGTGGTGTGCCCGCATGCCCTTCTCCTGCCACAGTTCTCGCAGACGGTTCTAACACCCCCGCAGGTCAACTCTGAGGTGTTCTCGCATGATGTATTGAAAGAAAAGCAGAGAACTGATGCTGTTCTGAATAAAGTAATCTTCTTTGTGGAGAGAAAGTGGAGACCATCCAGGAGGGAACGTGCCAAGGAATCGTCTGAGGTCGTCAAGCTTTTGAGGAGCTGGGATAAGCTTGTACTGAGAGACGGAGTTCTGTACCGGGTAGCTAAAAATCCTGTCACAAAGAGAAAGACCTGCCTTTTTGTTGTTCCTCACTCATTGCGCAGTAAGGTGTTACAAGGTGTTCACAATGAGGCTGGCCACCAGGGTCAGCAGCGGACATTGTATCTGACAAGACAAAGGTTTTATTGGATAGGCTTGGCGCGTGATGTTATGGAGTATGTACGACACTGCAGACGCTGTGTAGTCAGCAAGTCACCAGAGCCTGAAGCCAGAGCCCCATTGAAAAATATAATGAACTCTGAACCTCTTGAACTGGTCAGTGTCGATTTCTGGACTGCTGAGGATTCGTCAAATAGTTCGTTGGATGTGCTAGTGGCTACTGACCACTTCACGAAGATGGCACACGCCTTCTTGTGCCCCATTCAGTCAGCCAGAGCAGTTGCGCACCAGTTATGGAACAACTACTTTTGCATTTATGGGTTTCCCAAGCGGCTACATTCAGATCAGGGGGCCAGCTTTGAGAGCTCGCTAATTGCAGAGCTATTGAATGTGGCAGGCGTGCAAAAGTCACACACTACGCCTTATCACCCTATGGGAAATGGCTCGTGTGAAAGGATGAATCGGACTCTAGGTAACATGATTCGAGCGCTGCCACCAAGAGCTAAACACCATTGGCCCGAGGCCCTGAAATCCCTGACATTCGCCTACAACTGTACAGTGCATGAAACAACTGGATATGCACCGTTTCTCCTCATGTTTGGGAGGGTGCCACGTCTTCCGGTGGATGTCATATTTGGCTCTGTACTCAGTGATCCAGAGGTGGTGGACTATGACCGCTACATTGAGTCCTTGCGGAAGGACATGAGAGAAGCCATGGCCGTAGCTCAGTCAGCGGCAACTAAACAGCTCCAGCGTCACGCTGATTTATACAACCGTAAGGTACGGGGTGTACCGGTGGAAGTAAACGACAGAGTGTTGCTGGCCAACAGAAAGGAACGTGGCAAACGAAAGCTTGCTGACCGCTGGGAAAGCACGGTGTATGTGGTGGTCGGAAAGGACGACGAGAGCCACACATTTAGGATTCAGAATCCTGTTACAGAGCAAGTGAAAGTGGTCCATCGCAACCTAATAATGCCAGTAAACTTCCTCCCTTTGTCCGAACATGACTCTGATGACCAGGAGGAGGTTGTATTGTCTCCATCTTCAAGTGAACTTGACCTTAGTGTCGAGAGGTCAGTTGTCGGTGACACTATTTCTGACTCAGCAGAGTTTAGAACAAGAGTGTGGGTGTCTGAACTACCTTTGGGAGCAGGCAGTGGGTCAAGTGCAGAGGATGCTGAGCAGTTGGAGCTGGATGAAGCGTTGGAACCTGCTGATGTCTTGTCCAGGGGCAGTGCGTTACCTCAAGGCCAGCCAGTTTTTGATCAGTTGCAACCCACTGACGAAGCTACGTTGATGGACAGCAGTTCACCAGACTATGGCTGCCCGGCATCCCTGGCGGTTTGCCCAGAGACTCTTACGGTTCCTAATACTGACACTCCTACCGATATACCTGCTGCTGATGCTGCCGCAGCAACAGTAATTGACGGTGCGACTCACCGTAGATCTAGAGCTGGGCGGTTGTTGAGACCAGTGACTAGACTTATTGAAATGATGCACCAGAAACCAACATTGGTCTCATGAGTTCTTTGTTATAGAATTACAGTTTTGGTTGTTCTCATTTTTACCTTGAGGAGGTTTTGTGACATTTTTGATCAATTGTCTGTTTGTCTTGCTATTCAAGAGGTGTGTTTTGCAGCTACATGTTCATTTAATATGTATATGGGCATATTTTTTTCCCCTATGTGTGTAGATAGGGTCTGGCCTACCCTTTTCTCATACTGATCCTCATGGGATAGTCTTTGTGACTGGGTAATTGTAACTGTGATTTTGATGTGATAATACCTCACCAGCAATTCTGGAAACGGTGGTTGTGTCTTGGTTTCCTGTGCATTAGAATAGCGGTTGTGCACCATTTTATGAGATTGTACCTGTGGTTTTATTGTATTGGTCATTTTTTTTGTTTTGTTTGTTGCAATGGGACAAGTGGAATTCAGCAGAGGGGAGTGTAACAGTTAATATTGTATTGGATTCCACTTGTCATTACTTTTCATTTTGGGTTTATGCATAGCGGGTGAAACGGCGCCATCTCTTGGTGGTTAGCCGCGATAAGGGTAGTGGACACAGGGACCTCGTTGCCAGTGTATGGGAGAAGAGCACGAGGTGCTGTACCCGATGATGAGCCCATGATTCTGACCAGTACATGTTCCGTTTCATGCAGGCAGATAAAGTCAGCATTCATCTCATCCTGTCTCCTGATTGTCATTGAACACAACGCAGACACAAACTATACGACGAATGAAAACACAGAACTGGGTTATGATTATTTGGACCGAGCTGAATTAATACACGGCCAAGTTCAGCACGGTTACACAAGCGCAAAGAGACGAAGCTGTTACAGAGACGGTGAGCTCAAGTAGTGCAAAAGGAAACGTTTTTCCAGCGTCCAAAACAGCAGCTTTTTCTTTTAGTAACCACCATTAAAATCTTTACTGGAGGTCCTTCATCAACCACCTGATCAGCAAGTGTTGAGGTGAAGAAAAGAGAACTTTGTAGCTGCTCCATCCACCGCTGTTTGTTCACACGCCGAAAAACTGCAGTACGGAAGTTAAAATATGCAGATAAACTGTTAATAAAAAAACTATTTCTTATCCGATTACTCGATTAATGGATGGAATAATCGATAGAATACTCGATTACTAAAATAATCGATCTAACCCATGTCAGAACATCCAGCCCTGCTCTGGAACCCTAAGGCAACCACACCCCGGGTGAGCAACCAGCAAGGAGCAGCAGGGAGGGAAGAAGGCCCAGAACCAGGTCCAGCCATACACACAAACACACACGCACTCACCCACACACACACACATGCAGACAGACATTATTATTATGGGTACTGTTGGGGTTTACTTTTTGCCCAAAGAATAAAATGACAAATGTTTAAAAGTAAACTCCAGGAAATTAATTAATAAACAGTGGCTGAAGCAAACAGACAATTTAATAAATAAATAGATACATTAAACATTAGAAAGTGCCAGACTAACTTCCCAGTCTCAGTTTATCTTATCATTGAAGGTTCGGCCACAATACGTCCAATTAAAACATCACCATGTTATTAATCTGGATAAGATTGCTCTGTATTGATTAACTGAAACATCAGGGGAGAAAATGTGCTTTTTCTACAAAACTTTATCACCGATGGGAGAAATCTGACTAATGAGAACCAGCACTGGACAAGACCAATGATGAAGGCCAAACCGCAGCACTCAGACTCTGTTTATGTGTAGATGAAGTATCACTATAAAAATGTTCTGGTTAGACAGAGCACACACAGGCACAGACAATAAATGGTGACCCGGATGGGATTTGTGAAGGAGGATGATTGGCATAAGAGGACGGAGGGGAATATTTTCTCCACGACTCACCTCGGGACTTTAACTCCTCACACACTCACAGTGAGGCGTCAGCAATATGGGTAAGCAGAAGCCTGTTGGTTACATAACTGAAGTCTGCTGAATTGGGTGTTAATTTTTTTGTGAGTGAGGAGGAGGTAAGGTCACAAAAGAATAAATTTTAGAGAATCTGTTAAATAAAGTGTTTAAAACTTGGAAGTATTGAAGCATCAGAAGAATGGTTGACATTAAGAATGAAAAATAGTGGTTAAAAGAAACAAAGTTTCTTCATTCACCTTATTTACTCTGTTTATACCCCTCTCTGCATTTAATCATTAGTTATTATTAATCTCTGGTTCTCTTCCACAGTGTGTCTTTTGTCCTGTCTCCCTCCCCTCAGCCCCCCCTCAGCAGATGACCCCCCCTCCCTGAGCCTGGTTCTGATGGAGGTTTCTTCCTGTTAAAGGGAGTTTTTCCTTCCCACTGTCACCAAGTGCTGCTCATAGGGGGTCGTTCTGACTGTTGGGTTTTCTCTGTATTATTGTAGGGTCTTTACCCACAATACAAAGCGCCTTGAGGCGACTGTTTGTTGTGATTTGGTGCTATATAAATAAACCTGAATTGAATTGAATAAGAGTTCAAGTGAGAGATACTGGAAATGTTAAACTGCCCCTTAGCACTAGGCTATTAATAAATTTATTTATTAAAACTGTGAAGTGTGTGGCTAAGAAAATTTCTTTGAATTAGAAATGACTCCTGAAAACCACAACATGAGGAATGGTTTTGTGAGAATTGGCTATATACCATTAGAGACATTTAAAATATTGATGTTTTTGCTGCATAGAGTATGAACAATGATTCATACTCTATGCAGCAGTCATTGTTATGCATCATTGTTGCATAGATTTAAGGTAGTCTCATTGGGATAAAATAAGAAGTGAACGTTATTAATTGTTTGGACAATCTCTCGTGGTATATGTTGGCAGGAAAAATTATTATGAAAAGTGTTGTATGAACAAAGTAGAGACTAAAATATTGGCAGGAAATTGTTAGAAATTAGTTTAATAAAAGTGTGAATGAGTAAGACCTTTGAATGGGTTGAGTTGAGTGGTGGATTAAGTGGTGTGTGATTAGTGATTAGCTGCTGGCACCTCTAATTCATGTGTGAGTGTGTGTGAACAAATGAGCCTGCTGCAGTAAATGAAAAGAGGATGAAATCCTCAAAGAAACCAACAAAACAAAATGAAAGGTGTTTAAAGACCAAAGGTCAAATATTAAGGTTATAGCAAACATAAACAAAGAGGGAGATGTCCCTCACTCATTTATTAGGTAAAGCAAAAGTTTATATAAATCCTCTGCTTGATTTATGCAACTGAAAACAGAAGGTCAGGAATCTGGGAAAAATTCCCAAACTGGATCACACAGGAAAGGAAAAAGGAACAAGAGTCTGTTATTCCACAGTGTGTCTTTTGTCCTGTCTCTCTCCCCCCTCAGCAGATACCTGAGTCTTTTGCATGGTTATGTTTTTGATTCCCTCATGTTTCCCTGCCTCATGTGTCAAGTCTGTTTTTCTGTGTTCCTGTTTGTTCATTTCCTGTTTTACTTTGACAGCCTATTGAATCTTGTGCTCTGTATTCAGTTTGGCTTCCTCTGACTTGTTAGTGTGCGATTCTGTTCTCCCAGCCTGTTTCCACCCCCTCGTTGCCTGGTGTGTTCCTGTTGAGTGAGTTTCCTAGTTTGTCCTGCTGGCTCTGTCCAGAGGTTAAAGGTCAGTCCTGAGTGCTGCATTGGGCAGCCTGCCACAGCTGTTAGATGACAGTGCGGAAGTTTGTGGAAGCCGGGCAGAAGAAGTGCAGGTCTAAAACAGCCCCGCCAACAACAAACACAATAAAAAGTCATGTCTTTAAAACAGGAAAAAAGTCCAGCATGTTAGTTTGTTTCATTAAAAACTGTTCAGTTTTCATTACAGCAGCACTGATCGGCCTCTGCAGGGAAAACCATTCATTGACTCTACCCGGCAGTAGACCCTTCTCACAGGACATATTCAGATATGAAGTATTAGTACTTCAATAATAACATGGCGCCCTCCGAGGCAGACGTGTTTGCTCGCTCTGCTCCTGGATGTAACCTTTTTCACCTTTCTCTTCTTTTTTGTATGTCTTGTTTTGGATGCGGTCCATAAAAGCCTTGCACTACGAACATGCTCAACATCATCAGCAACAGTTTGTTTTATAACAATCCTGCACTTTAAATTCTTTTAGTCTAATTTCTGTTCATGGTTACAGTTGATAGTATTATTACCTTCATTTAGTTTAGCCTCTCTGTGTCTGTGCCTTGTTTATTACTCCTGTAGTTCGATCTCACCTGTGTTTGGGATTAAGTTTTACTTCCTCTGATTTGTTTCACCTGTTCACCGTTTAAATTGTATTTTTGTTCCCACAAGCTGATTCCAAAGAGCTATTATAATAAACCATGCACACGATGTGCAGTGTGGAAATTTGTGGAAACTGAACAGAAGAACTGGCTACAACAACAACAGATGAACACAATCAGAGTCCGTAAAACACAAGAAAAAATCCAGAAAATTTTACATTAAAAACTCTTTTTTCAGTTTTCAGTAAGGGAGCACCGATCGACCTCCACAGGAAACATTCATTTATTCTACCTGCCAGCAGACCCTTCACACAGGAGATATTTGGACATGTAGTATTAGTAATATACATGCATATTCATGAGGGGGGGCAGCTTTGGCTGTTTTACTGTCAATAAGACACATAATGAACCCCAGTCTTCATTATGGATGTTACTCATTGATAGGATCAGTTTCATAATGATCACAGCAGGACAGAAGTTTGGATTATTGGGACTTTATTGAAAAGCAAAGAAACATCAGTGAATATTTATTGATATTCATCAAACCAACAGCAGACGTGACCTGAGCATCACTGATTAACATTTACAGAGGAGTCAGAAAAACCCTGAACAGCAAACACACGTCAGCAGTGTGTTAACAACAACCCACACAACACTTCACAATCTGAAACTTTAACATCACAAAGATCCAAACAGCTCTTAAATCAAACAAAAGAGAACAAACATCATTTTTATGATTTCACACACTAAATAAAACCTGTTTATGTTAAAATCATCCAGATTTCTTTAAATCAAAATTAAACAAACATAAAAGTAAAATATGTACAACATTTAGAAACTTTGTGCTCTTTGGACGCGTTAATAACGATGGTAACAAGTATTTTATGTCATTACTTCATGTATATTTTCTGTGAATTCAATAAAGTGATAATTTAGAGACGTCATAGAAACAAATGTGAGTCCAAAGCGTTGCTGATGGATCCAATCAGCTTCCATCGTTTCCTGTTTCCTCCGGAGGACTCAGAGTCGTCTCAGAGCACAAAGTTCATCATCACGTTTACAAAGTTTAACAAGTTATGAGGAAAATCTCAAATTATTTCTGAGATTTTCAGATTGTTGCTGAGCTGCAGCTTCAAGAACTAAATGATCAGCAGCCTGAATATCTATGAAGAGGAGAAAGCAGGTATCACTACCTCTGTTTATGGACGTCCACATTTTTATTATTATTGATGCACTGATTAATAAGGAAACCCCACACCAGGAACACTAAACTGTAAATATAGCAGATCTGTTTAAGATGATAAGATAATCATTATTAGTTATTATCACTCAGGAAGGTTTAAGTCTGACTGTAAAATTATTTTCATTATTGTTTAAAGGTGATTTTTTTCTCCACATGAGCACAGAAATGATCCAGATATGATGTTTTTGTTAAACATTTGTGACTCATGTTCAAAGTTGAATATTGATCAATAATCATCTACAACCAGATTCCCCAAAGTTCTATCAAATAATCCGTGACGTTCCAGTTTATGGAGAACGAGGCTCCGCCTCTCGTTTCAGTGCATTTATCCATAAACCTGAAGAGAGAAAAACAATGAATGTTTGCATTGTTCAGCTGCACAAACAACATATTTACATCATCATTAAAATATTCCAGTTCAGTCAAGGATTTAATTTATTTGATTAAACTGGTTTAATAAAAACATGCGAGTCTCTCTGAATGCAGGGTTTGTTTTCCAGGATCAAATTCAAGCACTTTTTAAGCACTTTTAAAGGTCCATTTTCAAGGTTTTCCAGCACATTAAGGGCTCATTCACAATTATCAACACTCTTTTTCAGTACCCCCCCCCCCCTAAAAAAAGTGTACAAAGAAAATTTTGATCTTTTTTCATGACATTTAATTTCTCCTGGTTTCTATTTTAATATAACAGGAAGTATTAAAAACTTCCTGGTGTTGAAAAATCTTGGTATCAAATATGCTCTTTCCTGTGTATTAAAACATTGTACTGCATGTGCACAAAATGTACACACCACACTGCAGTGGAGCATTTTGTCATCTGAAGCTGCTCTTGTGCCAAAATGTGATGTATTTACCAAAAAAAATGATTGCTGGTATTTATGTTGTTCATTTTTCACTCATTTTGAGTCATAAAGAACATTCCTGTTGGCTCTACAACTTTTCAGACCTCCACTGACTTTTTTTTCCCTAAAAGCGACTGGCAACAAATTTCAGGACTTTTCTCGGTGTCATCAGGGACTGTTGGAGGGTTTTGGAGAAAGGCCGATGTGTCAAAAAGTGATTTCTGGCCTAAAATCTGTGACACATATCTTAAACATGTCTCTCATGAATGATATTACATCATTCTGAGTGAGAAACAGCACTTCCTGTCACAGGTAGAAGCTGCAATCACTTCTTGGCAAACTGACTTTCATATATTCTTTATTAATGAGGGAAAAAACTGTCAGTGACATTAAAAATGTCTTTTTTTCCTGAGAGAGCTGCAGAAATTACAACAAATATAAGATTTATGTAAACAGTGGAAAATGGGGATTCTGCTTCTGGATTTGGTGACGGGCCTCATCACACAGGTGCAAAGAGCTACCTGAGGACATCTGTCAGGTTCATGAAAAGTAAAGAAAAAACTCAGCAGGGCTCCGTGATGAAAGGTGGCTGTTTACTCTGTGACTAATGAGCATCTTAATGTGTGAAACCTGCAGCTTCATGGAAGGGAATGTGTGATTACCTGTGACTGTCCAAAAAAACAACTATATATATATATATGGATTTACATCTCTCTCCCCTTCTGCTTTAACATAATGGTTTAATCCCCTCCTGTGATTGGCTGCATGGTGTGTCCATCAGTGTTTCCTGTCCTCTGGTTTGTGAACAGATGTAATGAGGAATCAGGGAGCTCTGAACGACATATCATCATCATCATCATCATCACTGCTCCTCACGTGTAACGTTTCCTCATGACAGCGTGAACCTGCAGCACGTGAGCCTGCAACATGTGAACCTGCAGCATGTGAACCTGCAGCATGTGAGCCTGCAGCATGTGAACCTGCAGCATGTGAGCCTGCAACATGTGAACCTGCAGCGTGTGAGCCTGCAGCAGCAGCGCACACACAGCAGACGCTCGTGTGCTCGATGTTTCTTTGTGCGCGGCTGCTAAATTTACTCAAATTAAGTTTTTTTCTCATGTGACTACTGACCTAAATATTATTCCATATTCATCTTATCCATAATTGGAATTTGCAGTTTTCCAGTGAACACTCATTAAAACTGCGACTCTCTGTCTTCAGGGGGGGGGGGGGGGGGGTCACAAACAGACTGACAGGTCACAGCACACGTGCAGTAAAAATGATCATTTTAGTCTTTCTGACTCATTTTATTTCTCTGTTTCATAAGTGAACTATTCAATCAGATGTTTTTTTTATAAGTGGTTACATTTTCAAACATTTTCAAGCACTACATTCAAACTTCAAGCACTTTTCAAACCTTGAATAGACAATGTTAAAATCCAAGGATTTCCAGCACCCGTATGAACATTGCTAATAGGATTTAAACTGATATCAAAGCACTTCCTCTGGTTATGTATAAAAGGAGAGTTTACAACAGTCACAATATTGTACATGAGTTTTAACGTGATAAACTCTGCAGTGACTCACTGAGTGCAGAGGAGCTGTTGGTCCTTCAGGCTGTAGGAAGCATTTGTTCCTGAACTTCAGGGTTCTCCACAGCTGCAGGTCAGAAACACACAGTTAGAAACACACAGTCAGAAACACACAGTTAGAGCACATCGTGCTCTGAGCGCACACGTTTACAGGTAACACAGCCCTGAGGAGACTTTAGGTTCAAACACACAAACAATATTTCAGACATCAGAGGAAACAGATGAAGCTTAACTTACGAGACGGGGGACGTTTGTCTGCAATAAAGAGAAAGAAATGCATAAACTTAGTATTTAATTATAAATGTTACACTTTTCACAAATGATAAAAGTCATGAAACATAATTTAGTAATTTAATTTTCAGTGTGGATAAAAACACTGACGTGTTCATGGATTCATGAAACCTGTTACATGTTAATGTGACTGAGTGAATATTAATGAATCAAAGTGTTTTATAATCAGCTGACTGACAAAATCATTTTGTTCATAAGGAAACACGTTTAGGAAAAGTTCTGAAATCAAACCTGCTGCAGAGGAAAAACTTTTTTAAAGCAGCTGAAACGATTTCTGAGGAGGAAACTTCCTGCTGTGTGTGTGTGTGTGTGTGTTCTAATAACTGAGTTGTTGTTTTGTTTCCTGACTCACAAACTGAGGCTCAGGTTAAAAGTTCTGACAAACAGCTTCAGTGATTATTGGTTTTAATATTGAGGATCTAAAAATGATCATTTTGTGTTTGAAGTTTGTTGTTTGTGACTCAAAGAGTTCAAATATGATCTAACCTGAAACTATTTGATTTATTTCTGTGTTGTTAATAATTTAGTTCCATCTGCATCTGTAAATAATAACTAATCAATTATTATTACTTGATTATTGATTGTTTGCAGTGTACAAACAGATCCAGGTAGTTCTGCTCTCTCACCTGTTTTCTTTTTGTAAATAATGAATCCGATCACAGCGAGAACCACAGTGAGAACGACCACAGCAACAACCACAGGAATGATCATGGAGAGAGAACCTCCTGCAGATCAATAGAAAATAATCAATCAGCCTCTTTATAGTCACTAATGTTTGAACCAATAATTTCTGTTTTCATCCCTACAATAAAAGTTCTGATATATTTAAATTAATGGCAGCTTCACCATTAAAGCTGAATCTGATCTGTTAACAGAACATGTGCACTAATATATAATTCTGTCTTCTTCCAAAACTTCCATCAGTTACATAAAAACAGATTTTATCATTAACACATGTGAACGTGGCTGAATGTGATGAAAAACTAAATTTAGTCTCTAGAGCACAAAAACACAATAAAATAAAATAAAGTTGGATTTAAACTAAAGTGTGTTCTGATTATTAAACTGATGTAAATGACAGAAACTAAATGAAACCCTGTGAGCGTCACAGGAAACTGTAAAAGTCTGTTTCCCATGTTTGTCTCCTCTGATCTCAGTCTCACCTTCATTGCTCCTGATTCCTGTTTTCTCCAGTTTGGTGCTGATGTCCTCGTTCACACCTGAGAGCTGAAACACACAGCTGTACCTGTCCCAGTCCTCAGGTCCAACTGCTGAAAGGTCCAGATCAACACTCATCTGGAAGGTCCCATCATTGTTGGAGAGGATCTCTCCTTTGTGCACACCTTCATGAAGCTCCTCCCCATTTTTCTTCCAGACCATCTCGGCTCTGTTAGGATGGAAACCTGTAGCGTGGCAGGTGATGGGAGAGGAGGAAGACCTCTGGAGGAGAGACACTGAGGGAGGAACTGAGGAATAAAGAGAAACAGTTCATTCATTATTATTATTATTATCATTATTACTATTATTATCAGCAGAGTAACTTCTTTGTGATGTGATGCAGTTTGTGAGCCTCAGATTAATAGAAATGCTGTGAAGTTAAAACAGTGAGTTATAAAGTGATGATAACACTGAGACACACATGCAGGAACCGAGGAAACCAGACTGATGAGGTGGAGAAAGAGTCAGACACATTTTAATGTGGCAGTAAATCAGAAATATGATTTATTATTATCACTCTAACTCTGCTCATATGAACTCACCTGTTCTCATCAGAGAGCTCCTCCCATAGTTCACGTACTTCTTGAGCCAGTCAGGACAGATCTGAGTGAGGTAGTTCTTCATCTGTGCAGCAATAGCTTTGTTTCTGTCCCACTTGTGTTTGGTGATGACAGCCTGCTGATTAGGAGCGATCCACGTCTGTGTCTTCAGGTCAAATGATATGAAGTCCTCTCCATCATAACCGTCCTGGCTGAATCCATTCAGCTCATCAGTCTCATCATCCCACTCACAGCCGTACATCGCCTGAACAGTGTGAACACCTGATAGAGAAACAGAGACTCTGCAGTGAACCACAGACAGCCTGCAGCACTGACACAGACACACACAGAGGAGCTGCATTAGCTGCTGCTACAGCCAATCAGGATCAATAATGCAGATTTTAGAGAGACTGCAGGAAACACAGTTCATGTTCTGTAGCACAGAAACTTCCTGTCTCCACACAGGTGAGCTACAGGTGTGGGCGGAGCCTGTTTCACTCGTTTCTGAGTGTTTATGATGCAAACACACACACTGAGGTCATGAAGTTCATCTGTAGTTTTACATATTTAAGGCTGATGATTTGTGTCGTTATTGATTATGTAACAAACACTTTTTGATTGATCGATTAATTTTTGTCAAAAGAAGAAGAAATCGTTCTTTCAGCTCCTCAAACCTGAAGTTTGTTTCTGTGATGATGAACTCACTGACACATCTGCTCAGATCCAGCTGTGGACGGATTCAGGGCTGTGAGCAGATTCCTCCTCTAAAATACTAAAACATTAATGATATTATGGGATGTGGGACATCAGAGAGCGTCTGTGGGAGGAGCCTGAGCGGCGTGGATGCAGGTGGGGGGCGTTCCATCAGTTTTCTTTGTGTCACACCTGCAGTCACGTGTGTGTCTGCGGGGCTGTGAGTGTTTTTGTTACTGTGATGCTGTTTTGTGTGTCTGTGGGATAGACAGCAGCATTGTGTAGTCGGTAACATTTACTGTACAGGAAAGTCGATCAGCTCGCAGCAGCTGTGAGTTTTGTGGGCGTGGCCTTAAAGAGGACTCTGATTCACTCTGAGAAGCATCAGGATTCAAAGAGATTCATGTTTGATGGAAACTTTCTGCCATATTATTGGTGCATCACTCATGATGTCACCAGGTCAGCTGGTTGGAGCGCTGCCAGGAACTCGGTTGGTTTATTACTGAGGAACAAAAACAGGAAGCGGCTGAAGATGCAGCCCACAGGTGCTCGATGACCTACACCTGTATGACTCACACTGTGGAGCCAGTGAGGAGGAGGAGGAGGTGTGGGGAGGGCGGGCAGCACCACCTGGTTGCAGGTGTGGGTGGTGCTGTGAGGACGCTGCTGTGGCTCACCTGCTCAGGGATCTTCCACGTGTGACCCGACCACCTCTCATTGTGAAGTCTGTGCAGAGACCCACCAACAGGGGGCGCTCTCACTGACTGAGCGCTCATTATCCTCCATAACAGGTCAAGTTTAAGCTGCAGTTTGATTAATAACTCCTCAGATATCACAGACGTTGTTTTAGAAAATGTCTCAGCTGATGACAGCATCTGTGTTTGGTGTTCAGGTCAAAGGTCACACAGACAGGTGTCAGGTCTGCTGCTGCAGCATGTCTAACACCCCCCACCCCCGTCTCCTGCTGCTCATGTCTGCAGTCACTTCCTGTTGGCGTTTCAGGAAAAAGGAGCTGAAGCATCCTGAGGAGTCCCAGCAGGGGGCAGCACCAGCAGCTGTGGGAGGTGCAGCAGGAAGCAGATCCACTGGTTTCCTGTGCTCACAGGTATCAGTGCAGAGCAGCTTGTACTGGTATCCATATTTCTGCTTCCTGTGGGTCTGTATGTGTTATAATAACAGTGATGATCATAACAGGTGATCACAGTGATCGGCTCTGCTGGGACTGCAGTCTGTGAGAATCACACAGACGACGTTCAAGCTTCATGTTTGGTCTCTCAGCTCGTTACTGAACTTATTTGATTCTGTCCATCAGTTTTTCTGATCACATCAGGAGCTTTCAGGGATTCTCACTGTACTCACACACTTCTGTCAATAAAGCTTTGATTGGACCATAAAGAAAAGATTGATTGACGTGTCCAGCGGGGACACACACACACACAGGAGCCTCGGAGGAAGTGATGCGATGCTTCCTTACTTCCTGTTCCTGTGTTAGAAACTCTGTAATTGTTTCAGCATCGTCTCAGCGAGCCGGGGGGAGCGAGGGGGGAGCTGCAGCTTTGGTGGAGCTGCTGATGGATGATCCCGGAGCGCTGTGGTTACAAACATAGTTGTAGGTGTGGTATGATGCACGCACAGTAACCTGTTACTGAACTCATCTGACATCATTAATGAGGTGTGACATCATCAGGGTGATGTCAGCAGGTTGTGAGCTTCTCTCAGAGATGTTTGTGTTATTTTTGTGCCTCTGTGGCTCTCAGGTTGTGGTTCTCAGTTAAACAGTTTTTGTGGTTATGAAGCACAAAAACATCTAAACTGAATGATGTTGTTGCAGCTCTGCAACACAAACAACATCAGCACAAACTCTGCACGGCGACACGTTTCCTGACAGACACACAGAGTTCAGACCAGAGGAAACGTGGAGACACTGACGGCAACTTTAGCAGCAACACTTTGACTCGTTCATCACGTCTCAGGTTCATCAGCCTGTTATCATTGCTCTCTGATAGGAGCTGATTTCAATGTGTGTTCACCTGAACCTGAAATATTATTGGAGCCAAATGTTATTAAACTGTGACATCGCAGCACATCTGCAGTGAAATGATGATCAATGATTTCATCAGTGGATCTTTTTTTATTCCTGTGATTATTGGAACTGAGGTCATGTGATCAGAAACTTCCTGTAAACATAAATACTCTGATTACACGTTTTAGAAATATCACAAAAAATAAAAGAATAACATTCAGATGGAAAAAGTGTTTCTGTAAATGTTTCTGAGTCCAAAAGCTTTTTAGTTTAATCTTTGGTGCCCAAACAGCTGATTGTGTGTGTGTGTATGTGTGTGTGAGCTGCTGAGCCATAATTAATGTTCAGCATCTGCAGACAGAGGTCAGAGGTCATGTGCAGCTGCAGCATCAGGATCATCATTCATTTATTTTAGTTACAGAAACTTTATTAAAGGCAGGAAAATATCAGCAGCTGATCTGAGTGTGACGAACATTTATAGATTATAGATTAATTTTCATTAAACTGCTAAATCATGAAGTTTCCACAGTTTGTGCTCTTTGTGTGATACGTGATGTAAAAATGCATCGAGCAGCTTTTTTATTCTTCTGAATCTTTGTTTTATTAACAAATTTCAGTATTTTCAGTATTTTTAACACAAACTCATTTTTATTGTTCTTGCTGATTTTCTGAGATTTTGGTTAATTGATGAAAAATAATCATCAAAATTTCAGAGGCTCAAATTCTATAAAACTATAACCTGTAAATATGATTTATTTAATATAAATGACATCATTACATATAAACGTGTAATAATGTAAATCTGTGCTCTGAATAAAACTTTTAATGTGAATCTGATTAATACTGACAAATAAAACATGTAAACAGGAAGAACGAGAGAAAAAAGAAACAGAAACAAACCTCCAGTTTGGTTGAAGCGCTGCTTTGCAATTTCAATGTTGGCTTTGAACGACTGCTGGTTACCCAGAGCGATCGCAGTCTGTCCCTCCAAGTACTGTGGATCCTCTGCTGTGACTTTATTCATCCAGTCCTGTTTGAGCACCTCTTTCTCCGTGTCGCTGTCATAGTAATCAAACTGAACATCATCAACCATCCCAACAATCACAAACTGTGGGAAGTTTGGGACTTCAGAGGATCCAGTGTAGAAATACTTCAGAGAGTGGGTCACTGTGGGAACAGTTAATGTGACATCACAGATTTATATTTTTAATGAACAATAAAAAAACTAGAACTCATTAAAGACATAATAATCCTGCTGTCCCCTCAATAAAGATTTATGAATAAATGTTCTGCTTCATATTCTGATGATTTCTCTTTAAAACTGTAATTCTGTATTTAACAGAATCAGTTTGTATAAAAATATTTCAGCTCAGTTTTCATCATTAATGCTTTCACTCATCAGGACTTTATGAGTTTGCTTCTGTGGTTATTGATCCATAATTGTGTTTGAATATGAAGCAGATCCAGTTTCAGCCTCACGTCTGTTTTCTTTTCTATCATTGATGTTATTGATTATATGAACTGATTCACTTTAATGTGACTCCAGTTTTTGGTTATGGAGCCTTTTTCTAAACCATAAAACATAAATAATAAAAAATCCAGACCATCATTTTCATGTAAACATGAAGGACTGTTGTTAAAGGTTTTTGTCCCAAAATCTGTGATGATCAAATTATTGATCAAACCAGAGCTGATGTAAAAATATTACTTTAAACAAATATTGATTTTATTTTGTGATCAGGTTTGAGGCTGAGTTTGACAAAGTATCGATCAAATCCTCTTCCAGCTACATCCATGTATGTCACATTATTGATTATTGATTGATTATTGAGTCACTGACGCACAGTTTAAACTCCTCCCGTTAGCGCCCCCTGGTGGAGATAACTGAGTTTTTAAAGATAATAAAGTGTGTCGGTGATCAAAGACATCAGCGTCTCATAAACTGATTATAATAATGAAACAAAAACAGTGGATTTATATTCAGACTTTATTTATGATATCTGAGCGTTTGTTCAGATTCACGCTGCAGAAATGTTATTCTGGGGGGGGGGGGGGGGGGGTGCTATGAAGGATCATTTCTTCTTACAGTTTTCAACACTCAGACACAAGATATTTTCTTGGGGGTGTTACAGTAAAATCCCTCACTTATGTTACATTCCAGGACCACCGCGATAAGTGAAAATCCGCGAAGTAGGGACCCTATATTTATTTTAATACTTATACATTATTTTAGTAGTTATACACTATTTTAAGTTTTTATAAACCCTCCCCACACACTTATACACCAAATATATACATTACTGTACAACACGTACTACGCATGTGAAGAAGGAGTACCGCAAAAACCCCGCGATACTGCGAAAATACCGCGATAAATATTTTACACTAATACTGATTGAAAACAGCGAAGCGCGAAGTAGTGATGGATTTGGTGACAAAGTTCACAAAACTGATCTGAATTTATCTTTTTGGTCGTTTGGAGACAAAAATGCGTCAAAAACAATTTAAAGTGTGAAAATGCAGAAACTATCACAGCTGTGGGCAGGATCGATTTAATCTGTGCTTTATTTATTCATTTATTACCTAAACTTCATTTTTCGTCTACACTTCACTGCTGATTATTAAGGATTAATTTAAACAGACGTGATTTAATTGTGCTAAAATGATGGATTCATCTGATCCACTCGGATCTTTTACAGATAAATATTTAGATAAATACTGCAGCTCTCCGAGGATCAAACATCCGTCTGTTTTTATTCCAGATTATATAAATTTAACAATAACACAGAAACATAAACAGACCAAAGCATAAACTCCAAACTGACCTGCGGCCGCCTCCTGGATTCCCAGGACCACCAGGACCATCAGGATCATCAGGATCTTCATTTTAACCTCCGGGATTTGAACCTTCAACACTCGAAGCGCTTCGCTGTCCACAAAAACTGACTCTGCGCTTCCAGCTCAGAGATCAAAGCTGAAATAGGAGAACCAGGAGTGACGTCACCATCATGGTCCATCAGAGCCAATAGGAATTTAGCCTGAGAGCAAACGTCACCTAAATCTGGGTTAAACTCACAAAGTGAGGTTATTAACGAAAGTGAAATTAAAAGGTCCTCATTTGAAGCCGTTTTTTTTTTTTTTCTCCTGTGTGGATGATGAAGAATATCAAATATGGTTTCACTGAGTTTCTGCCGTGAGTCCAGTGGAGTGATTAATATGAGCACTCATACAGTTTTATCATTAAGTCATGTTGTGGTATTTTGATCCTGTATTTATGTGTATTTTCAGGTACAGGTACAGTACAGGTCTGATACCTGTTGGTATAATGAAGTCTTTTACTGACCCTGAGAGGTCAAACACACTGTAACCTTGGAAACACCAATAAATAAATAAATAAATAAACACAAAGCGCAGCAGAAGTGATTCAGGAGACACAATAATGTGACAGGTTAAAAGTAAAGGAGCAAACATGTCTATCATAAATGTATCCAGAGTTAATATGAATCATGTGATCAGAACACATTATTTGGCATCTTTCTCTCCCTCTGAATCACTTCTGATTTATTTATTCATTCATTTATTTATTTATTCATTTATTTATTTCCTGCTGTTTCCAGGTTACAGTGTGTTTGACCTCTCAGGGAGTCCATATTTAACCTCTGTGTGATCCTCTGAACTTTAATGAAACCCAGAGAAATAAAAGTAAACACAAGATTAAACACAAACTTTAGATCCCAGCAGCTCAGATGATGACGTGCTGATATGAATGTTGCAGAAACACCTGAGGCTGTTTCATGATTTTCTTTGGTCAGTTTATATTTGACTTCTCACGTTTGAATCGTTTTATATTTGTTACACAGTTTAAAACTGATGCTAATGTTACATTTACAAAAAACAAGCATCGCTGTGTCTCAGATCTCAGTCTGAACTTCCTGCTTATTGATTACCTGAATTTACAGAGAAACGGTGTGACAGCGCCCCCTGCTGACCTGTGATGGTTCCAGCTTTTCTCATTTCATGCCACATTTTTGAAACTGAACTCTGAAGATGCAAAACACAATAATTAGTCTGCAAAAAGCTGCAACTCAATCAGAACCTTAATTAATAAACTGTGAACAAGTCAGGACAAAATATTCAGACATTTTTGAGATCCACTAACAGAAAATGAGGTCAGAAATGTAGTAATAACAATAATGTAGTAATAACAATAATGTAGTTATAATAATGTAGAAATAATAATAATGTAGAAATAAAATGTATTCTTGGTGCTGGAGTCACAGGACGTGATGCTGCTGCCTCCCATCATCCTGATCCTGACTGACCAGCTCCACCTGACAGGATGAAGAAGCAGCATCTTCATCACACCCACCCTCTGACTCCTCTTCATCACACCCCCCCTCTGACTCCTCTTTATCACACACCCCCTCTGACTCCTCTTCCACAGACACTGTTGCTCCCATAAAAAGTTGATCTGAGCTGTAAAGTCAGTTTAAACTGTTCAACAGTGAAAAAGGCAGAATTTGGATAGTTATTAAATATTATTAAATATGATTTATTTTGCTCAAAAACAGTTTTCACTTGCACTGACAGTAATTTTTCTAAATTTCCTAAAACATTTGCAAACCAACTTTTCTAACCAAGAATGAGAAATCAGAGACACGAATCACTGAGCTGAAGATCTGACATGTTTGAAAAACTCTGATAAAATATGATAAACTAACGTTAATCATTAAACTGCAGTCACATCACATTTATTACAGCAAACAGCCTCACTGCTCCTGAAACCTGTAAAAAATCATAATAATTTTAATTCTCTTATTATATTATTGCTCAAACTGAGACAAAGAAGGCTCAGCAGATAATTACTAACCTGGAGGTTGCTGGTTTGAATCCCTGTTTAAATGCTGGCATCTGTGTTTTTGTACACAATGCCTGAAAATTAAGAATAATAAACAACTTGGTGCCCTGCTGCAGACCAGTGACCTGTGCAGGGAGGTTTAATTAATTATTACTTGATTAGAGTGAGTCCATATGAAGCAGCTGTGTGATGCTAAAGATGCTAAAGAAGAAGAATCAGTGCAGGAATCTGCACACATAAATCAAACTGCACTCAGAAGAGAAACAGCATAAACTTAAACATTTAAATACAAGTAAAAATCTTTGATTGTGTGAAACGCTCACAGACAGAAAAAAGTTTCATCAGAGAAAATCTGAGTTTGTTTGAATCAAACTCATCAAACTTTAAGGATGTTGGTGAAAAACTATCATTGTGTGAACAGCAAGGACACATAATATTATTTAATACTAATAAACATCTTGTATTTCTATATGAACTCAGCTGAACTGGGATAATGTGACAGCACACAAGAACAGAGATGATCCCATCATGACTGCTCAGATCCTCCTCTTCTTCCTGCAGAGCTTCAGAGTGAGGGTGGAAGCATCAGTGCTGTGAGCTATCAGAGACCTTCTGCAGGCTCATCCAGCTTCACTCTTTTCCCACGTTCATGTCACTTTCCTATCCAATAAAGGCAACAATGCCCAAAATAAATGCCTACACAACACATTTATCCTTGAAGCAGCCAGGCTGCAGCAGCAGGAGCCACACAGGCTGCTGCTCCTCATCATCTAAGAGCAGGAAACTGAGGCTACAGTTCACACAGGCTCACCATGACTGCACAGCAGGAGACTGACCTGGTCTGTGAGTCTCAGTTTCTGCTGCAACATTTGGATGGTAGGATCTGACTTTGGGGTAAACAGCATGAAAGCGTGGATCTGTCCTGCCTTGTATCAGCGGTTCAGGATCTGCTGGTGTGATGGTGTAGAGGTCAGGGGTCATCAACTACATCTGTCCGCGGGTTAGAATTGTTCTCTGCAGACAGTGTGAAGGATGCCGAGCCGCCTACCCGTCCGGTCCCCCCACGAGCAGACCGTGGGAGACCCTCAAAGCAAAGGAGACGGGAGCCCCGCCCAGGCCGGGGTGTACGCTCTGCAGCCAGTAACGATCCTTCTGCAGGTTCACGGACGGAAATCTCGTTATGACTTGTAATTCATTTAGTTTGATTAACAAGTTTGATTAATGAACATTTTGTTTACACAAAACAAGGTTAGACTCACCTTCAGCTGTGTTTACAATCTGATCACCACCAATAAAAGCCAGCTGCACAGAACTGTCAGAAAACACTTGAAGTCACATGGTCCAATCTTGGATTCTGATTGGTTCTATGGTCATGGAGGCATTTACGGGCAATGGGAAATCGCGGTTGAAGGTTTGTGATAACACTGGTTAACAATGATTTTGCTACCTGGAGAAAAATACCTGCTATAAGGCATTTCAGGTGTGCTGATTCCAAATCTATAATCATAACTTCTCTAGCACGTCAGGTTCTTGAGTTATGCACATGTCAATATTTAGCTAATTATTGTTGTACTGGAGCTTCTCACACACATGTAGATTTTCTAGTTTTGAAACTGAACAGAATTTAGCAATAATTTGGGTGATTTGGGGAGTGCTGAATCCAAATATGGTCATTAAAATTCAATCAGCTAAAGTTTAACTGCCAATATTGAGGATCAACAATGCCAGAAATTTGCAATTTCTTATAGTGACGCTTTGATCTGTCAATAGATAAAAACCAAGTTTTAGTGCTACATCAAGTGATGGAATAATGTTTCTGGGGCACTGACTGCTAATCTAGCCTCAAAGAGATATATATATATATATATATATATATATATATATTTTTTTTAATATGAAAAAAAAAGCGAGCTATTTGGCAAATACACTAAATACAACATGCTGCAAATGTGTGCTGTATATTTGATGTATATAATGTTTCCTATTCTTTTTTAATTTCATTTGTTTTATTCATCCCTTCATTCTTCTCTGTACTTAAGCTGTAATGCTGTAATCCTTTCTTAGTAACATTTACTTTTACTTTTCTTTCTCAAAGTGCTGAAATAGCTTTTATGCTTTCTGGGAGGGTCAGCAGGTGAGCCACCTATCGAAGCTACGGTGAACCGCACCAAAGCCTTGCTTTGCCACGATCATGTGATCTGGGAGTTTTGAACCATCTGTGCTTTGGAAGCTCAACATCAGCATCCCATCCTCACTGAGAGTTAGAGAGGGTCGCACTGCAGGTTTGGTTTAGCTGATTTTTGAGTTCTTTTGAACAGTTTTGTTTTGTAGAGCTTTTGTATATTTTGTTGGTCATATCACCAGCCTGACCTGCCTTGTAATCAGCACCTGTAAATAAATTGAAGAGACTTCCTGCCTCCAAGTGTGTTTCCTCAGCTGCAGCTGTGTCATTACTACAAGTGTGTGGAGCCGTGCGGCCACTTGCCTCTAGTTTTTAATTGCATTATAGTCGTTATAATTCACAACACATCCTGATACACACAGGACCTTTGGGACAGGCATGTTACCCAGAGGCTGATGAGATGGGGCTGCTGAGGTGGCCTTCATTGTAAGTACATTTCATGACACAGACACAAACACCCACACATATCACAACACAACAACATTGTTGGCTTGCGTAGCCATGCTTTGTTTGGTTTTTCCCACATAAATGTATTTTTCCAAGTATTGTTAGTATTTTGCATGTTTTTTTTTCTCATCTTACAAGTTCAGCAAGTGATGAACTATTTTGGTTTATTTACTTGTGCTCTTTCCCCTTTTTTCTATTTTCTCCTTATTCTCCTTTTTTCTCTTTCTCTTTCTCTCTCTTCCTTTTCTTTCTTTTCTCTTTTCTTTTTCCTCAGCCTGTTAACTCTGGTGCAGATATATGTATGTGAAAAATAACAAATAAATAAAGGACAAACATTAACAAGAGGAGCCTATAGAGAACCTATTGAGCTCATCTTCAACGAGCAAATATGTTTGGCACAACATTCAGATCTACTTCAGTACAGTAACAAAGTATCTAATCTGGTCTGAATCTGTGATCCTATTTTGGATCCTTCAGTTCTGTGCAGACACACTGAGACAGATTTAGGGGATTTTCAGTGAAAATATGTCAGATTCAGACTTTGAATTTCAGACACTGTTTCAAAATGTTGTATGAAATGTAATCAGATTACAGTTAGACTGTCTGCAGGCTGAATGTAAAGTCACTTTAAAATAGTTTTATTTCTGTTTGAGGATCTTCATTTCAGCCTCATCTTCAGATCCAAGAGGGTCTGAGTACTCTGGTTTATTCTTTTTCACTCTAAAAACATATTAAAGAACAGCGACGGTGAAGCAGAGTCTGTGTTAGTGAACATCTGGCTGCTGAGAAAGAAGAAAGGTTCAACAGTGTTTCAGTGTTTATTCATTTTCTCAATAAACTTGATGATAATAATAAATTTAATGTTCTTTTCTTAGTAAAGACTTCATGGATTTCTTTACAAATAAAATTTTAGACATTAGAGAAAAAATTATTCATAACCATCTCAAAGATTATTCTTCATGTTCGGCTGCTTTCAGCACTGCTGGTATTTGTTTAGACTCTTTGGCTCCAGTTGATCTTTCAGAGTTAACTTCAATAGTTACTTCCTCCAAACCAGCAACATGTTTATTAGATCCCATTCCTACTAGACTGTTCAAAGAAGTCTTTCCAATTATTGATGCTTCAATCTTAAAAATGATCAATCAGTCTTTATTAGTTGGCTGTGTACCACAGGCCTTCAAGGTGGCTGTAATTAAACCTCTACTTAAAAAGCCATCACTGACCCAGCTGTCTTAGCTAATTATAGGCCAATCTCCAACCTTCCGTGTCTCTCAAAGACTCTTGAAAGAGTAGTTGTAAAACAGCTCACTGATCATCTGCAGAGGAACGGTTTATTTGAAGAGTTTCAGTCAGGTTTCAGAATTCATCACAGTACAGAAACAGCATTAGTGAAGGTTACCAATGATCTTCTTACAGCAGAGGTGGGAAGTAACGAAGTACAAATACTTCGTTACTGTACTTAAGTAGATTTTTTAGGTATCTGTACTTTACTTGAGTATTTATTTTTCTGAGTACTTTTTACTTTTACTCCCTACATTTTTACACAAGTATCGGTACTTTCTACTTCTTACATTTTCAAAACAGACTCGTTACTTTTTAACACGTCAGGGAGAAGTTTGCATTTCCGGTCAGTGCGCCGTCAGTCATCAAGCGATCTGAGCCTAAACGGAGGAATATTAACATATAAGAGACAATCGTACTGGCGTATCCTCCATCACCGGGGCTTATCTCGTACAAAGGGATTAAATACGCAAACCCATATAATTAATGTCTCAT
Source organism: Amphilophus citrinellus (assembly GCA_013435755.1). Lineage (NCBI taxonomy): Eukaryota > Metazoa > Chordata > Actinopteri > Cichliformes > Cichlidae > Amphilophus > Amphilophus citrinellus. Next base: position 230,027 of record CM024211.1, on the reverse strand, counting down.
TTTTAGCGCTATAATCAGGGGTCACAGCGGGCCGGACTGAATCCGTAAGTTATGCTCCCGGTACATAAACAGCTTAGCTAGCGCTACTGAAGAGGAGCGAGCATGAAGGGAGTAACGTGTGGCAGGTAAATGCAACGTTTCTAAATGCTCAACAAATATCAGCAAACACACAAAGTGTGTGCAGTTTGTCACACAGTGTGTCTGCTAGCTAAAAGAAGAGCTGCTGTATTTCAGGGAGAGCAAAGAGAGAGAAGTTCACTCAGAGATGGAGAAAGAGGACAGGAGAGGAAGAAGAGAGGTTAGAATTAAAGGTAAAGACTGGAAAATAAACTGAAGTATGCTGACTGTGTTATTCAAAGATTGTATGAAAATACTGCAGTTTAGTACGTAATAAACAGGTTATCTTGTTGTACTGTATTTACAGTAAAGCTCTGTGTTGGTGCACTTTGTGTTCATGGTCACAGTTACAGGTTACATCAGTGCAGCAGAGATGAGTTTGAATCAAAGCTGCTGATGCTGAGATTCATTCACTGAATCCAACATTTCTACAGCCTGTATGCTGTCAGTGTAGGGGATGGAGATCAGCTCAGATAGCTGTGAAATACTGGGTTACATCTTTGTGAGTTCAGCTCATCCACACAGAGCAGTAAACCTCAGAGCAGCAGCAGCAGGTCAGCTGATCACAGCCTGCACACCAACATCATTTACTGCAGCTACAATAGAAAGCTGTGATTCTTCTCCCCATGCAGAGACACTACAGCTGATCTTAGGGTTCCTCCACCTTCTGAATCCCACTGTAACCCCTGAGTATCCTCATGTTGGTGTTTAGGTGGAGGCACAGTCACCCTCTACTATGGAGGACACAGAGAACAGAGCTGTGTTTAAATTCACTTTCACAGTTTGTGTCCTACAGAACAGATTCAAGCTGAGTGCATTCATTAGAATTAAAATTTAGATTGGAATAACGTTTGTGTTCTCATGTATTATTTTATATTATTACAATAATATATAATAAGGTTCAGTTAGCTTTACACAAAAATAGCAGGTAGAAACATCCTCCAAAGAGCTACTTTTACTTTCTTACTTTGAGTAAATTTCAGAGCCTGTACTTTTTTACTTTTACTTAAGTAAAGAACTTGAACCAGTACTTCGACTTTTACCAAAGTATTTTTTAACACAAGTACTTGTACTTCTACTTAAGTACAGAATGTCAGTACTTTTGCCACCTCTGTCTTACAGCCTCTGACAGTGGACTCATCTCTGTGCTTGTCCTGTTGGACCTCAGTGCAGCTTTGATACTGTTGATCATAACATTTTATTACAGAGATTAGAGCATACTATAGGTATTAAAGGTACTGCACTGCAGTGGTTTGAATCATATTTATCTCATAGACTCCAATTTGTTCATGTAAATGGGGAGTCTTCTTCACACACTAAGGTTAATTATGGAGTTCCACAGGGTTAAAATATTAAAACATATTAATGTTTTAATATTGTAGAGGAGGAATCTGCTCACAGCCCTGAATCCATCCACAGCTGGATCTGAGCAGATGTGTCAGTGAGTTCATCATCACAGAAACAAACTTCAGGTTTGAGGAGCTTAAAGAACGATTTCTTCTTCTTTTGATAAAAATTAATCAATCAAAAAGTGTTTGTTACATAATCAATAACGACACAAATCATCAGCCTTAAATATTAAAACTACAGATTGACTTCATGACCTCAGTGTGTGTGTTTGCATCATAAACACTCAGAAACAACGAGTGAAACAGACTCCGCCCACACCTGTAGCTCACCTGTGTGGAGACAGGAAGTTTCTGTGCTACAGAACATGAACTGTTTCCTGCAGTCTCTCTAAAATCTGCATTATTGATCCTGATTGGCTGTAGCAGCAGCTAATGCAGCTCCTCTGTGTGTGTCTGTGTCAGTGCTGCAGGCTGTCTGTGGTTCACTGCTGAGTCTCTGTTTCTCTATCAGGTGTTCACACTGTTCAGAGGATGTACGGCTGTGAGTGGGATGAAGAGAATAATGAGCTGAATGGATTCAGCCAGGACGGTTATGATGGAGAGGACTTCATATCATTTGACCTGAAGACAGAGACGTGGATCGCTCCTAATCAGCAGGCTGTCATCACCAAACACAAGTGGGACAGAAACAAAGCTATTGCTGCACAGGAGAAGAACTACCTCACTCAGATCTGTCCTGACTGGCTCAAGAAGTACGTGAACTATGGGAGGAGCTCTCTGATGAGAACAGGTGAGTTCATATGAGCAGAGTTAGAGTGATAATAATAAATCATATTTCTGATTTACTGCCACATTAAAATGTGTCTGACTCTTTCTCCACCTCATCAGTCTGGTTTCCTCGGTTCCTGCATGTGTGTCTCAGTGTTATCATCACTTTATAACTCACTGTTTTAACTTCACAGCATTTCTATTAATCTGAGGCTCACAAACTGCATCACATCACAAAGAAGTTACTCTGCTGATAATAATAGTAATAATGATAATAATAATATTAAAGAGTGAACTGTTTCTCTTTACTCCTCAGTCCGTCCCTCAGTGTCTCTCCTCCAGAGGTCTTCCTCCTCTCCCATCACCTGCCACGCTACAGGTTTCCATCCTAACAGAGCCGAGATGGTCTGGAAGAAAAATGGAGAGGAGCTTCATGAAGGTGTGCACAAAGGAGAGATCCTCCCCAACAATGATGGGACCTTCCAGATGAGTGTTGATCTGGACCTTTCAGCAGTTGGACCTGAGGACTGGGACAGGTACAGCTGTGTGTTTCAGCTCTCAGGTGAGAAGGAGGACATCAGCACCAAACTGGAGAAAACAGGAATCAGGAGCAATGAAGGTGAGACTGAGATCAGAGGAGACAAACATGGGAAACAGACTTTTACAGTTTCCTGTGACGCTCACAGGGTTTCATTTAGTTTCTGTCATTTACATCAGTTTAATAATCAGAACACACTTTAGTTTAAATCCAACTTTATTTTATTTTATTGTGTTTTTGTGCTCTAGAGACTAAATTTAGTTTTTCATCACATTCAGCCACGTTCACATGTGTTAATGATAAAATCTGTTTTTATGTAACTGATGGAAGTTTTGGAAGAAGACAGAATTATATATTAGTGCACATGTTCTGTTAACAGATCAGATTCAGCTTTAATGGTGAAGCTGCCATTAATTTAAATATATCAGAACTTTTATTGTAGGGATGAAAACAGAAATTATTGGTTCAAACATTAGTGACTATAAAGAGGCTGATTGATTATTTTCTATTGATCTGCAGGAGGTTCTCTCTCCATGATCATTCCTGTGGTTGTTGCTGTGGTCGTTCTCACTGTGGTTCTCGCTGTGATCGGATTCATTATTTACAAAAAGAAAACAGGTGAGAGAGCAGAACTACCTGGATCTGTTTGTACACTGCAAACAATCAATAATCAAGTAATAATAATTGATTAGTTATTATTTACAGATGCAGATGGAACTAAATTATTAACAACACAGAAATAAATCAAATAGTTTCAGGTTAGATCATATTTGAACTGTTTGAGTCACAAACAACAAACTTCAAACACAAAATGATCATTTTTAGATCCTCAATATTAAAACCAATAATCACTGAAGCTGTTTGTCAGAACTTTTAACCTGAGCCTCAGTTTGTGAGTCAGGAAACAAAACAACAACTCAGTTATTAGAACACACACACACACACACACAGAGCAGGAAGTTTCCTCCTCAGAAATCGTTTCAGCTGCTTTAAAAAAGTTTTTCCTCTGCAGCAGGTTTGATTTCAGAACTTTTCCTAAACGTGTTTCCTTATGAACAAAATGATTTTGTCAGTCAGCTGATTATAAAACACTTTGATTCATTAATATTCACTCAGTCACATTAACATGTAACAGGTTTCATGAATCCATGAACACGTCAGTGTTTTTATCCACACTGAAAATTAAATTACTAAATTATGTTTCATGACTTTTTTCATTTGTGAAAAGAAAAGTGTAACATTTATAATTAAATACTAAGTTTATGCATTTCTTTCTCTTTATTGCAGACAAACGTCCCCCGTCCCGTAAGTTAAACTTCATCTGTTTCCTCTGATGTCTGAAATATTGTTTGTGTGTTTGAACCTAAAGTCTCCTCAGGGCTGTGTTACCTGTAAAAGTGTGCGCTCAGAGCACGATGTGCTCTAACTGTGTGTTTCTGACTGTGTGTTTCTAACTGTGTGTTTCTGACCTGCAGCTGTGGAGAACCCTGAAGTTCAGGAACAAATGCTTCCTACAGCCTGAAGGACCAACAGCTCCTCTGCACTCAGTGAGTCACTGCAGAGTTTATCACGTTAAAACTCATGTACAATATTGTGACTGTTGTAAACTCTCCTTTTATACATAACCAGAGGAAGTGCTTTGATATCAGTTTAAATCCTATTAGCAATGTTCATACGGGTGCTGGAAATCCTTGGATTTTAACATTGTCTATTCAAGGTTTGAAAAGTGCTTGAAGTTTGAATGTAGTGCTTGAAAATGTTTGAAAATGTAACCACTTATAAAAAAAACATCTGATTGAATAGTTCACTTATGAAACAGAGAAATAAAATGAGTCAGAAAGTCTAAAATGATCATTTTTTACTGCACGTGTGCTGTGACCTGTCAGTCTGTTTGTGACCCCCCCCCCCCCCCCCCCCCTGAAGACAGAGAGTCGCAGTTTTAATGAGTGTTCACTGGAAAACTGCAAATTCCAATTATGGATAAGATGAATATGGAATAATATTTAGGTCAGTAGTCACATGAGAAAAAAACTTAATTTGAGTAAATTTAGCAGCCGCGCACAAAGAAACATCGAGCACACAAGTGTCTGCTGTGTGTGCGCTGCTGCTGCAGGCTCACACGCTGCAGGTTCACGTGCTGCAGGTTCACATGTTGCAGGCTCACGTGCTGCAGGTTCACGCTGTCATGAGGAAACGTTACACGTGAGGAGCAGTGATGATGATGATGATGATGATATGTCGTTCAGAGCTCCCTGATTCCTCATTACATCTGTTCACAAACCAGAGGACAGGAAACACTGATGGACACACCATGCAGCCAATCACAGGAGGGGATTAAACCATTATGTTAAAGCAGAAGGGGAGAGAGATGTAAATCCATATATATATATATAGTTGTTTTTTTGGACAGTCACAGGTAATCACACATTCCCTTCCATGAAGCTGCAGGTTTCACACATTAAGATGCTCATTAGTCACAGAGTAAACAGCCACCTTTCATCACGGAGCCCTGCTGAGTTTTTTCTTTACTTTTCATGAACCTGACAGATGTCCTCAGGTAGCTCTTTGCACCTGTGTGATGAGGCCCGTCACCAAATCCAGAAGCAGAATCCCCATTTTCCACTGTTTACATAAATCTTATATTTGTTGTAATTTCTGCAGCTCTCTCAGGAAAAAAAGACATTTTTAATGTCACTGACAGTTTTTTCCCTCATTAATAAAGAATATATGAAAGTCAGTTTGCCAAGAAGTGATTGCAGCTTCTACCTGTGACAGGAAGTGCTGTTTCTCACTCAGAATGATGTGGTATCATTCATGAGAGACATGTTTAAGATATGTGTCACAGATTTTAGGCCAGAAATCACTTTTTGACACATCGGCCTTTCTCCAAAACCCTCCAACAGTCCCTGATGACACCGAGAAAAGTCCTGAAATTTGTTGCCAGTCGCTTTTAGGGAAAAAAAAGTCAGTGGAGGTCTGAAAAGTTGTAGAGCCAACAGGAACGTTCTTTATGACTCAAAATGAGTGAAAAATGAACAACATAAATACCAGCAATCTATTTTTTAGGTAAATACATCACATTTTGGCACAAGAGCAGCTTCAGATGACAAAATGCTCCACTGCAGTGTGGTGTGTACATTTTGTGTACATACAGTACAATGTTTTAATACACAGGAAAGAGCATATTTGATACCAAGATTTTTCAACACCAGGAAGTTTTTAATACTTCCTGTTATATTAAAATAGAAACCAGGAGAAATTAAATGTCATGAAAAAAGATCAAAATTTTCTTTGTACACTTTTTTTAGGGGGGGGGGGGTACTGAAAAAGAGTGTTGATAATTGTGAATGAGCCCTTAATGTGCTGGAAAACCTTGAAAATGGACCTTTAAAAGTGCTTAAAAAGTGCTTGAATTTGATCCTGGAAAACAAACCCTGCATTCAGAGAGACTCGCATGTTTTTATTAAACCAGTTTAATCAAATAAATTAAATCCTTGACTGAACTGGAACATTTACTAATGATGTAAATATGTTCTTTGTGCAGCTGAACAATGCAAACATTCATTGTTTTTCTCTCTTCAGGTTTATGGATAAATGCACTGAAACGAGAGGCGGAGCCTCGTTCTCCATAAACTGGAACATCATGGATTATTTGATAGAACTTTGGGGAATCTGGTTGTAGATGATTATTGATCAATATTCAACTTTGAACATGAGTCACAAATGTTTAACAAAAACATCATATCTGGATCATTTCTGTGCTCATGTGGAGAAAAAAATCACCTTTAAACAATAATGAAAATAATTTTACAGTCAGACTTAAACCTTCCTGAGTGATAATAACTAATAATGATTATCTTATCATCTTAAACAGATCTGCTATATTTACAGTTTAGTGTTCCTGGTGTGGGGTTTCCTTATTAATCAGTGCATCAATAATAATAAAAATGTGGACGTCCATAAACAGAGGTAGTGATACCTGCTTTCTCCTCTTCATAGATATTCAGGCTGCTGATCATTTAGTTCTTGAAGCTGCAGCTCAGCAACAATCTGAAAATCTCAGAAATAATTTGAGATTTTCCTCATAACTTGTTAAACTTTGTAAACGTGATGATGAACTTTGTGCTCTGAGACGACTCTGAGTCCTCCGGAGGAAACAGGAAACGATGGAAGCTGATTGGATCCATCAGCAACGCTTTGGACTCACATTTGTTTCTATGACGTCTCTAAATTATCACTTTATTGAATTCACAGAAAATATACATGAAGTAATGACATAAAATACTTGTTACCATCGTTATTAACGCGTCCAAAGAGCACAAAGTTTCTAAATGTTGTACATATTTTACTTTTATGTTTGTTTAATTTTGATTTAAAGAAATCTGGATGATTTTAACATAAACAGGTTTTATTTAGTGTGTGAAATCATAAAAATGATGTTTGTTCTCTTTTGTTTGATTTAAGAGCTGTTTGGATCTTTGTGATGTTAAAGTTTCAGATTGTGAAGTGTTGTGTGGGTTGTTGTTAACACACTGCTGACGTGTGTTTGCTGTTCAGGGTTTTTCTGACTCCTCTGTAAATGTTAATCAGTGATGCTCAGGTCACGTCTGCTGTTGGTTTGATGAATATCAATAAATATTCACTGATGTTTCTTTGCTTTTCAATAAAGTCCCAATAATCCAAACTTCTGTCCTGCTGTGATCATTATGAAACTGATCCTATCAATGAGTAACATCCATAATGAAGACTGGGGTTCATTATGTGTCTTATTGACAGTAAAACAGCCAAAGCTGCCCCCCCTCATGAATATGCATGTATATTACTAATACTACATGTCCAAATATCTCCTGTGTGAAGGGTCTGCTGGCAGGTAGAATAAATGAATGTTTCCTGTGGAGGTCGATCGGTGCTCCTTTACTGAAAACTGAATAAAGAGTTTTTAATGTAAAATTTTCTGGATTTTTTCTTGTGTTTTACGGACTCTGATTGTGTTCATCTGTTGTTGTTGTAGCCAGTTCTTCTGTTCAGTTTCCACAAATTTCCACACTGCACATCGTGTGCATGGTTTATTATAATAGCTCTTTGGAATCAGCTTGTGGGAACAAAAATACAATTTAAACGGTGAACAGGTGAAACAAATCAGAGGAAGTAAAACTTAATCCCAAACACATGAGATCGAACTACAGGAGTAATAAACAAGGCACAGACACAGAGAGGCTAAACTAAATGAAGGTAATAATACTATCAACTGTAACCATGAACAGAAATTAGACTAGAAGAATTTAAAGTGCAGGATTGTTATAAAACAAACTGTTGCTGATGATGTTGAGCATGTTCGTAGTGCAAGGCTTTTATGGACCGCATCCAAAACAAGACATACAAAAAAGAAGAGAAAGGTGAAAAAGGTTACATCCAGGAGCAGAGCGAGCAAACACGTCTGCCTCGGAGGGCGCCATGTTATTATTGAAGTACTAATACTTCATATCTGAATATGTCCTGTGAGAAGGGTCTACTGCCGGGTAGAGTCAATGAATGGTTTTCCCTGCAGAGGCCGATCAGTGCTGCTGTAATGAAAACTGAACAGTTTTTAATGAAACAAACTAACATGCTGGACTTTTTTCCTGTTTTAAAGACATGACTTTTTATTGTGTTTGTTGTTGGCGGGGCTGTTTTAGACCTGCACTTCTTCTGCCCGGCTTCCACAAACTTCCGCACTGTCATCTAACAGCTGTGGCAGGCTGCCCAATGCAGCACTCAGGACTGACCTTTAACCTCTGGACAGAGCCAGCAGAACAAACTAGGGAACTCACTCAATAGGAACACACCAGGCAACGAGGGGGTGGAAACAGGCTGGGAGAATAGAATCGCACACTAACAAGTCAGAGGAAGCAAAACTGAATCCAGAGCACAAGATACAATAGGCTGTCAAAGTAAAACAGGAAATGAACAAACAGGAACACAGAAAAACAGACTTGACACATGAGGCAGGGAAACATGAGGGAATCAAAAACATAACCATGCAAAAGACTCAGGTATCTGCTGAGGGGGGAGAGAGACAGGACAAAAGACACACTGTGGAATAACAGACTCTTGTTCCTTTTTCCTTTCCTGTGTGATCCAGTTTGGGAATTTTTCCCAGATTCCTGACCTTCTGTTTTCAGTTGCATAAATCAAGCAGAGGATTTATATAAACTTTTGCTTTACCTAATAAATGAGTGAGGGACATCTCCCTCTTTGTTTATGTTTGCTATAACCTTAATATTTGACCTTTGGTCTTTAAACACCTTTCATTTTGTTTTGTTGGTTTCTTTGAGGATTTCATCCTCTTTTCATTTACTGCAGCAGGCTCATTTGTTCACACACACTCACACATGAATTAGAGGTGCCAGCAGCTAATCACTAATCACACACCACTTAATCCACCACTCAACTCAACCCATTCAAAGGTCTTACTCATTCACACTTTTATTAAACTAATTTCTAACAATTTCCTGCCAATATTTTAGTCTCTACTTTGTTCATACAACACTTTTCATAATAATTTTTCCTGCCAACATATACCACGAGAGATTGTCCAAACAATTAATAACGTTCACTTCTTATTTTATCCCAATGAGACTACCTTAAATCTATGCAACAATGATGCATAACAATGACTGCTGCATAGAGTATGAATCATTGTTCATACTCTATGCAGCAAAAACATCAATATTTTAAATGTCTCTAATGGTATATAGCCAATTCTCACAAAACCATTCCTCATGTTGTGGTTTTCAGGAGTCATTTCTAATTCAAAGAAATTTTCTTAGCCACACACTTCACAGTTTTAATAAATAAATTTATTAATAGCCTAGTGCTAAGGGGCAGTTTAACATTTCCAGTATCTCTCACTTGAACTCTTATTCAATTCAATTCAGGTTTATTTATATAGCACCAAATCACAACAAACAGTCGCCTCAAGGCGCTTTGTATTGTGGGTAAAGACCCTACAATAATACAGAGAAAACCCAACAGTCAGAACGACCCCCTATGAGCAGCACTTGGTGACAGTGGGAAGGAAAAACTCCCTTTAACAGGAAGAAACCTCCATCAGAACCAGGCTCAGGGAGGGGGGGTCATCTGCTGAGGGGGGGCTGAGGGGAGGGAGACAGGACAAAAGACACACTGTGGAAGAGAACCAGAGATTAATAATAACTAATGATTAAATGCAGAGAGGGGTATAAACAGAGTAAATAAGGTGAATGAAGAAACTTTGTTTCTTTTAACCACTATTTTTCATTCTTAATGTCAACCATTCTTCTGATGCTTCAATACTTCCAAGTTTTAAACACTTTATTTAACAGATTCTCTAAAATTTATTCTTTTGTGACCTTACCTCCTCCTCACTCACAAAAAAATTAACACCCAATTCAGCAGACTTCAGTTATGTAACCAACAGGCTTCTGCTTACCCATATTGCTGACGCCTCACTGTGAGTGTGTGAGGAGTTAAAGTCCCGAGGTGAGTCGTGGAGAAAATATTCCCCTCCGTCCTCTTATGCCAATCATCCTCCTTCACAAATCCCATCCGGGTCACCATTTATTGTCTGTGCCTGTGTGTGCTCTGTCTAACCAGAACATTTTTATAGTGATACTTCATCTACACATAAACAGAGTCTGAGTGCTGCGGTTTGGCCTTCATCATTGGTCTTGTCCAGTGCTGGTTCTCATTAGTCAGATTTCTCCCATCGGTGATAAAGTTTTGTAGAAAAAGCACATTTTCTCCCCTGATGTTTCAGTTAATCAATACAGAGCAATCTTATCCAGATTAATAACATGGTGATGTTTTAATTGGACGTATTGTGGCCGAACCTTCAATGATAAGATAAACTGAGACTGGGAAGTTAGTCTGGCACTTTCTAATGTTTAATGTATCTATTTATTTATTAAATTGTCTGTTTGCTTCAGCCACTGTTTATTAATTAATTTCCTGGAGTTTACTTTTAAACGTTTGTCATTTTATTCTTTGGGCAAAAAGTAAACCCCAACAGTACCCATAATAATAATGTCTGTCTGCATGTGTGTGTGTGGGTGAGTGCGTGTGTGTTTGTGTGTATGGCTGGACCTGGTTCTGGGCCTTCTTCCCTCCCTGCTGCTCCTTGCTGGTTGCTCACCCGGGGTGTGGGTGCCTTAGGGTTCTGGAGCAGGGCTGGATGTTCTGACATGGGTTAGATCAATTATTTTAGTAATCGAGTATTCTATCGATTATTCCATCCATTAATCGAGTAATCGGATAAGAAATAGTTTTTTTATTAACAGTTTATCTGCATATTTTAACTTCCGTACTGCAGTTTTTCGGCGTGTGAACAAACAGCGGTGGATGGAGCAGCTACAAAGTTCTCTTTTCTTCACCTCAACACTTGCTGATCAGGTGGTTGATGAAGGACCTCCAGTAAAGATTTTAATGGTGGTTACTAAAAGAAAAAGCTGCTGTTTTGGACGCTGGAAAAACGTTTCCTTTTGCACTACTTGAGCTCACCGTCTCTGTAACAGCTTCGTCTCTTTGCGCTTGTGTAACCGTGCTGAACTTGGCCGTGTATTAATTCAGCTCGGTCCAAATAATCATAACCCAGTTCTGTGTTTTCATTCGTCGTATAGTTTGTGTCTGCGTTGTGTTCAATGACAATCAGGAGACAGGATGAGATGAATGCTGACTTTATCTGCCTGCATGAAACGGAACATGTACTGGTCAGAATCATGGGCTCATCATCGGGTACAGCACCTCGTGCTCTTCTCCCATACACTGGCAACGAGGTCCCTGTGTCCACTACCCTTATCGCGGCTAACCACCAAGAGATGGCGCCGTTTCACCCGCTATGCATAAACCCAAAATGAAAAGTAATGACAAGTGGAATCCAATACAATATTAACTGTTACACTCCCCTCTGCTGAATTCCACTTGTCCCATTGCAACAAACAAAACAAAAAAAATGACCAATACAATAAAACCACAGGTACAATCTCATAAAATGGTGCACAACCGCTATTCTAATGCACAGGAAACCAAGACACAACCACCGTTTCCAGAATTGCTGGTGAGGTATTATCACATCAAAATCACAGTTACAATTACCCAGTCACAAAGACTATCCCATGAGGATCAGTATGAGAAAAGGGTAGGCCAGACCCTATCTACACACATAGGGGAAAAAAATATGCCCATATACATATTAAATGAACATGTAGCTGCAAAACACACCTCTTGAATAGCAAGACAAACAGACAATTGATCAAAAATGTCACAAAACCTCCTCAAGGTAAAAATGAGAACAACCAAAACTGTAATTCTATAACAAAGAACTCATGAGACCAATGTTGGTTTCTGGTGCATCATTTCAATAAGTCTAGTCACTGGTCTCAACAACCGCCCAGCTCTAGATCTACGGTGAGTCGCACCGTCAATTACTGTTGCTGCGGCAGCATCAGCAGCAGGTATATCGGTAGGAGTGTCAGTATTAGGAACCGTAAGAGTCTCTGGGCAAACCGCCAGGGATGCCGGGCAGCCATAGTCTGGTGAACTGCTGTCCATCAACGTAGCTTCGTCAGTGGGTTGCAACTGATCAAAAACTGGCTGGCCTTGAGGTAACGCACTGCCCCTGGACAAGACATCAGCAGGTTCCAACGCTTCATCCAGCTCCAACTGCTCAGCATCCTCTGCACTTGACCCACTGCCTGCTCCCAAAGGTAGTTCAGACACCCACACTCTTGTTCTAAACTCTGCTGAGTCAGAAATAGTGTCACCGACAACTGACCTCTCGACACTAAGGTCAAGTTCACTTGAAGATGGAGACAATACAACCTCCTCCTGGTCATCAGAGTCATGTTCGGACAAAGGGAGGAAGTTTACTGGCATTATTAGGTTGCGATGGACCACTTTCACTTGCTCTGTAACAGGATTCTGAATCCTAAATGTGTGGCTCTCGTCGTCCTTTCCGACCACCACATACACCGTGCTTTCCCAGCGGTCAGCAAGCTTTCGTTTGCCACGTTCCTTTCTGTTGGCCAGCAACACTCTGTCGTTTACTTCCACCGGTACACCCCGTACCTTACGGTTGTATAAATCAGCGTGACGCTGGAGCTGTTTAGTTGCCGCTGACTGAGCTACGGCCATGGCTTCTCTCATGTCCTTCCGCAAGGACTCAATGTAGCGGTCATAGTCCACCACCTCTGGATCACTGAGTACAGAGCCAAATATGACATCCACCGGAAGACGTGGCACCCTCCCAAACATGAGGAGAAACGGTGCATATCCAGTTGTTTCATGCACTGTACAGTTGTAGGCGAATGTCAGGGATTTCAGGGCCTCGGGCCAATGGTGTTTAGCTCTTGGTGGCAGCGCTCGAATCATGTTACCTAGAGTCCGATTCATCCTTTCACACGAGCCATTTCCCATAGGGTGATAAGGCGTAGTGTGTGACTTTTGCACGCCTGCCACATTCAATAGCTCTGCAATTAGCGAGCTCTCAAAGCTGGCCCCCTGATCTGAATGTAGCCGCTTGGGAAACCCATAAATGCAAAAGTAGTTGTTCCATAACTGGTGCGCAACTGCTCTGGCTGACTGAATGGGGCACAAGAAGGCGTGTGCCATCTTCGTGAAGTGGTCAGTAGCCACTAGCACATCCAACGAACTATTTGACGAATCCTCAGCAGTCCAGAAATCGACACTGACCAGTTCAAGAGGTTCAGAGTTCATTATATTTTTCAATGGGGCTCTGGCTTCAGGCTCTGGTGACTTGCTGACTACACAGCGTCTGCAGTGTCGTACATACTCCATAACATCACGCGCCAAGCCTATCCAATAAAACCTTTGTCTTGTCAGATACAATGTCCGCTGCTGACCCTGGTGGCCAGCCTCATTGTGAACACCTTGTAACACCTTACTGCGCAATGAGTGAGGAACAACAAAAAGGCAGGTCTTTCTCTTTGTGACAGGATTTTTAGCTACCCGGTACAGAACTCCGTCTCTCAGTACAAGCTTATCCCAGCTCCTCAAAAGCTTGACGACCTCAGACGATTCCTTGGCACGTTCCCTCCTGGATGGTCTCCACTTTCTCTCCACAAAGAAGATTACTTTATTCAGAACAGCATCAGTTCTCTGCTTTCTTTCAATACATCATGCGAGAACACCTCAGAGTTGACCTGCGGGGGTGTTAGAACCGTCTGCGAGAACTGTGGCAGGAGAAGGGCATGCGGGCACACCACAGCGTCACCTTCACTGCATCCATGAAGTGCAGCAGCCACCTCCAGCGATGATACTGTCCCTGACTTAACAACTGCCACACTCTGAGATATCTGTTGGCCGCACTCAGATGCTACTTCAGGTGGGTTAGCTGACGAGCGAAACACCTCCTGAACTCCATTAGCACCAAGCGCTGCAGCCTCGGCCAGTAACTTGTCATAAGGTACTCTTGTCAAACGGTGAGATGTACTAGACTGTACGAAGGGCTGCCTGCTAAGAGCATCAGCCACCACATTCTTTGATCCAGGAATGAACTTGATGTCAAACTGAAATGGCGCCAACTTAGCGATCCACCTCTGTTCACATGCATCTAACCGAGCCTTGGACAGAATATAGGTCAGCGGATTATTGTCTGTCCACACGGTGAATTGGTGACCTCTCAACCAGTGATGGAATTTGTCACACACCGCCCACTTTAAGGCAAAAAACTCTAGCCGATGCGCTGGATACTTAGACTGGGCGTAACTAAGCGATTTACTGGCGAAGGCAATTGGTCTGGCTGTTGAACCACCAGCAGGTACCTGTGACAGGACTGCACCAAGTCCGTCAGAAGAAGCATCCACAGACAGCAGAAAGGGCTCACTAAAGTTCGGGTGGGCCAGCATGACCCGATCCAGCAAAGCCTGCTTAAGTTGGCAGAAAGCTTGCTGACAATCCCCAGTCCAATCCTCAGCCTGGAGCTGTTTACGGGCTTGGCGACGTTTCCTCCCACCTCCACGTGGACCTTTAGAGCCTGAGATTAGTTGAAATAATGGTCTGGCCATGGCAGAACAACCCTCAATAAACGGCTGGTAGTAGACTGCCATGCCAAGGAAGGAGCGGATCTTTCTCTGAGAAGGAATATTCGTGCCATCCTCCATAAGGTCTGACTCAGTTAGAGCGGTGATAGCAGACACTTTGTCAGGATCGGGCTGGATCCCATCTGTACAAATGACATGACCGAGAAACTTCACTGACCTCTTCAGAAAGTGACATTTTTTTGGGGCGAGTTCGAGGTTATGGTCCTGCAGCCTCTGAAAGACCATTTTCAGACGCTCGAGTGCCAGCTCCTCTGTCGGGGCAAACACCAAGACATCATCCAGATAGCACAGTAAGCTCATGAAGTTCTGGTCCCCAAAGATATTTAACATCATCCTCATGAATGTAGCTGGACTATTACAAAGTCCTTGAGGCATCCGATTGTACTCGTACAATCCAAATGGCGATGAAAAGGCAGTGTACTTTCGATCAGCCTCATGGACTTCCACATTGTAATAGCCAGAGGTCAAATCCATGGTCGAAAAAATGCATTGCCCCCCAAGGCTGCTAGAGCATCAGCTGGATGAGGGAGCGGGTGAGCATCCTTGATAGTGCGTGCGTTGAGCCAGCGGAAATCATTGCAGATCCGCAGGTCACCCGTCTTCTTCCAAATGATCACCAGTGGAGATGCAAACTCACTACTAGACTTTCGAATGATTTCACGCTCCTCCATCTCATCCAACACCTCTCTCAGTTTTTCATACTGGGTGGGAGGTATGCGTCTACATGGTAACCGGAATGGTTTCTCATCCATGACTCTGATACGGTGTAGGCAACCAGTGGCCTTACCACAATCTAGCTTGTCCCTCGAGAAAATCGACTGGTATTCGACTATGAGTTCCGCCAGTCTAGCCTTGTATTCGGGGGCAACGTCACACGACTCAATGTCTACATCAGAGAGTCCCAGTTCACTTAGCTTTGACTGGGGAGGGTCGGTTACACATGGTGTCACAGGGTGAGGATGATCTGGTAAGGTGGAGGTCTCCGAAACCAGGCTGTGTCTCATACCATCATCAAGCGGCACCTGTACTTGTTGTTGGATACCGATTTGGGAATCAGCGAACACCTGCACTGAACTGCAAATAGACACATCCGCCAACTTAGCGTTACGTTTCAGAGTAACTGGCTTGTTAGACGGATTAATCACCTTTAGCGGGAGCCAGCCATCACCTCTTAAGATCGACACCGACCTCCCCACTAAGACTGTCCGTGGTTTAGATCTTGCTATTGTTGGCTCCGCAACAACAGTACTTCCAACCAACATATTATCAACCCACGGCAGCTTGCCCCCAAATCAGGTGCTCTGTCATGGGCTCAAGTGTAACAGCTCGTTTAATTTTAGCAGTTCCGACCGCATCTTGGATATCTTCATCACCAATTTCCATCCTTGAAAACAAGCTTAACAACCTCTGCCCCGCTTCACGACTGTCACTGGGTGCTGTGGAGCCCTGGTTCTGAAGATCACTCTTCACCTTAAACCTGTCAACAATATATCTTAGCAGGTTACTGCCAACAATCAGTTCTTCCTCTGGTTCTCAACTACCAATGTTGGAACAACACTTTGCAGCTGTAAAGTTCCATCTCCAGATCGCACATTCCAGCAGGTAAGGTCTGGAACCCCCACACCCAATCAACACGGTGTCTGTCGGCTCAAGGGTGGGGCCCTCAACACATGCTGATGTAACAGCCGAGGTATTACATCAGAGCTCAGGGTGCATGCCATTGATCCGCTATCTAACAAAGCTCTGACCGTAACCTCTCCTCCCAGTGTCACATCTTCATAAAACAGTTTGTCATGTTGTTTGAGTCTCTGATGTTTGAACTATAGGTGTGTATCCCATCTCTCTCACTTCGCACACACTTTGGCATACAGACTCTATGTCATCATCAACATTTGCGACAGGGGGATCACTTTTAGGCCCAACACTTGCCCCCACCACATTACAGGCCACTCAGTTTTCCTGTGGTTGCACCCCCTGCTTAGCGCTTATAGCTTTCCTCACCACGGCCCCCGGACACTCCGCTCGCACATGGTCAGGTGCAAAACAGTTTAAAGCACAGACGGTTTGACCTGCAGTGGTACTGAGTAGTGTGTCCATCATCGCTGCATACCGCACAAGGTACTACGGGCTTTACTTTCATTGGTTGGTCTCTCTGTGTGCGTGCATTGAACTTACTTTGAAACTTGTACTGTTGTGGCCGCTGCTCCAGAACACGTTCGAGCAGAGTGATGACCTGGTCCAGGCGGTCCGGGGAGCTCTCGGCTGCCTGTCCAGCAGGTGGCGACACAACAGCAGCCGCAGGCACAATCGCACTTGTGAGTGTCGCACGTTGCATAGAAGTGGTGACCTCCTGTTGCTGAGAAGGCAAAACATTGGTCACTCTGTTTGGATAGTCGCTTGCGAGCTCTGCAGTGTTCAACGAGCTTCTCGTGAATTTCTGCAACTGTCCATTCTTTCAGCTGTCTACACTTGAATATGAGCAACAGTTCAGGATCAGGACAGTTCTGGATAAACATGGCAGCTAAGTCACGTGACAGATAGTCAAAAGCCTTATTTTGTCTCTTTAGAGAGTCCTCTGTCACATCCAGAGCTTTATTAAGTCTCAGCCAATAGTCAAAGGGGTACTCGTCAGGATGGGGCACAGTAGCATAAAAATCAGCTAAGGGCAAGCTGGAGGACAAAGTGTCACTAAAGTGTTGCTTCAGTAACTCAAAAATGGGCTCAGGTCCTTCACTCAGATTCAAAACTGGCTTACTGCATATGCCCACTTTAACCACTTCATGTGCCCTCCCCACAAGCTTAGATACTACTTCATCAGCTTGTTCAGCCACAGGGATGCCCTTCTTTTCAAATAGGATAACATCATGACTTCCCACTCTTGGACTGAACATGAGTCATGATCAGTGGCGGCTGGCCAGTAGGGGGCGCTTGGGCGCCGCCCCCTTTAAAATTGTTTAGATAATAAATGATTTCTGAACTGCAAAATACTTAGAAATGTATTTATTCATACTGTGTGTCCAATAGACATGTTAGAATTTATTAAAATAGTAAATACATAATTCTGTTTAATTGCTCACATTGTGCACACTTCCTATCCTATGTGCAGGGCGCCATTCTAATGAGAGTGTATGTAGGCGCATCAATTTTGGCAAGCAGGTGATCTGAGGCTGACTTTAATTGGTTATTTAAGGTTTTCCACAGGGCACAGCGCTCTGCGTCCCGGACACACCCCATTCTGTTGTGTCATTACTGGTAGAGTGTCAGTACTGGCTAATTTTTTTTAAAACATTGTGTGATTGGACATCCCCGATTCGACTCATTAGCGCAGCTGCAGTTCGTTAGGTCGATTCACGTTTACGTTTGCAAGTGGAGAGTAGTTTCAAAATGAGAGAAAATTCTGTTTTGTCTTTACAAAAAAATGCTTTTACAAAGCGTTCACTTGAAGAAAAAAAAGATAAAGGAGCTTGGACCGGATCGTCCCAATTTACAAATTCAGCAGCAGGAAGTGATCGTGGACGATCCTACACGCGGGCTTTTTCCAGCTCTTCTTATGACAAGCGGAGTTGGCTAGCTGGATGTGATGTAAGCAATGCCTTTTACTGCTTTCCGTGTTTGCTATTTCAAAGTTCTGGCACGGAGGCAATGTGGACAACAACTGGGGTAAGAGACTTAAAACATCTTTCAGAAAAATGCAAACGGCACGAAAAACAGCCGCAGCCACCTAGACAATGCAATGAAGCTAAGTTTTTGGGGGGAAACTTAGCATTGCTCAACAGCTAGATGAAGGCTACAGGATTGCTGTTAGAAGGCACAATGAAGAGGTGACAAAAAATCGGCACATCCTTTCTAGAATAATAGACTGTGTTAAGTTTCGTGGAGCCTTTGAGCTGGCCTTGCGTGGTCATGACGAAAGTAAGAGCTCTGAAAATCCCGGGATCTTTCGTGGGTTGGTTGATTTTGTTGCTTCTCTTGATGGAGTACTAAAAGAGCACCTTGAGAATGCTACTGTGTTTAAGGGAACTTCGAAAACTGTGCAGAATGAGCTACTGGACTGTATGTTTTCTGTTCTGAAGGAGCATATAATCAAAGAAGCACAGAGCAGTGATTTTCTTTCAATCCAGGCAGACGAGACTGTGGATGTTGCTACGCAGTGCCAGCTTGTGCTTTGTACTACGCTATATCGATGCCAAAAAACACTGTGCAGGAAAGGTTTTTTGAGTTTATCCTCTGCAGTCGGCTACAGCTGATTCCATTGCTACAGCCCTAAAAGAACGTCTTGCAACTATTCTTCCTGAGGATCAAAAGGCTAAGCTAATCTGTCAGGCATAATGATGGAGCCAGCGTGATGCGAGGTGCCACTGCAGGTGTTCAGAAGAAGATACAAGATGTGTACCCAAATGCCCACTACATCCACTGCTATGCTCATCAGCTCAATCTAATAATGCAACAGGCTACTTCTCACATAACCAAAGTTAGAATTTTTTTTTCTAACCTTAGTGGATTTTCCAGCTTTTTTTTCCAGATCATCCAAGCGCACAAGCGTTCTTGATAAGTTGTGGCCCACAGACTACCAGCATCCAGCAATGTCAGATGGAACTTTCACAGCCGTGCCATCAATACTGTGTTTGAGCACAGAGAGGACCTCATCCGCTGTTTCGAAAGCATACAAGACTCTGGTGACTTTGACCCCATTACCGTCAGAGAGGCTGGAGCATTTGCCATGCTACTGGAGGATCAGGATTTTAAGTTCTTTCTGCAACTTTTCCACCATATCATGCCTCATGTGGACCTTCTCTATGCCAAACTCCAGAAGAAGGTCATAGATTCAGTCTGTATCCAGGAGAGCATCCAACAGTTCCAGCAGGACATTCAAAAGATCAGGTAATTGTTTAAATAGCTGATTTTTCTTTTTCTTCTTCTTCTTCTTCTTCATTATTATAATATTGTAAGTATTTCTCTTTGGCAGAAATTCTCTCCACTCCATGGTTGGACAAAGCAGTGTAGGTAGTAGTCAGCCAGTGAAGAAGCGTCAGACACTCAGTGTAGAAGACCATGAAAGGATTGCTGCAGAGGTGAGTTGTTGTGGAAATCACTGTTACACTGGTTTATAGTAGTGTTATTTAATATATTAGGAAGATGTGCGTTGTAGTTAGAAATACCTTTAGTTGTGTCTATGCTGTGTAGGTATGTTTGATGTAATGTTTTATTAAAGTTGTACTGAAGTTTATGGGTAATGGGGAATAAAACATTTGGTTACTGAATTTTGTATAATCTTGTCCCACAAAAATGCTGT
>CM024211.1:99435-209385 GCA_013435755.1 Amphilophus citrinellus | reverse complement strand
CGAGATGGAGGCCTAAGCTTTCAGCTCCTGACCCAGTCGTGCCAAATAGGATCTTTTTTCAGGCCACCAGTCTTGATACTGACCAGTTTTGGGTTTACTAAAGACGGTCAACTCATAATGTCTGAAGAACAAAGATGCCAACAGGACATTGATGCTGTTGCAGATTCTCTGTTGGAAAAGCAGTGAGGCCACTTGAACCACGTTTAGCCCAGATTCAACAGATGGAGAGAGACAATGATGGAAGCTAAGTGCCATCCATGCAGAGCTGCTAGTCTCAGCTCTATCAGGTCCAA
This sequence comes from Amphilophus citrinellus, assembly GCA_013435755.1. Lineage (NCBI taxonomy): Eukaryota > Metazoa > Chordata > Actinopteri > Cichliformes > Cichlidae > Amphilophus > Amphilophus citrinellus. Next base: position 209,092 of record CM024211.1, on the reverse strand, counting down.
CATGGATGAACTTAAAACCTCCATTGAGACCAATGCCAGCGTACTTGATTGCCATAACCATGCCTTTCAGGAACTGGAGCTGAAGCTATAGCAGATATGGAGGACAGCGGAGAGGAGGGGTTGACCCAGAAGCTGCAGTCCAGCAGCACAGACTCCCCGAGTCTGACCTTCACTGAGACCGTTTTACTGGTCACGCTGAGGATCACTGAGGAAGTCAGAACAGACTGAGATAACAAACCTGCTCCATTCATTTACTGATCTGTGATCAGCCTGCGCCGGGTGATAATGGACTCGTTACCACTGTGCTCTTTAGACCCTGTGGGGGCGCGGGTGACGGTGGAGACGCTCAGCTGATCGTTCAGGCCCTGAAACGCAGACGAAAACCACTCAGCCTGCAGGTACACGGGGCTGAGGCCCGAGTCTGTGAGGGGGGAGACCCAGTCCAAGCTGGAGGGCTGCGGCAGGAAGGGGTTGATCTCACACTGGGGCTTCGTCACCGAGCCTCTGGGAGGGTCGAGGGAGCGGTGGCAGAGGGTGCCGGCCGGGTCTGAGGAGGCACAAAGGAAACGCCTCATCATATATGAAGCTCTCAGATGATTAATGTGATTATAAATGCAGCAGGAGAACTTCAGCTCGATGTTAAGGAGGAGACACAGAGACAAACACATTTATGCCTGAATAAAGAACTTTTTCTACTTAAAAAAGTAAGATATTAAAACTTTAACCCACATTAATAACAGTAACAATAATTTGTTTAAACTTTGTGTTTATTGTGCAGTTTGTGCTCCTTACTGACTCCTGAGTTTGTGTTGCTCAGTTTTATGGATCCAAACAGGATCAATAGGATGAACTCGTTTAGGCTGCAGCACTGATCATGTTACATATTTATCCATATATAAATAAACAGATATATTTAAACAAACCTTAAACAGAATGTTTTAGTCCACTGAATCCATAAAAATGCAAAAATACAATACAACATTCTATAATTCTTCAATATTCGTCTACAATATTCTAATGTAATTATGTTTTAATCATTTTATGTAGAAAGGACTCGTCTGTGTTAGCTGACCTATCATCATCATCATCATCATCATCATGGACATTAAGTATCTGTCTCAGGGCTTCAGCAGCTACTTTGGGTCTGTTAGCTCACTGCGTACAGTGTAGCACGATGTATTATTACAATAAAATCAAAGCTTTAACTTCAATAAACACAAAAGTTCATGGTAGAAAACAGTTAAAAACAAATAAATATACAGCTGGGGTCACATAAAGGTTAAAGGGTAAAGAGCTGCTGCCTTAGGTCTGCAGTGGAGACACGCTGGGACTCAACCAGGTATAAATGCATCCAAATAAGAGACAGAAGCAGAAACATGAACTGTGCTAAAATATGAATGTTACTGAGCCACAGCATTCATTTAACTAAGCAGGATTAGATTCTGTGTTCAGACCATTTCCCCACACTACCTTTAAAAACACACACAGACCCACACAGATGCAGGTAAAACTGCAGAGACCACACCCACTCTCACCTGCACACAGGTACAGGTGTGTTACACATCCTGCCATTTTGAACTAACCGATAACAAAGTAGACTCTGTCGGGGTTGATGTCGGTCGGCTCCTGCTGGGACTCGTCACTCTGCCTCTCTGCATCGGTCCTGATGAGGAGCAGAGACTTTTCCTGGGTCGTAGGTCCGGTTAAAAAAAACAGTTTAAATATTTACACTGAGCAGTACTACAGTCTCACCGCTAGATGGCGCCCTCTGACAAACAATAACAGCAGCTCATGTGGTGAATCCTGCATTTATGCGTCCTTCATGCATCCTTTATGCTTCCTTTGCTTCCTCAGGCTTTGCTCTGAATTAAAGTCCTGCAGCTGAGTGTAATCACAGCTTTGGATGCTCAGACTGTGCAGGGCGGGTTTATGAGAGCTTTAATTATGAAAACTGGGATTATAATTGGAAGTAAGTGTATGTGAGAGGCAGGAAGTCATGAGAAAGAGAACCCGGCCTGAGGACAGGGGTCAGCTGAGGACAGGAGAAACAGAAACATTAAAACATCTTAAAATCTGAACATAAAATCTTTGTATTTATATTTTAAATGCAACATGTTAGTTTATAGGCCTTAGATTTACACAGCAGTACTTAAATATTCTGTTTTTATGTTTACAAGATTAAATGTGAACCACTTTTATTTATTCCACTGAGACTTTGCTGAAGTGCTCCTGATGTTAATCTCTGACTGGCTCATTTCTGGTTGCAGGAACGTTACAGAACAGGAAGCTTTGGTGTCTCTGCAGCCATGACTGAGAGAACAGCCTGTTCTTTGTTCCTGGTTTGTGTGCCAATGCAAATTAAACCAGATCATGTCAGGAACACAAAAACGAAACCTAACAGTGATCACGTGGTTTCCCAGAAACAGCGCAGTGTGGTGCTGTTCCTGGTGGTGGCGCTCTAACACTGATCAGAGGATTCAGTGAAGATTTCCACCAGTTTGTTTGTTTGTATCTCAGTCACAGCAGAAAAGCAGCAGCAGGTTTGACACACAGGAAATAATGAACTGTCATCTGTGTTCATACCTGAGGATCATCAGGCTGCATAACAGCTGCAGCTATAAATTTACACTTCAATAAAACATGTTTAAGGGAAAATATGAGTCGATGTGTTTGTGCAGCTACAATTTCAGTGCAACAAGAGACACAAAATGGCTGCAGAGGTGTTTTCACAGTAAAGGGTGTGTCGCAGTGACAAAGTGCACCAGCATGTATGAGTGTGAGTCTGTGTGAATCTTAAGGAGGCTCACAAAGCAACACAACTCTGATGCTTCATAGTTGTGTTGCTTTTCATAGCATTTCACAGCCTCTAACACTGAACATGGTTTTATGTTGCACACAGAGGTGTAGGCCCCATGTTTCATAAGAATAATTAATAAAGCAGTGCTTTAGTTTGTAGCATGTTATTAAGAATCACACACTGTACATCTGTTATGTATTTAGAGCTTATAAGTGTTATTTATTTTGATAGCTTTATTCTCTAACAAGCAGCTAAATCTTTACTGAGGAAGGTACACTTATTATGTTTGATATAATAATATAAAAACTGATAAATATTTATGATGTATTTACACTGTTGAGGAACAGAATTCAGTCTGATTGTTGTGGATTTATTTAAAAACACATTATGTGACAGTCCAGAGTCCTGTTGAAGATGACCTCCAACCGAGCATCAGAATGGGGAGGCACGGTGATTTAATGGTCTGGAAAGGAGAAAACATCCAGTGAAAATATGTTGTTGATTCCAGAGGTCAGAGGAGACTGGCCAGACTGCTTTGTGCTGATAGGAAGGTAACAGTAACTCCAGCAATCACTCATTACAAATAAGGTGTGCAGAAGAGTGGCAGCAGCGCAGTGGGTAGGTGCTCACCTTGCAGGGGCAAGACACTTAAACCACATTGCCTAATGGTAGCACCAGTTTCTGGCTGCAGGACCGCAGATGCTCCTCTCTGGATGAGTGATCTGGAACGATCATTTCATTGTGTGCCTTGTGTGCACAATGACAATGAGTTGAATCTAATCTAATCTAATCTAATCTAATCTAATCTAAAGAGCAGCTCTGAATGCACAACACCTCCAACCTTGAAGCAGATGGGCTGCAGAAGACCACACTGGCTGCTACTCCTGTGAGCTGAGAACAGGAAACTGAGGCTACAGTTTGCACGAAGTCACCAAACCTGGACAATAAAAGACTAGAAAATGTTCTCTGATCTGATGAGTCTCGATATCTGCTGCAGCATTCAAATGGTAGGGGCAGAATTTGGCATGGAAGCATGGATCCATCCTGCTTTGTATCAACAGTTCAGGCTGCTGCTCCTGGCGTTATGCTGTGGGGATATTTGTGATCATCCATCCATCCATCCATCCATTTGCTTCCGCTTATCCAGGGCTGGGCTGTGGGGGCAGCAGTCTAAACAGAGAAGCCCAGGCTTCCCTCTCCCCAGCGACCTCCACCAGTTCATCCGTAGGGACTCCAAGGCGTTCTCAGGCCAGCCAAGAGATATAATCTCTCAAGTGTGCCCTGGGTCTGCCACAGGGTCTGCCATGGGGCATATATATATATATATATATATATATATATATATATATATATATATATATATATATAATATCAGGCATCAGTGAGGGACATGAGGTCACTGAACAAACTGCTCTCCATCATGGACAACCAATCTCACCCACTCCACTCCACACTGCAGAGGCAGCAGAGCTCCTCCTCCCTCAGACTGATTCAACCTCACTGCCATAAAGAACGCTTCAGGAAATCATTCCTGCTGTTCTATCTATCTATCTATCTATCTATCTATCTATCTATCTATCTATCTATCTATCTATCTATCTATCTATCTATCTATCTATCTATCTATCTATCTATCTATCTATCTATCTATCTATCTATCTATCTATCTGTGACGTTTGCTCTCTGGATGAATTCCTGAGAGCAAACGTTACCATCAGCCTGACGCCTTTCCTGTTTTGCCTCTTCTATTTTTGAAGCGCAGTTCGTTTCTCTGACCATAAAGTTTGTTCAAAGTTTGGATCCTGGAGTTCACAATGAAGATCCTGATGGTCCTGTTTCTCCTGGGAGTACAGGAGGCGGTGGCAGGTCAGTTAGGAATTCTTGTTTTGGTCTTTTTTTACTGTTATTGTTGTTAAATTGATACCATCTGAAATACACATGTATGGATGGTGTGGTCCACAGATATGGGGCTGTTATTTTAACAAAACGTGTGTAACTCCATCCGCGTGTCTCTGTGTGTGTCCGTGTTCAGATCCGTGTCTGTGATCAGTTTGTAAATGTGAAATAAATCTGCAGCGTAGATATTAATGTTGAAAAGTCTTAAAGTTTTGCTAAAAATACTCATAAGTCGTCAGTTACCTCACCCAGCGTTTACACCCTGACCTTTGCTGCAGATCTGCCTCCGCAGATACACAGATTTGTCCGTCACAGAGGGCTCTTTCACCCTCAGCTCAGACTCACAGGCTCAGGGCTTCTCACATGCTCAGTATGTACCACCAGGTAGCGTATTATTCAGTCTAACAGTCACATTCAGTGTTGCCAAGTCCGCTTATTATAAGCGACTTTGGGCTTGTTTTTTTCTAGAGTCGCAAACAGTCATAACAGCCCAGAGTGAGGAGGCAGCGCAAGAACGAGCTCCAGTAAGTGGGGAAAATATAGAAAAAAATATAATAAAGAGTGTGAGAAAGAGCGCAGTTAAAAAAATGGATCCAAGCTCAGATGGGAGACAGTGGCGCTAAAAGTGTTTATGCACTATATGCAGTGCATAGGGGCGCCTCCCAAAAAGGGGGCGCCAAAACGATGCGGCGAAATTATTTCTCTAGTCGGCATTTTCTGTATTTAACAGCTGTGCATATGAAATGATCAGTAACAGAGGGACGGCGCTGATTATGCACCCCTGTGCTCCTTCACCTCCCCTCCTGCTGTCGCTAATTTTAGCCTCCTCCTGAGGGCTAAAATTGTGTCTCTGAAATTAGCTGCGGTCCTAATGGGAGACGTATCAAAGGCATTCTGCAGATTTTGTGTGAAATGTGTGCTCACCATGCTGATTTAATTCAACATGCTAATACAGAGAAGCACACACACACACACACACACACACACAAAACAAACTGTGCACCTTTCTCTTCTATGAGGCTAAGAACCATGGGTTTCACTGCTCCAAAACACAATGAGACAAAACAAAGAAGTGAGCTATACTACTATAGAGCTATACTGTTTAAAAGCGGCCTCAGTTTTACACAATGTTGTGGGTTGCCAGTTGGGCTTCTTTTCATAGAGCTGGTTGCTTGTTTCTGTCGCGAGATCTGGCAACACTGGTCACATTAGCCTGCTGGTAGCGGTGGCTGTGCCGATGCAAGGCTGGCTCAGATGGACCTTCACTGGATTCAGCACATGCTAACTGTAAGTAGCTGTTTCTGTTTGTTCAGTAGCTTCATCAGCAGCTGTAACTGGAACAGCTGATTACTCAGCTGATGGTTCAGCAGTAACATGACGTCAGAGAGCAGCTAGCTGAAGCAGTTAGCTGAAACTGACTGTAGGAGTCAGTGGAGGATGTGATCAGCAGAGGCAGACTAGGATATGACTGATGGAAGAAAAGTACTCAAAGCTTTATGAAGTAATTATGAAAGGAGAATAATCAGAATAACTGTGTATGAATGTCTCTGTGTCCAAAGCCTAGTCACAGTAAATACAGAGGGATGCTTCTGTGCAGCAGTCTGTGACCTCTGTCAGGACTGACTGGAACATTATTATTAATACTCTCAATAATAACCCAACTGTTAATGTTCAGGTTTCAGTGATTTCAGAGAACATGTCATAATCTTGTGTTCATTCATAAGTGTCCTACTGTGCCAAATATATGCTGTGAACATGAACCTTAGTGCTGCAGGTACACATGCAGAACCATCAGGTCATATATTCAGATGTAAATAAAATGTAAAGGACATTTCTGAGGATATTCAAACATTGTGCTGCTTTATGTGACCTTAACACTGATTCCTTTTTCTACAGAAATTCAGTCCTTGGAGTTCATGCTGACCTCAGCCCTGAGATCCACATTTCTCAGCAGTCTTAAAAGGTTAAAGTCCTGAAGAAGTTTGAAGATCCACTTAAGCAGCAGTGTCCAAAATCAGACCCTGAGCTGCAGGCAGTGACAGCCTGAGTTGGGCTAACTGTGAGGCGTTTGATGGTAAACAGTTTGATGGTTTCAAAGCATGTCGAGGCCCCGGGAGTAGACTGCCTTCACCATCAGCTCCTTGGGGGGAACTGCAGCAGGTTCTCCAGATGTTCCTCAGAGTCTGTTCCAAAGACCTGTGAGACCGATCCTCTGTACTCAGACACACAACTGTGAACATTTAAAGTGTTGTTCACACAACATGCAGAGAGTGAGGAACAGAGGAACACAGGAACAAAAGGAGGCGGTTAGAAGGAAAGAAATGTGTTCTTAATAAAGCCACACAGGTTTAATCTGCTCAGGCAGCACAGCTCTGACTGCTGAGGTCACATTTCTCAGACTCAGCTGCCATCAGTGCAGCTCAGTGTTCTCCATCCTTGGTAAACACTGTAGACAGTAACGCTGCTTTTACAAGGAGAGTCGTTATTATTAGTTTTTAGAAATTCTTTATTGAGCCATTGTTGAAGACAGTTGGTCAGTGCAGAAAAACCACTCTGACATTATTATAAAATCAGCAGGGAAATAAAAAACTCTCATGTTGGAAAACCTGGAATGATTAAAATACTCAAAGTTTTACTGCAGATATTTTTACTTTAACAAAGTGTGAAAATTAGTGTGAAATGAGTGATTATTTTCCAATAAAAGCACTGCTGCTGTTTGTGCTGTGGTGATGCAGACATTACTGAACAGCAGTGAACACATGGAGTCAAAATGACTCCAAACACAATTGTTGTTTACTTTAAAAACTGTATGTGATGATTGTGTGTTGTATAGACTGTATATACTGAGCCACGTGTCATTCGATGGAGTTCATAAAAACTGAGTCTCCTGCTCTGTGATGTATTCAGTATCATTCACCAGTATGTGAACATTTCTATTTAAACAATATGAGCACAGATATTATAAATAACAAACTACAAGCTGAACATAAATTCACTGTTTGAGTCGTTTTTGTTGTTCTGATATCAGCGCTTCATTATTACTGAATAAAATAAAGTTTATTAAGATATCTTTATTGTCACTGCATAATACAATGATGTTTTGTTAGAGCCGTCCCCCAGGTGCCAAAATAATAAATATACTAGATAGAAAATAAGAATATAACTAAAATAAATCAGGATCTGATATTTACAGTGAGCAGAAACATTATTAGATGCTGATACTTTGATCATCTATACTTTACATATCAGTATTAGCTAATATTGGTATCACTGCTGAAGGATCAGTAAGAAGATGCAGCTGAAAAATGCATTTTGTAATTTAAAAATATTCAATTATGTCCACCAGGGGGCGCTAAGTGTTTAACCTGAGTCTGTAAGACAAACCGATCAATGCACAGAACTTTAAAGTCCATAAATGTGACTTACATGGATTTACATGAACCATAATCTGATTGATAATTAGAAATACTCACCTGAAAACCTGATTACTCTAATAGATAAAATCCATATTTGCTTAAAATAATATTTTTTAATAGTCCACTAATATCAGCTTTGGTTTTATTGACAATATTATCTATCAGAGATATTAAGGGGAAAACTTTTAACAACAGTTTTCAGTTTCCATGAATGAAGAAAATCTATGAAAGTTATATAAACAATAAAACTGTCTGGATAAAGTTTTTTCTTTTTGCTGCTTTAGAAAACCTGTTACTGAAAATCTGAAACAAAAACCCTCCAAAACCAAAACCTGGACACTCACATTAAAAAAATGAAATCAATTAATATTTAATATCAAAGATGGTTATAGAAAAGAAAACGACCCACTATGGAAATCACACCACATTTGATTCAAAGCTCAGAATGAATAAATCTAGTTTATAGTGTAACATTCAGGAGTGTGACAGAAGAAGGAAAGAAGTTTATTTGTTGAACTCTGAGAATAAAATGAAAATCATAGACTGTAAACATAATGAAGAAAACTGAAACTAAACCAAACAACAGCTTTCTGTGAAAACCAGGTTCATAACTGATTCTGTTAAATTCACAATCACAGTTTTAAAGAAAAATCATCAATAATCAGAATAAATTCAGATCATTATTCATAAATCTATTTGTATTTATTGAAGGGACAGCAGGATTATTATAAGATGACTTTAATGTGCTCTAGTTTTTTATTGTGTTCATTAAAAATATAAATCTGTGATGTCACATTAACTGTTCCCACAGTGATCCACTCTCTGAAGTATTTCTTAACTGGATCCTCTGGAGTCCCAAACCTCCCAGAGTATGTGGCTGTTGTGATGGTGGATGATGTTCAGATAATTCACTATGACAGCGACACGAAGAAAGTGGTGCCCACACAGGACTGGAGGATCAAACTCACAGAAGATGAACCACAGCACTGGGAGGCTCAAACTGCACTCGTGCTGGGTTACCAGCAGGAGTTCAAAGCCGACTTTGAAACTGTAAAGCAGCTCTTCAACCACACTGCAGGTTTGTTTCTGTTTCATTTTTCTCTGATTCTTCCTGTTTATGTGTTTTTATGTTTCAGTAGGAAACAGATTCACATTAATGAGTTTCATTCAGATCACAGATTTAGATTATTAACAGAATAATTCAGAATGACTGTAAAGTAGAACAACAGTCTGGAACACCTAATAAACATGTTTATATGTACTGATATAATCTGTCAGTCAGCTGACTGAAAGTTGATCAAAATAAGATAAATCAATGACATGCTGGAGCCTATCCCAGCTGTCATAGGGTGAGAGGCCGGTACACCTGTACAGGTGACCAACCTGTGCAGGGCTAACACAGAGAGAGACAGACAACCATTCACTCACATTCACACCTGTGGGCAAATTAGAGTGACCAGTTAACCTAACCCCACTAACTGCATGTCTTTGGACTGTGGGAGGAAACTGGATGCAACCTCCACACAGAGAGCCCTGGGCCACGGAGGAATTGAACCCAGACCTCCTGTCTGTGAGGCAGCAGTGATATTTCTGCTGGTTCAAGTTTCAGGACTCTGATTTTTTTAATCTATTGACTGAATTTGAAAAAAGTCACTGAATAATTAAAGATGAGTTTAATGTCCTAATAAATCCTGCAGGCCTGCAGATCAGATGAGGACTCAGAGTCCATACTGGTCCTGCTGGTCTCTGGGTTACTGGGACCAGTGTCAGTAACTCCCTGCTGAACAGGACTCTGTCCTGGCTGAGCTGCTGGATCTGCTAATTAATCCTGGACTGAAGCTTCTAGAAGAAGCTCAGCACAGGCTGCTGTGTAGCTCCTCACAGGAGCTGGACTGATGACAGGCTGCACAGGTTTGGAGGATGGGGGGGCTTCATCTGGGACCTTCCTCTCCCCTCTGCTGGGGTGGGCACGTGGTTGTGGCTGTGGGTCTTCAGAGCTCTTGATGGGTTGCAGACAGCCCGGGTGTCCTGGATCTTTCTCTGTCTCAGGTTTCTGGTGGGCGGAGCTGCAGCTTTCTGCCCTCGTTAGTAAGAACATGTCATGACAAGGACACAGACACACACAGACACACAGACACACACACTTACTCATGCAGGCACAGCAGAGCACGATTGTTGGCTTGTGTAGCCATGCTTTGTTTCTGTTTTGGTTTTACTTATAAACTTATTTTTCCAGAATTTGTTTTTTGTTTTTCTTCTTTTAAAACTGCAGCAGTCGATGAACTGTTGTGGTTTATTTGCTTGTGCTCTGCTCTCATTTTCCTATTTTCTCCCTTTTCTCTCTTTTTTCTTCTCTTCTCTCTCAGCCTGTCAACTCTGGCATTACAAGGACACATGTATATGTATGGGAAAATAACACAAATAAATAAAAGGCCAAACATTATTTAGAGGAGCCTATAGAGAATCTATAGAGCTCATCTTGGAAGAGTAAATATGTCTGGCACAACATTCAGATCACAATTCTGGTTGCTAAACCTGCCAGACATGACAGGCTAAAAAAAAGAGAGAACATGAACTGTGTTTCCTGCAGTCTCTCTAAAATCTGCATTATTGATCCTGATTGGCTGTAAAAACCTTCCACTGAGCCGACAGCAGCAGTTAATGCAGCTCCTCTGTGTGTGTCTGTGTCAGTGCTGCAGGCTGTCTGTGGTTCACTGCAGAGTCTCTGTTTCTCTGTCAGGTGTTCACACTTATCAGGAGATATGTGGCTGTGAGTGGGATGAAGAGACTGATGAGCTGAATGGATTTATGCAGTTTGGTTATGATGAAGAGGACTTAATATCATTTGACCTGAAGACACAGACGTGGATCGCTTCTAATCAGCAGGCTGTCATCTTAAAAAACATCTGGGACAGTGACAAAGCTATCTCTGCAGAGGTGAAGACCTTGCTCACTCAGATCTTTCCTGACTTTCTCAAGAAGCTCCTGAACTATGGGAGGAGCTCTCTGATGAGAACAGGTGAGTTCATATGAGCAGAGTTAGAGTGATAATAATAAATCATATTTCTGATTTCCTGCCACATTAAAATGTGTCTGACTCTTTCTCCACCTCATCAGTCTGGTTTCCTCGGTTCCTGCATGTGTGTCACAGTGTTATCATCACTTTATAACTCACTGTTTTAACTTCACAGCATTTCTATTAATCTGAGGCTCACAAACTGCATCACATCACTAAGAAACTACTCTGCTGTTAATAATAATAATAATAATAATAATAATAATAATAATGTTTCTCTTTATTCCTCAGTTCCTCCCTCAGTGTCTCTCCTCCAGAGCTCTTCCTCCTCTCCCATCACCTGCCACTCTACAGGTTTCTATCCTCACAGAGCCGAGATGTTCTGGAAGAAAGATGGAGAGGAGCTTCATGAAGGTGTGCACAAAGGAGAGATCCTCCCCAACCATGATGGGACCTTCCAGATGAGTGTTGATCTGGACCTTTCAGCAGTTGGACCTGAGGACTGGGACAGGTACAGCTGTGTGTTTCAGCTCTCAGGTGTGAACGAGGACATCAGCACCAAACTGGAGAAAGCAGGAATCAGGAGCAATGAAGGTGAGACTGAGATCAGAGGAGACAAACATGGGAAACAGACTTTTACAGTTTCCTGTGACGCTCCTGCAGCTCACAGGTTTTTATGTGCTGGATGATAAATCCTGTTTCCTTGGTGTGTCTGTGAGTTTCTGTCAGCATCATTTTAAAGCCTGCATCAGTTTAGATCAATAATGTGTCCCAAAGTTTCCCTCACAGTTTTTCTTTGCTCACCAGAACACACGTTAGTTTTCTTTGAAATGTTAGATTTACAAACAGATTTATTTTATTAATGTGTTTTAGTGCTCTAGAGACAAAATCTTGTTGTTTTTCTCATCATGTTTAACCTGGGGGCAGCACTGCTGCCTCACAGTTTGAAGATCTGGGTTCGATTCCACCTTGGCCCGGGCCTCTCTGTGTGGAGTTTGCATGTTTCTGTGTGGGTTTCCTCCCACAGTCCAAAGACATGCGGTTAGTTGGTCACTCTAAATTGCCCATAGGTGTGAATGTGAGTGTGAATGGTTGTCTGTCTCTCTGCTGGGGACCTGTACAGGTGTACCTGCCTCTCTCCCCATATCAGCTGGGATAGCCCCCCCCGCGACCCTGGATAAGTGGAGGATGGATGGATGTCAGAACTTTTATTGTAGGGATGAAAACAGAAATTGGTGGTTCAAACATTTGTATCTATAAAGCGGCTCATCAATTATTTTCTATTGATCTGCAGGAGGTTCTCTCTCCATGATCATTCCTGTGGTTGTTGCTGTGGTCGTTCTCGCTGCCGTCGCTGTGATCGGATTCATTATTTACAAAAAGAGAACAGGTGAGAGAGCAGAACTACCTGGATCTGTTTGTACACTGCAAACAAATAATGATGATGGTAATAATTCATCACAGTCATTATTTACAAAGGAAAATAAATAATTCACATAGACCTAAATTAGTAACATAGAAATAAATCAAATAGCCAAAAACAGTGCAGTAGGGCTGCTCGATTGTGGAACAAAATCATAATCAGGATCCGGTGTGGTGCTAATCACATATATCAGTAGGGACATCCAGATTGCAAAATGAAATTATTAAATTGTGTTTCATGACTTGCATCATGTGTGAAATGAAATAATGTGTTAAATTTATAGTTGAACTGCTAAAATTATGTATTTCTCTCATTTTATTTCAGACAAACGTTCCCCGTCTCGTAAGTTCAACTTCATCTGTTTCCTCTGATGTCTCTACATGAAATATTGTTTGTGTGTTTGAACCTAAAGTCTCCTCAGGGCTGTGTTAGCTGTAAAAGTGTGCGCTCAGAGCACGATGTGCTCTAACTGTGTGTTTCTGACCTGCAGCTGTGGAGAACCCTGAAGTTCAGGAACAAATGCTTCCTACAGCCTGAAGGACCAACAGCTCCTCTGCACTCAGTGAGTCACTGCAGAGTTTATCATGTTTAATATTTCATTTTAAAACTCATGGAAGATATTGTGACTGCAGCAAACTCTCCCTTTTATACATAACCAGAGGGATAAAGTTTAAATCATATGTGTCAGTGGAGCAGAATACACACAGGAAGAAGTTGTCTGCATGTGTTCACTCAAACAAGGTCCGAGGAGCATTTTTATCCATGATTACTTGCAAACACGTGAGCCTGTATGACAGCAGGAATGCAGATGAGGAGGAAGCTGCAGCTGCTGCAGTTTCACCTGCTGCAGCTGCTGCAGTTTCACCTGCTGCAGCTGATGCAGTTTCTCCTGCTGCAGCTGCTGCAGCTTCAGCTGCTGCAGCTGATGCAGTTTCACCTGCTGCAGCTGATGCAGTTTCAGCTGCTGCAGCTGATGCAGTTTCACCTGCTGCAGCTGATGCAGTTTCTCCTGCTGCAGCTGATGCAGTTTCACCTGCTGCAGCTGATGCAGTTTCACCTGCTGCAGCTGATGCAGTTTCACCTGCTGCAGCTGATGCAGTTTCACCTGCTGCAGCTGATGCCGTTTCAGCTGCTGCAGCTGATGCAGTTTCACCTGCTGCAGCTGATGCAGTTTCAGCTGCTGCAGCTGATGCAGTTTCACCTGCTGCAGCTGATGCAGTTTCAGCTGCTGCAGCTGATGCAGTTTCTCATGCTGCAGCTGATGCAGTTTCTCCTGCTGCAGCAGTCCTTGGTGACGTGTTCAAGGCAACGTTTAAAAGATCACACGAGGTTTTCTTCCTCCTCACTCATCAACAGCAACTCTGACACCAACTTATACAGAAGTATGATTATTATAACTGAATGATTATTATAACTGATTATTATAACTGAATGATTATTATAACTGAATGATTATTATACTAACACAGAACTGATTTTCTTTACAGGTTTCCTCATAAATCAATGCATCAATAATAATAAAAATGTGGACATTCATAAACAGAGACAGTGATACGTGCTTTCTCCTCTTCATAGATATTCAGGCTGCTGATCATTTAGTTCTTGATGCTGCAGCTCAGCAACAATCTGAAAATCTCAGATTAGAAATAATCTGAGATTTTCCTCATAACTTGTTAAACTTTGTAAACGTGATGATGAACTTTGTGCTCTGAGACGACTCAGCTCTCAGAGAGCAGAGTCCTCCGGAGGAAACAGGAAACGATGGAAGCTGATTGGATCCATCAGCAACGCTTTGGACTCACATTTGTTTCTATGGCGTCTCTAAATGATCAGTTTATTGAATTCACAGAAAATATACATGAAGTAATGACATAAAATACTTGTTACCATCGTTATGTGCGTGTCCAAAGGAGCACAACATGTTACCCACATTTTACTTTATATTTCTTTACTTTTTTAAAAAACTGATTTCAAGCAGACCTGAACAGGTTTTACTGTATGACTGCATTTTTGTCTTAATAAAGATGTTTATTGTGTTTGTTTAAGCTCTGTTTTGATATTTTGATGTTAGAGTTCAGTTTCAGACTGAAGTGTTGTGTGTGTGTTGTTTTTAACACACTGATGAATGTGTATCTGCTCGTAGTTCAGGCTTTTTCTGACTGTAAACATGAATAAATGAATCAGTGATGCTCAGATTGCTTCTGCTGTTGGTTTGATGGATGAAAATCAGTAAAGCTGCTGTTTCTCTCTTTTTCACACTTTTCAATAAAGTCCCAAATAATCCAGATTTCTGTCTTTTTCTGATCATTATAGAATCTGCACTTAGCTACGATTTCATGAACACTGCCAGATATTAACACACTGCTTCATAACCACATTGTAACTTTTTTGGCTTATTTATTTATTATTATTATTTATTCATTTTACTCACTTCTCCATTATCTTCTAGTTTTCCTTAAGTATTTCCACCCTTATTTTCACAATTTACCCAGTTGTGTCACTTGTTCTCGCACATCTATTTTAAACTTTTAACTCTAATCAACTTTTTAAATTGTCGGTTGACCAATGTCACTTTCAGCATTTTTGATTAACTTATTGGCTTTGGCAGAAGCTTTGTCCTGCTTACAGGAATTATTTATTTAAGCTCCTCCAGATTGTTCAATTTTAAACCTTTTACTCTTTACAAATTTACTATTAATCCCAATTCTAATTTTATTCACGGTTACCACTCAGTTTTACACAACATTTCTCCCTTTAGACCAGAGTGCACTGCTCAGCGACCGCTCTCTCCACACGTATCCCAACACGCTCACACAAACTTTTTATGACCTGAGCCCCTGCAGTCTCTCTTCTCACCCTCTCTCACATCCACACACCACTAACAAGTCATCTTATAATAATCCTGCTGTCCCTTCAATAAATACAAACAGATTTATGAATAATGATCTGAATTTATTCTGATTATTGATGATTTTTCTTTAAAACTGTGATTGTGAATTTAACAGAATCAGTTATGAACCTGGTTTTCACAGAAAGCTGTTGTTTGGTTTAGTTTCAGTTTTCTTCATTATGTTTACAGTCTATGATTTTCATTTTATTCTCAGAGTTCAACAAATAAACTTCTTTCCTTCTTCTGTCACACTCCTGCATGTTACACTATAAACTAGATTTATTCATTCTGAGCTTTGAATCACGTGTGCTGTGACTTCCATAGTGGGTTGTTTTCTTTTCTATAACCATCTTTGATATTAAATATTAATTGATTTCATTTTTTAATGTGAGTGTCCAGGTTTTGGTATTGGAGGGTTTTTGTTTCAGATTTTCAGTAACAGGTTTTCTAAACCAGCAAAAAGAAAAAACTTTATCCAGACAGTTTTATTGTTTATATAACTTTCATAGATTTTCTTGATTCATGGAAACTGAAAACTGTTATTAAAAGTTCCCCCTAATATCTCTGATAGATAATATTATCAATAAAACCAAAGCTGATATTAGGGGACTATTTAAAAATATTATTTTAAGCAAATATGG
This sequence comes from Amphilophus citrinellus, assembly GCA_013435755.1. Classification (NCBI taxonomy): domain Eukaryota; kingdom Metazoa; phylum Chordata; class Actinopteri; order Cichliformes; family Cichlidae; genus Amphilophus; species Amphilophus citrinellus. The sequence continues at coordinate 193,013 of CM024211.1, read as the reverse complement.
CTTTTATCTGTTATTTTGTAATCAGGTTTTCAGGTGAGTATTTGTAATTATTACTCAGATTATGGTTCATCTAAATCCATGTAAGTCACATTTATGGATTTAAATCAAGAATCAAGAAGAATCATGAAAGCTTTATTGTCATATATATGTAAACATATAATGAAAACATATAACGAAATTTGCGTTCCAGAACACTCATCCAAGAAATACAAAAAACAGAAACAACAGGGGGGACAGGTGTCTGAGGTCATGCAGCGCTACCTTTAGCAGGAGGTACAGAGAGAGATACACTGGGATAGGTAGGTTAAAAAAAATCATCTCGTACTGTATTCATTATAAACACCGTACGAGGTTCCAAAAAAACACCTCAGCAAAAGCATATTTGCACATTTAAAGCCAGGATAGCAATATGGTGGGTAAGGTCAGGTCAGGCAGACAGAGATGAGAGGGTGGGGGCATTGTGGAGCCAGATGCCAGCTCCTAGCCAAAACAGTTCGCTGATAGTGATGGAAGTTCATCAGCGGCCGTGGTACACCAGATCCAGCTTCACAGATCACAGAGAGGGCTGAGGGGGAGAGCGACCGTCACACATTGTCCTGGAGAGATATGATTACCAGCCCAAGGCCGGCTAGGGAGCCGAATTCCTGATAATGCAGATGTTGTTTTGGAACAGGCTGCTTGTTTTTTCCAACAGCCTTCAGTCTCACTGGGGAACCCATTCAGTAAATCCAATATTCCAAATTCATTAGTTACCGTCCTCACCGTGCAGAACCGAACCTTATCCAGATCTAACCCCTCTCGCCTGCGAGTACGCTTTACGGCTCAGGTGCACCAGGCTTTGAGTCTGAGTTTGTACGGCCCTGCACAGCCCATCCACCTGGGTCAGCAGCCTTTGCAGATGTCGAACTGCTGCCCAGATTTTATTAATTTCTCGGTAAATCAGGTATCCTCCGAGCCCAAACAAAAGAGATACCCCTACCACATAGCCAAATATGTAGGCGTCTTCCACGTCCTCGACCTCTAGGGCCGAGAAGCACACAGGTCTCCACAAGCTCCAGGAATCGATGACGTATCCAACTGGGTCTGTTCCACTCAGACACGCAGGCTCCCCTTCCCCCGATCTCATAGTGGAAAAAAAAATTCGATCAATGGTGTTTAGGGCCCAGTTTGCCAGATCCATGTTGCTCTCATTCTTATTCGGACAGTGTGTGAGAGACGCTCTCACAGCAAGCAGCAAGCAGGAGAGATAGGGAGGGCAGGGAGAGAGATAGAATGCGACCGTCTCCGACAAGAGCAGGAAGAGAATATTAAAGGTCTGTGGATTGATCGGTTTGTCTTACAGACTCAGGTTAAACACTTAGCGCCCCCTGGTGGACATAATTGAATATTTTTAAATTACAAAATGCATTTTTCAGCTGCAGCATCTTCTTACTGATCAGTATCTATCAGCATCTAAGAATGTTTCTGCTCACTGTAAATATCAGATCCTGATTGATTTTAGTTATATTCTTATTTTCTATCTAGTATATTTATTTAATAAATACAAATTTCTAACAGGGGTGTCAAAGTCATTTAGTTGGAAATTATTTCTCTAGTCGTATTTTCTGTATTTAACAGCTGTGCATATGATCAATAACAGAGGCACGGCGCTGATTAGGCGCCCCTGTGCTCCTTCATCTCCCGTGTCCTCCCCCCAACAACACACACACAAAAGGCCCAAAAGAAAAAACAGAAGAGGGAGAAGGATAAAAATGTTGTTGGGATGAAAAAAACGTTTTTTTCAAAGTGTTTTAAAGACAGTAAGTTATGTGAGTTTATCAAGAGGAGGCTTTAAATACTCAGGTTAGCTTAAGTTACTAGTAATAATTCAATTCAATTCAATTCAATTCAATTTTATTTATATAGCGCCAAATCACAACAAACTGTCGCCTCAAGGCGCTTTGTATTGTGGGTAAAGACCCTACAATAATACAGAGAAAACCCAACAGTCAAAAATGACCCCTATGAGCAGCACTTGGTGACAGTGGGAAGGAAAAACTCCCTTTTAACAGGAAGAAACCTCCAGCAGAACCAGGCTCAGGGAGGGGCAGTCATCTGCCGCGACCGGTTGGGCTGAGGGGAGAGAAAAGACATGCTGTGGAAGAGAGCCAGAGATTAATATCAATTAATGATTAAATGCAGAGTGGAGTATAAACAAAGTAAATAAGGTGAATGAGAAGAAACAGTGCATTATGTGAACCCCCCAGCAGACTAGGCCTATAGCAGCAAGACTAAGGGATGGTTCAGGGTCACCTGATCCAGCCCTAACTATAAGCTTGATCAAAAAGGAAAGTTTTAAGCCTAATCTTAAAAATAGAGAGGGTGTCTGTCTCCCGAATCCAAGCTGGAAGCTGGTTCCACAGAAGAGGGGCCTGAAAGCTGAAGGCTCTGCCTCCCATTCTACTCTTAAGTATCCTAGGAACCACAAGTAAGCCAGCAGTCTGAGAGCGAAGTGCTCTATTGGGGTGATATGGTACTATGAGGTCTTTGAGATAAGATGGGGCCTGATTATTCAAGACCTTGTAGGTGAGGAGAAGGATTTTAAATTCTATTCTAGATTTAACAGGGAGCCAATGAAGAGAAGCCAATATGGGAGAAATCTGCTCTCTCTTTCTAGTCCCTGTCAGTACTCTAGCTGCAGCATTTTGGATCAGCTGAAGGCTTTTCAGGGAGCTTTTAGGACAGCCTGATAATAATGAATTACAATAGTCCACCCTAGAAGTAATAAATGCATGAATTAGCTTTTCAGCATCACTCTGAGAAAGGATGTTTCTAATTTTAGAAATATTGCGCAAATGCAAAAAAGCGGTCCTACATATTTGTTTAATATGTGCATTGAAGGACATATGCTGGTCAAAAATGACTCCAAGATTTCTCACAGTGTTACTGGAGGCCAAAGTAATGCCATCCAGAGTAAGTATCTGGTTTGACACCATGTTTCTAAGATTTGTGGGGCCGAGCACAAGAACTTCAGTTTGATCTGAATTTAGAAGCAGGAAATTAGAGGTCATCCAGGCCTTAATGTCTTTAAGACATTCTTGCAGTTTAACTAATTGATGTGTGTCATCTGGCTTCATTGATAGGTAAAGCTGAGTATCATCTGCATAACAATGAAAATTGATGCAGTGCTTTCTAATAATACTGCCTAAGGGAAGCATGTATAATGTAAATAGAATTGGTCCTAGCACAGAACCCTGTGGAACTCCATAATTAACCTTACTGTCTGAAGAAGACTCCCCATTTACATGAACAAATTGGAGTCTATGAGATAAATATGATTCAAACCACTGCAGTGCAGTACCTTTAATACCTATAGTATGCTCTAATCTCTGCAATAAAATGTTATGGTCAACAGTATCAAAAGCTGCACTGAGGTCCAACAGGACAAGCACAGAGATGAGTCCACTGTCAGAGGCTGTAAGAAGATCATTGGTAACCTTCACTAATGCTGTTTCTGTACTGTGATGAATTCTGAAACCTGACTGAAACTCTTCAAATAAACCGTTCCTCTGCAGATGATCAGTTAGCTGTTTTACAACTACTCTTTCAAGAGTCTTTGAGAGAAAAGGAAGGTTGGAGATTGGCCTATAATTAGCTAAGACAGCTGGGTCAGTGATGGCTTTTTAAGTAGAGGTTTAATTACAGCCACCTTGAAGGTCTGTGGTACATAGCCAACTAATAAAGACTGATTGATCATTTTTAAGATTGAAGCATCAATAATTGGAAAGACTTCTTTGAACAGTCTAGTAGGAATGGGATCTAATAAACATGTTGCTGGTTTGGAGGAAGTAACTATTGAAGTTAACTCAGAAAGATCAACTGGAGCAAAAGAGTCTAAACAAATACCAGCAGTGCTGAAAGCAGCCGAACATGAAGATAAATCTTTGAGATGGTTATGAATAATTTTTTCTCTAATGTCTAAAATTTTATTTGTAAAGAAATCCATGAAGTCACTACTAGTCAAAGTGAAAGAAATACTCGGCTCTGCAGAGCTCTGACTCTTTGTCAGCCTGGCTACAGTGCTGAAAAGAAACCTGGGGTTGTTCTTATTTTCTTCAATTAATGATGAGTAGTAAGATGTCCTAGCTTTACGGAGGGTTTTTTTATAGAGCAACAAACTCTTTTTCCAGGCTAAATGAGCATCTTCTAATTTAGTGAGACACCATTCCCTCTCCAGCTTTCGGGTTATCTGCTTTAAGCTGTGCGTTTATGAATTATACCACGGAGTCAGGCACTTCTGATTTGAAGCTTTCCTTTTCAGAGGAGCCACAGTATCCAAAGTTATACGCAGTGAGGATGTAAAACTATTGACGAGATAATCGACCTCACTGGGAGCAGAGTTTAGGTAGCTGCTCTGCACTGTGTTGGCACTGAAGAGCATAATAATGAAGGAATTAGATCCTTAAACTTAGTTACAGCACTTTCAGAAAGACTTCTACTGTAATAAAACTTATTCCCCACTGCTGTGTAATCCATTAATGTAAATGTAAATGTTACTAAGAAATGATCAGACAGGAGGGGGCTCTCAGGGAATACTGTTAAGTCTTCAGTTTCTATGCCATATGTCAGGACAAGATCCAGAGTATGGTTAAAGTGGTGGGTGGGCTCCTTTACATTTTGAGAGAAGCCAATTGAATCTAACAATAGATTAAATGCAGTGTTGAGGCTGTCATTCTCAGCATCTACATGGATGTTAAAATCACCCACTATAATGATTTTATCTGAACTGAGCACTAAATCAGATAAAAAGTCTGAGAAATCAGACAGAAACTCTGAGTAGGGACCAGGTGGACGATAGATAATAACAAATAAAACAGGTTTTTGATTTTCCCAATTAGGATGGACAAGACTAAGAGTCAGGCTTTCAAAAGAATTAAAACTTTGTCTGGGTCTTTGATTCATTAATAAGCTGGACTTGAAGATTGCAGCTAATCCTCCTCCTCGACCTGTGCTTCAAGCATTCTGACAGTTACTGTGACTCAGGGGTGTTGATTCATTTAGACTAACATATTCATCCTGCTGTAACCAGGTTTCTGTAAGGCAGAACAAATCAATACGTTGATCAATTATTAAGTCATTTACTAACAGGGACTTGGAAGAGAGAGACCTAATGTTTAATAATCCACATTTAATTGTTTTATTCTTTGGTGCAGTTGATGAAGCTGTATTATTTATTGTTTTTGAATTTTTATGCTTAAATAGCTTTTTGCTGATTTTAGCTTTGTTTTTTGGTGGTCTGGGAGCAGGCACCGACTCTGTGGGGATGGGGTTTTGGGGGGATGGCAGGAGGAGAGAAGCTGCAGAGAGGCGTGTAAGACTGCAGCTCTGCTTCCTGGTCTCAACCCTGGGTAGTCAGGTTTTAGGGTTAATAAATTTGGCCATATTTCTAGAAATGAGAGCTGCTCCATCCAAAGTGGGATGGATGCCGTCTCTCCTAACAAGACCAGGTTTTCCCCAGAAACTTTGCCAATTATCTATGAAGCCCACGTCGTTTTTTGGACACCACTCAGACAGCCAGCGATTCAAGGAGAACATGCGGCTAAACATGTCGCTCCTGGTCTGATTGGGGAGGGGCCCAGAGAAAACTACAGAGTCCGACATTGTTTTTGCAAAGTTACACACCGAGTCAATATTAATTTTAGTGACCTCCGATTGGCGTAACCGGGTGTCATTACTGCCGATGTGAATAACGATCTTACCAAATCTACGATTAGCCTTAGCCAGCAGTTTCAAATTTCCATGAATGTCGCCTGCTCTGGCCCCTGGAAGACATTTGACTATGGTCGCTGGTGTCTCTAGCTTCACGTTTCTCAAAACAGAGTCGCCAATAACCAGAGTTTGTTCCTCGGCGGGTGTGTCGCCGAGTGGAGAAAAACGGTTAGAGACGTGAACAGGTTGGTGGTGTACCCGGGGCTTCTGCTTAGGACTACGCTTCCTCCTCACCGTCACCCAGCCGGCCTGTTTTCCCTGCTGCTCGGGATCTGCTGGGGGGGAGCTAACGGCGGCTAAGCTACCATGGTCTGCACCCGCTACAGGGGCCTGGCTAGATACAGGATTTTCCAGGGTGCGGAACCGAGACTCTAATTCAGAAAGCCTGGCCTCCAGAGCTACAAACAGACTACATTTATTACAAGTACCGTTACTGCTAAAGGAGGCCGAGGAGTAACTAAACATGTGACACCCAGAGCAGGAAAGTGCAGGAGAGACAGGAGAAGCCATGCTGGTAGTGAGTCGGCTAAGGGCTAAGCTACTAGCTGAGCTAAGCTAGCGAATTTCTAAAAACAAATAAAGTGAGTAATGTGAATACAGGTGATTCAGCAAAGAGTATGCTATTTAAAGTAGGTGAAGATTACACTAAAATATGTTATTATCCAGATAAATCGAGTTATACAGATATAACAGCTAACAGACAGCAAAACACTGTGCTCCGAAACAGGAACAGGAAGTGATACAATACCGCAGTGAGAGCCAACACCAAGTGACAGCGCCACCACCAGTAAGGAGCAGTTTCGTAAAATAACAGGTCATTGTTCTGTAACTGTGTGCTGTAGTTACAATATAACAGATCATAACAATAAAAATAAAAATAAATACAAAGCCTAAGTGGGGTCTCCCCACTTAGGCTTCTGTTTCAGGGGCTAAAAATGTGTCCGCATACATGTCAGAAAGTATATAGCTGCACCTCTGGCTACAATAACAGCCCCATATCTGTGGACCAAACCATCCATACATGTGTATTTCAAATGGTATGAATTTAATAATGACAATGATAATAACACTGTTTTATAAAAAGACCAAAACATGAATTCCTAACTGACCTGCCGCTGCCTCCTGTACTCCCAGGAGAAACAGAATCATCACTGTCTTCATTGTGACCTCCAGGATCCAAACTTTGAACAAACTTTATGCGCTTCGCTGTTCAGAGAAACTGACTGTGCTTCAAAACTAAAGGAGGCAAAACTGGAAAGACATCATGCTGATGGTGACGTTTGCTCTCAGGAATTCATCGAGTATTCCTTTCACTTTAACTAGTAGTGACTTCATGGATTTCTTTACAAATAAAATTTTAGGCATTACAGAAAAAATTATTCATAACCATCTCGTTAGCTGAAAAGCCTTCAGCTGATCCAAAATGCTGCAGCTAGAGTACTGACAGGGACTAGAAAGAGAGAGCAGATTTCTCCCATATTGGCTTCTCTTCATTGGCTCCCTGTTAAATCTAGAATAGAATTTAAAATCCTTCTCCTCACCTACAAGGTCTTGAATAATCAGGCACCATCTTATCTCAAAGACCTCATAGTACCATATCACCCCAACAGAGCACTTCGCTCTCAGACTGCTGGCTTACTTGTGGTTCCTCGGATACTTAAGAGTAGAATGGGAGGCAGAGCCTTCAGCTTTCAGGCCCCTCTTCTGTGGAACCAGCTCCCAGCTTGGATTCAGGAGACAGACACCCTCTCTATTTTTAAGATTAGGCTTAAAACTTTCCTTTATGATCAAGCTTATAGTTAGGACTGGATCAGGTGACCCTGAACCCTCCCTTAGTTATGCTGCTATAGGCCTAGTCTGCTGGGGGGTTCCCATAATGCACGGTTTCTTTTCATTCACCTTATTTACTTTGTTTATACTCCACTCTGCATTTAATCATTAATTGTTATTAATCTCTGGCTCTCTTCCACAGCATGTCTTTTCTCTCCCCTCAGCCCAACCGGTCACAGCAGATGACCCCCCCTCCCTGAGCCTGGTTCTGCTGGAGGTTTCTTCCTGTTAAAGGGAGTTTTTCCTTCCCACTGTCACCAAGTGCTGCTCATAGGGGTCATTTTTGACTGTTGGGTTTTCTCTGTATTATTGTAGGGTCTTTACCCACAATACAAAGCACCTTGAGGCGACTGTTTGTTGTGATTTGGCGCTATATAAATAAAATTGAATTGAATTGAATTGAATCATTCAAAAGGCTCCAGACCAACAGTTTTTATATTATTATATCAAACATAATAAGTGTACCGTCTTCAGTAAAGATTTAGCTGCTTGTTAGAGAATAAAACTATCAATATAAATAACACTTATTTGTAAAATAAGCTCTAAATACACAACAGATGTACAGTGTGTGATTCTTAATAACATGCTACAAACTAAAGCACTGCTTTATTAATTATTCTTATGAAACATGGGGCCTACACCTCTGTGTGCAACATAAAACCATGTTCAGTGTTAGAGGCTGTGAAATGCTATGAAAAGCAACACAACTGTGAAGCATCAGAGTTGTGTTGCTTTGTGAGCCTCCTAAAGATTCACACAGACTCACACTGATACATGCTGGTGCACTTTGTCACTGCAACACACCCTTTACTGTGAAAACACCTCTGCAGCCATTTTGTGTCTCTTGTTGCACTGAAATTGTAGCTGCACAAACACATCGACTCATATTTTCCCTTAAACATGTTTTATTGAAGTGTAAATTTATAGCTGCAGCTGTTATGCAGCCTGATGATCCTCAGGTATGAACACAGATGACAGTTCATTATTTCCTGTGTGTCAAACCTGCTGCTGCTTTTCTGCTGAGATACAAACAAACAAACTGGTGGAAATCTTCACTGAATCCTCTGATCAGTGTTAGAGCGCCACCACCAGGAACAGCACCACACTGTGCTGTTTCTGGGAAACCACGTGATCACTGTTAGGTTTCGTTTTTGTGTTTCTGACACAATCTGGTTTAATTTGCATTGGCACACAAACCAGAAACAAAGAACAGGCTGTTCTCTCAGTCATAGCTGCAGAGACACCAAAGCTTCCTGTTCTGTAACGTTCCTGCAACGATAAATGAGCCAGTCAGAGATTAACATCAGGAGCACTTCAGCAAAGTCTCAGAGGAATAAATAAAAGTGGTTCACATTTAATCTTGTAAACATAAAAACAGAATATTTAATACTGCTGTCTAAATCTAAGGCCTATAAACTAACATGTTGCATTTAAAATATAAATACAAAGATTTTATGTTCAGATTTTAAGATTTTGTTTCTCATGTCCTCAGGCCGGGTTCTCTTTCTCATGACTTCCTGCCTCTCACATACACTTACTTCCAATTATAATCCCAGTTTTTATGATTAAAGCTCTCATAAAGCCGCCCTGCACAGTCTGAGCATTCAAAGCTGTGATTACACTCAGCTGCAGGACTTTAATGCAGAGCAAAGCCCGAGGAAGCAAAGGAAGGACGCATAAAGGATGCATGAAGGACGCATAAAGGATGCATGAAGGTAGGATTCACCGCATGTGCTGCTGTTATTCTTAGTAAGAGGTGAGACTGTAGTACTGCCATGCACGTAATTTGAGGGGGGGGATAGGGGGGTTATGACCCCCCCCCCCCCAATAATCTGATCCAATCACTATAACCCCCCCCCCCCCCCCCCCGAATAAAGTCACATCATTTCGATTTACAATAACATCTTACATGAATAACATGTTATTTTTCTTTATTCATTATCAATTTTGGGTAAACTACTAGCATGTTTAATCATTTGGTAACGGGTTCAAATGAGGACCTTGTTCTTTTACTTTCGTTAATAACCTCACTGTGTGAGTTTAACCCAGATTTAGGTGACGTTTGCTCTCAGGCTAAATTCCTATTGGCTCCGATGGAGGCTGATGATGACGTCACTCCTGGTTCTCCTATTTCAGCTTTGATCTCTGAGCTGGAAGCGCAGAGTCAGTTTTTGTGGACAGCGAAGCGCTTCGAGTGTGCTAAAAGTTCAGATGCCGAAGGTTAAAATGAAGCTCCTGCTGATCCTGCTGATCCTGGGAATACAGGAGACGGCCGCAGGTCAGTTTGGAGTTCATGCTTCGGTCTGTTTATGTTGTGTGATCCTCGGAGAGCTGCAGAGCGCTAAATATTTATCTGTAATAGATCCGAGTAGATCAGATGAATCCATCATATATATATTTCATATATATTTAATCCTTGATAATCGTCAATGAAGTGTAGACGAAAAATACAGTTTATGTAATAAGTAAATAACTAAAGCCCAGATTAAATCGATCCTGCCCACAGCTGTGATATTTGCTGCATTTTCACTCTTTAAATTGTTTTTGACGTATTTTTGTCTCCAAACGATCCAACAGATGAACTCAGATCAGTTTTTGTTAACGTTGTAACCAAAACTGTTATTTTAAATTAAACATTTTAATTTCACATAAAAACTGAAATTCACTAAAGTATGTTTAACATAAAGGGTTTGCTCAGATTTTGGATATTTATTTTTTTTTCTATTGACTCTGTATAAAGTTCCCATAAGCTGAGAGTCTCCCGCTCTGTGACGTTATATAAAAATAATTCAGCCTTGAATCTGAACTCTGAACAAACGCTCAGATATCATAAATAAAGTCTGAATATAAATTCACTGTTTTTGTTTCAGCGCTTCATCATTATAATCAGTTTATGAGACACTGATGTCTTTGACCACCGACACATTTTATTCATTATCTTTAAAAACTCAGTTATCTCCACCAGGGGGCGCTAACAGGAGGAGTTTAAACTCTGTGCATCAGTGACAAAATAATCAATCAGTAATCAATAATGTGACCTACATGGATTCAGATGGAACAGGATTTGATTGATACTTTGTCAAACTCAGCCTCAAACCTGATCAGAAAATAAAATCAATATTTGTTTAAAGTTTTATGAATTACTGACCCACAGAAGCAAAACTCATAAAGTCCTGATGAGTGAAAGCATTAATGATGAAAACTGAACTGAAATATTTTTATACAAACTGATTCTGTTAAATACAGAATTAAAGTTTTAAAGAAAAATCATCAGAATATGAAGCAGAACATTTATTCATAAATCTATTTGGGATTTCTTGAGGGATCAGCAGGATTATTATAGAATGTCTTTAATGAGTTCTAGTTTTTTTATTGTTCATTAAAAATATAAATCTGTGATGTCACATTAACTGTTCCCACAGTGACCCACTCTCTGAAGTATTTCTACACTGGGTCCTCTGAAGTCTCAAACCTCCCAGAGTTTGTGACTGTTGGGATGGTTGATGATGTTCAGATGACTCATTATGACAGCGACACGGAGAAATATGTGCTCAAACAGGACTGGATGAATAAAGTCACAGCAGAGGATCCACAGTACTTGGAGGAAATGACTGCAGCCTCTCAGGGTGCCCAGCAGTCGTACAAAGCCAGCATTGACACTGTAAAGGAGCGCTTCAACCAAACTGGAGGTTTGTTTCTGTTTCTTTTTTCTCTCGTTCTTCCTGTTTACATGTTTTATTTGTCAGTATTAATCAGATTCACATTAAAAAGTTTTACTCAGAGCACAGATTTACATTATTACACGTTTATATGTAATGATGTCATTTATATTAAATAAATGACATTTACAGGTTATAGTTTTATAGAATTTGAGACTCTGAAACTTTGATGATTATTTTTTCTCATTTCATCAGTTAATCAAAAACTCAGAAAATCAGCAGAACGATAAAAATTAGTTTGTGTTGAAAATCCTGTGAAGTGAAATTTAAAGTGAATAAAAACAAAGATTCAGAAGAATAAAAAAGCTTCTCAAAGTATTTTTACATCATGTATCAAACAAAAAGAGCACAAACTGTGGAAACTTCATAGTTTGGCAGTTTAATGAAAATGAATCTATAAACGATAAATGTTCGTCACACTCAGATCAGCTGCTAATATTTTCCTGCCTTTAATAAAGTTTCTGTAACTAAAATAAATGAATGATGATCCTGATGCTGCAGCTTCGCATGAACTCCGTCTGCAAACAGTGAAAATTAATTATGGTTCAAATTAAATTCATTTCTTTATTTTTAATATAACTTTGCATGACCACAGAGAGTCTGAGCCCAAATAAACACACATACGACTCATGTTGGAGCAATAAATCAATTAATCATCAATGACGCTGATCATTAAATCAGGCTTTAAATCTTTGCTCAAGTTAAATTTCTGCAGGTTCACTTTGTTTATTAATCATTTAGTGACTGAATAATAAAAAACTGAGTGGATGAATTAAAGTCAGAAGCTGGTGTGTAGATGCTCCTGATAACAGGCTGCAGAGGGTCAGAGGGTGGAGGTCAGATCCAGGATGAGGACTCCATCTTAGCTCACAGGAAGCTGCTCCGCCTTCATCGGTGCAGATAAACAGCGACTGACAGGTGGGGGCGGGGTTTATCTCTGCTGCTCTTAGATTGGTCAGATAAACTGTTAGTCACATCCTGCAGGCAGCTTTGGGAAGTGACCTCTGACCTCTGATGCTGTTAGTATTCACTTTAAGGTGAAATACATGAAAATAAATTATAGAAATCTGAGTTATTTCCACAGTGATGATGAACCACTGCTGAGACTGAGAGCTAACAGCAGCTAGCTTCATGGTAACAAGCTGAATGTAAAAACACTGTTGATGTTGTTGCTGTTTGTGATGAAGAAACTGAAACACCTCAAACATGAAAACATGTCAGAACATTTTCTTTGTTCAGACGTGAAAATAAACCGTCAGCTGTTATTGATCAGTGATTGATTAAACCTCTGATTGATCCTTACCCTGCTCTCCATCATCAGCTGCTCTGTGAACACTCACTGTTTACAGCTTCAGTATTTCTGCTGTCAGAGACCTGAGTGTGAACAATCAGACTCTGTTGATCATTGCAGGCTGAGGGTGGAGGAGGAGCAGCAGGCCACGTGAGTTTGTTAAAACAGGAGAAAATATGATCAGTTTGATTATTGAGCAGCTAAAAAGTGAAAGTAGACCCAGTGTGAGGTGACAGGAAGCTCAGCAGCTCAAACACACACACACAGCGGTTTGTGTGTCACAAAGGTCACCGAAGATTAAACTTCAAAGCGTTTCGATGGGACTCAGAAACACTTTTTCCATCTGAATGTTATTTCTGAAATGTGTAATCAGAGTATTTATGTTTACAGGAAGTTTCTGATCACATTCCTGTGACCTCAGTTTAAACATCCTTAGAAGGATATAAAAAAAGATCCACTGCAGCTGCTGATGAAATCATTTATTATCATTTCACTGCAGATGTGCTGCGATGTCACAGTTTAATAACATTTTCACGGCTGTGAATTAGGTTGGGCTCTAAGGCTGAACTTGCTGCTTTGTATCAGTTCATATCACAGATAAAAGGACACAAAGTGCGTACTTGTCGTCTTGCTCTAATCTGTCTGTGTTTCCCTCTGTGCTGCACACAGATGCTGCAGTAGTTTGGTTTGGACCCTAAAACGTATTTGCAGCACAGAAAGGGGAGCGTGTTCTCCCACGTGGCTTACATGTCCAGACGAGGACCCGCCCACACTCATACGTAAAGGAGCAGTTCACAGAAACGCGGTGGGAACGCGGGCCCGTTCTTAAGCGTTTCGCCGGTTCATTGGGATCGGCACGAGCACTGGCACACGAACCAGCTCCTCGGCAGTGGGAAAGTAGCAAGTGTGAGTCATACAGGTGTAGGTCATCGAGCACCTGTGGGCTGCATCTTCAGCCGTTTGCTGTTTTTGTTCCTCAGTAATAAACCAACCGAGTTCCTGGCAGCGCTCCAACCAGCTGACCTGGTGACATCATGAGTTATGCACCAATAATATGGCAGAAAGTTTCCATCAAACAGGAATCTCTTTGAATCCTGATGTTTCTCAGAGTGAGTCAGAGTCCTCTTTAAGGCCACGCCCACAAAACTCACAGCAGCTAAATCAAACGCTGCGAGCTGATCGACTTTCCTGTACAGTAAATGTTACCGACTACACAATGCTGCTGTTTATCCCACAGACACACAAAACAGCATCACAGTAACAAAAACACTCACAGGCCCGCAGACACACACGTGACTGCAGGTGTGACACAAAGAAAACTGATAATGCTCCAATTACAACAGCAGGAACATCCTCCGCCTGCATCCACGCCGCTCAGGCTCCTCCCACAGAACGATTTCTTCTTCTTTTGATAAAAATTAATCAATCAATCAAAAAGTGTTTGTTACATAATCAATAACGACACAAATCATCAGCCTTAAATATTAAAACTACAGATTAAATTCATGACCTCAGTGTGTATGTTTGCATCATAAACACTCAGAAACGAGTGAAACAGGCTCCTCCCACACCTGTAGCTCACCTGTGTGGAGACAGGAAGTTTCTGTGCTACAGAACATGAACTGTGTTTCCTGCAGTCTCTCTAAAATCTGCATTATTGATCCTGATTGGCTGTAGCAGCAGCTAATGCAGCTCCTCTGTGTGTGTCTGTGTCAGTGCTGCAGGCTGTCTGTGGTTCACTGCTGAGTCTCTGTTTCTCTATCAGGTGTTCACACTGTTCAGGAGATGTACGGCTGTGAGTGGGATGAAGAGACTGATGAGCTGAATGGATTTCACCAGGTTGGTTATGATGGAGAGGACTTCATATCATTTGACCTGAAGACACAGATGTGGATCGCTCCTGTTCAGCAGGCTGTCATCACCAAACACAGGTGGGACAGAAACAAAGCTGACAGTGCACAGACGAATAACTACCTCACTAAGATCTGTCCTGACTGGCTCAAGACGTACCTGAACTATGGGAGGAGCTCTCTGATGAGAACAGGTGAGTTCATATGAGCAGAGTTAGAGTGATAATAATAAATCATATTTCTGATTTACTGCCACATTAAAATGTGTCTGACTCTTTCTCCACCTCATCAGTCTGGTTTCCTCGGTTCCTGCATGTGTGTCACAGTGTTATCATCACTTTATAACTCACTGTTTTAACTACACAGCATTTCTATTAATCTGAGGCTCACAAACTACATCACATCACAAAGAAGTTACTCTGCTGTTAATAATAATAATAATAATAACAATAATAATAATAATGTTTCTCTTTATTCCTCAGTCCTTCCCTCAGTGTCTCTCCTCCAGAGCTCTTCCTCCTCTCCCATCACCTGCCACGCTACAGGTTTCCATCCCAACAGAGCCGAGATGGTCTGGAAGAAAAATGGAGAGGAGCTTCATGAAGGTGTGCACAAAGGAGAGATCCTCCCCAACAATGATGGGACCTTCCAGATGAGTGTTGATCTGGACCTTTCAGCAGTTGGACCTGAGGACTGGGACAGGTACAGCTGTGTGTTTCAGCTCTCAGGTGAGAAGGAGGACATCACCACCAAACTGGAGAAAACAGGAATCAGGAGCAATGAAGGTGAGACTGAGATCAGAGGAGACAAACATGGGAAACAGACTTTTACAGTTTCCTCCTGCAGCTCACAGGGTTTCCTTTAGTTTCTGTCATTTACATCAGTTTAATAATCAGAACACACTTTAGTTTTCTTTCAAATGTTACATTTAAATCCAACTTTATTTATTTTATTGTGTTTTTGTGCTCTAGAGACTAAATTTAGTTTTTCATCACATTCAGCCACGTTCACATGTGTTAATGATAAAATCTGTATTTATGTAACTGATGGAGAGTTTTGGAAGAAGACAGAATTATATATTAGTGCACATGTTCTGTTAACAGATCAGATTCAGCTTTAATGGTGAAGCTGCCATTAATTTAAATATATCGGAACTTTTATTGTTGGAATGAAAACAGAAATTAGTGGTTCAAACATTAGTGACTATAAAGAGGCTGATTGATTATTTTCTATTGATCTGCAGGAGGTTCTCTCTCCATGATCATTCCTGTGGTTGTTGCTGTGGTCGTTCTCACTGTGGTTCTCGCTGTGATCGGATTCATTATTTACAAAAAGAGAACAGGTGAGAGAGCAGAACTACCTGGATCTGTTTGTACACTGCAAACAATCAATAATCAAGTAATAATAATTCATTAGTTATTATTTACAGATGCAGATGGAACTAAATTATTAACAACACAGAAATAAATCAAATAGTTTCAGGTTAGATCATATTTGAACTCTTTGAGTCACAAAGAACAAACTTCAAACACAAAATTATCATTTTTAGATCCTCAATATTAAAACCAATAATCACTGAAGCTGTTTGTCAGAACTTTTAACCTGAGCCTCAGTTTGTGAGTCAGGAAACAAAACAACAACAACTCAGTTATTAGAACACACACACACACACACACACACACACACACACACACACACACACACACACACACACACACACACACACACACACAGCAGGAAGTTCGAGTTTCCTCCTCAGAAATCGTTTCAGCTGCTTTAAAAAAGTTTTTCCTCTGCAGCAGGTTTGGTTTCAGAACTTTTCCTAAACGTGTTTCCTTATGAACAAAATGATTTTGTCAGTCAGCTGATTATAAAACACTTTGAATTCATTAATATTCACTCAGATTAACATGTAACAGGTTTCATGAATCATGAACATGTCAGTGTTTTTATCCACACTGAAAATTAAATTACTAAATTATGTTTCATGACTTTTATCATTTGTGAAAAGTGTAACATTTATAATTAAATACTAAGTTTATGTATTTCTCTCATTTTATTGCAGACAAACGTCCCCCGTCTCGTAAGTTAAGCTTCATCTGTTTCCTCTGATGTCTGAAATATTGTTTGTGTGTTTGAACCTAAAGTCTCCTCAGGCCTGTGTTACCTGTAAAGGTGTGCGCTCAGAGCAGGATGTGTGTTTCTAACTGTGTGTTTCTGACCTGCAGCTGTGGAGAAATCTGAGGTTCAGGAACAAATGCTTCCTACAGCCTGAAGGACCAACAGCTCCTCTGCACTCAGTGAGTCACTGCAGAGTTTATCATGTTAAAACTACAATATTGTGACTGTTGTAAACTCTCCTTTTATACATAAACAGAGGAAGGTGCTTTGATATAAGTTTAAATCATATTTGCAATGTTCATACGGGTGCTGGAAATCCTTGAAAACTGATTTTAATATTGCCTTTTCAAGGTTTGAAAAGTGCTTGAAGTTTGAATGTAGTGCTTGAAAATGTAACACTTATAAAAAATAACCATCTGATTGAATAGTTCAAATGAAATAGAGAAATAAAATGAGTCAGAAAGTCTAAAATGATCATTTTTACAGCACGTCTGCTGTGACCTGTCAGTCTGTTTGTGACCCCCCCCCCCCCTCCCCTGAAGACAGAGTGTCCCAGTTTTAATGAGTGTTCACTGGAAAACTGCAAATTCCAATTATGGATATGATGAATAATATTTAGGTCAGAAGTCACATGAGAAAAAAACTTAATTTTAGTAAATTTAGCAGCGCACAAAGAAACATCGAGCACACAAGTGTCTGCTGTGTGTGCGCTGCTGCAGGTTCACATGCTGCAGGTTCACATGCTGCAGGTTCACATGCTGCAGGTTCACGCTGTCATGAGGAAACTTTACACGTGAGGAGCAGTGATGATGATGATGATGATGATGTGTCGTTCAGAGCTCCCTGATTCCTCATTACATCTGTTCACAAACCAGAGGACAGGAAACACTGATGGGCACACCATGCAGCCAATCACAGGAGGGGCGCATGGGATTAAACCATTATGTTAAAGCAGAGGGGGAGAGAGATGTAAATCCATAAATATATATATATATATATATATATAGTTGTTTTTTTTGGACAGTCACTCAGGTCATCATTCCCGTCCATGAAGCTGCAGGTTTCACACATTAAGATGCTCATTAGTTACAGAGTAAACAGCCACCTTTCATCCTGGAGCCCTGCTCAGTTTTTTTCTTTACTTTTCAGATGTCAGATGTTCAGACAGATGTCCTCAGGTAGCTCTTTGCACCTGTGTGATGAGGCCAAATTCAGAAGCTGTTTCCTCTGAAAC
Source organism: Amphilophus citrinellus (assembly GCA_013435755.1). Taxonomy (NCBI): domain Eukaryota; kingdom Metazoa; phylum Chordata; class Actinopteri; order Cichliformes; family Cichlidae; genus Amphilophus; species Amphilophus citrinellus. The sequence continues at coordinate 175,220 of CM024211.1, read as the reverse complement.
TGATTTCAACCTTTGCCTCTTATAAAGTTCACTGTGTGTGTTGTGGTGATTATGGCGCGTTGTGTCTTCAGGACTTTGCTGCAGCGTTTCCTGCTGTCAGCTCACCTGTGCAGGTCTCCCTCTGCATCTTCTCCCATATCCGTCCCACCAATCCGCTCTTTTTCCTGCACATCGCAGGTGAGGAACAGAGACAGATGGATCAGGTCCTTTGCTTCACCTGTTTGGAAAATCCCCATTTTCCACTTTTTATATTTAACTTAAATGTTATATTTGTTGTAATTTCTGCAGCTCTCTCAGGAAAAAAAAAAGACATTTTTAATATCACTGACAGCTTTTTCCCTCATTAATAAAGAATATATGAAAGTCAGTTTGCCAAGAAGTGATTGTAGCTTCTACCTGTGACAGGAGAGGTGTTTCTCACTCAGAATGATGTGATATCATTCATGAGAGACATGTTTAAGATATGTTTCACAGATTTTAGGCCAGAAATCACTTTTTGACACATCGGCCTTTCTCCAAAACCCTCCAACAGTCCCTGATGACACCGGGAAAAGTCATGAAATTTGTTGCCAGTCGCTTTTTGGGAAAAAAAAAGTCAGTGGAGGTCTGAAAAGTTGTAGAGCCAACAGGAATGTTCTTTATGACTCAAAATGAGTGAAAAATGAACAACATAAATACCAGCAATCATTTTTTAGGTAGATACCATCACATTTTGGCACAAGAGCAGCTTCAGATGACAAAATGCTCCACTGCAGTGTGGTGTGTACATTTTGTGCACATGCAGTACAATGTTTTAATACACAGGAAAGAGCATATTTGATACCAAGATTTCCAGAATTTTTCAACACCAGGATGTTTTTCATACTTCCTGTTACATTAAAATAGAAACCAGGAGAAATTAAATGTCATGAAAAAAGATCAAAATTTTCTTTGTACACTTTTTTTAGGGGGGGGGGGACTGAAAAAAAGTGTTGATAATTGTGAATGAGCCTTTAATGTGCTGGAAAACCTTGAAAATGGACCTTTAAAGGTGCTTAAAAAGTGCTTGAATTTGATCCTGGAATACGAACCCTGCGTTCAGAGTCTCGCGTGTTTTTATTAAATCAGTTTAATCAAATAAATTAAATCCTCGACTGAACTGGAACATTTTACTAATGATGTAAATATGTTCTTTGTGCAGCTGAACAATGCAAACATTCATTGTTTTTCTCTCTTCAGGTTTATGGATAAATGCACTGAAACGAGAGGCGGAGCCTCGTTCTCCATAAACTGGAACATCATGGATTATTTGATAGAACTTTGGGGAATCTGGTTGTAGATGATTATTGATCAATATTTAACTTTGAACATGAGTAACAAAAACATCATATCTGGATCATTTCTGTGCCCACCTGGAAAAAAAATCACCTTTAAACAATAATGAAAATAATTTTACAGTCAGACTTAAACCTTCCTGAGTGATAATAACTAATAATGATTATCTTATCATCTTAAACAGATCTGCTATATTTACAGTTTAGTGTTCCTGGTGTGGGGTTTCCTCATAAATCAATGCATCAATAATAATAAAAATGTGGACGTCCATAAACAGAGACAGTGATACCTGCTTTCTCCTCTTCATAGATATTCAGTCTGCTGATCATTTAGTTCTTGAAGCTGCAGCTCAGCAACAATCTGAAAATCTCAGAAATAATCTGAGATTTTCCTCATAACTTGTTAAACTTTGTAAACGTGATGATGAACTTTGTGCTCTGAGACGACTCTGAGTCCTCCGGAGGAAACAGGAAACGATGGAAGCTGATTGGATCCATCAGCAACGCTTTGGACTCACATTTGTTTCTATGACGTCTCTAAATTATCAGTTTATTGAATTCACAGAAAATATACATGAAGTAATGACATAAAATACTTGTTACCATCGTTATGTGTGTGTTCAAAGGAGCACAATGTTTCTAAATGTTGTACATATTTTACTTTTATGTTTGTTTAATTTTGACTTAAAGAAATCTGGATGATTTTAACATAAACAGGTTTTATTTAGTGTGTGAAATCATAAAAATGATGTTTGCTCTCTTTTGTTTGATTTAAGAGCTGTTTGGATCTTTGTGATGTTATAGTTTCAGATTGTGAAGTGTTGTGTGGGTTGTTGTTAACACACTGCTGACGTGTGTTTGCTGTTCAGGGTTTTTCTGACTCCTCTGTAAATGTTAATCAGTGATGCTCAGGTCACGTCTGCTGTTGGTTTGATGAATATCAGTAAAGCTTCACTGATGATTCTTTGCTTTTCAATAAAGTCCCAATAATCCAAACTTCTGTCCTGCTGTGATCATTATGAAACTGATCCTATCAATGAGTAACATCCATAATGAAGACTCGGGTTCATTATGTGTCTTATTGACTCATGAAAGTAAAACAGGCGAAGCTGCCCCCCCATCATGAATATGCATGTATATTACTTCTACTACATGTCCAAATATCTCCTGTGTGAAGGGTCTGCTGGCAGGTGGAATAAATGAATGTTTCCTGTGGAGGTCGATCGGTGCTCCCTTACTGAAAACTGAAAAAAGAGTTTTTAATGTAAAATTTTCTGGATTTTTTCTTGTGTTTAAGGACTCTGATTGTGTTCATCTGTTGTAGTTGTTGTTGTAGCCAGTTCTTCTGTTCAGTTTCCACAAATTTCCACACTGCACATCATGTCAAAGGTTTATTATAATAGCTCTTTGGGAATCAGCTTGTGGGTACAAAAATACAATTTAAATGATGAACAGGTGTGTCAGGTAAACAGGTTTTTTTGTGAAGGAAGACACCTGAAATACTTTAATTAAAAAAGTAAAACATTTACTATATTAAAGGATCAGAAAGAATACACACATGCATGTGGGGACTCAGAAGAGACAGCCTGTGTGTGCTCTCTCTCTCTGAGCCGTGTTCCTGTCTAACCACAACATTTTTATACTCTTGTTATCTAAGCATAAATAATCTCTGGACGCTATGAGTTGACCTTCATCATTCAGTCTTGTTCTGGCTGGTTTTTCATGACCCAGATTCCTCTCAGTCATAGGCACATCTTCTTCCTGATGTTCTAATTTAATCAATACAGAGAAATCTTGTCCAGATTAATGACAGAACATGGTGACGTTCTAATTGTACGTTCTGTGGCTGGACCTCGAGATAAGATGCTCTGAAACAGAGAAGTTAGTCTAGAACTTTCTGATCTGTTGCTCTCTGTATTATTTAATTGTTTATTATTTAGTTGATCTACTGTTTATTAATTAATTTACTGGAGTTTACCTTTAAACGTTTGTCCTTTATTCACTGAGTAAAAAATAATCCCTAACAACTCCCTCCTTTTTCACACCATTCAGGTGTGAAAATTTAACACCCCTATGGTTAATAACCTATTGATTAAAACTAAAAACTACATGAAAACAAACATGACATTATAATATATTTTAAAGCACAACAAGTCACTACAAACCAGAATTGTTCTCATGATATTTCTGTGAGCCACCGAGCTCTGTTATCAGTGTTTATATTAAACAAGGTCTCACACACACACACACACACACACACACATTTGTAGACAAAGACAGAGGGAGAGAGCAGCTCTCTTTTTCAGTAAAGAATGAAAAAACATATGAAAGGCATTCTAAAGCATAATTATTATTAGCACTCTTATTTCCTAAAATCAGCCTCCTTTTCTATAAAGTAAGACTAAACAAACAAAATGCCAAACAAGTGGACTAAAGCACGAGACACAAGATCATAAAACATAACCTCAGAATATATCTGTTTAGAGCACATCACATGAATCAAATATTTATTTTCACACTTTCATCAATTAGTGTTTAATTGCTGAATAATTGATCCTGTCGCTACAGGTCCAGACCCCCTTTTTTTTAATGTCTTTTCCCAGGTTCCTAGGAGAAGAGGAAAAGTTAGAATTTGTCCATCTGATTTTCCAAAACATTTTCCCATCATTAAAGACACAGGATTTATTTATTTATTTGAGTTCTCTACTAATTTTGACAATGCTCTGGAGAATTGAACTGCTATGGTTAAAGATTATTTAGACTGAGTAAACCACACAAGTAACATCTGTCATTTTATTCTGCTGTTAATGATGTTCAGGTCTATCACTTAGTTTTCCAATCAGTCTCTGTAAGGTTAATCAACATTCCTGATTTAATATTATAATGAACCCAATCTAAGTTTTGTTTAATTTTGACCCAAAGGTATACAGTGACACAAACTCTGCTGCTGTACCTTAAATTTGTTAAGAGCTCCACCAGGAACTCTGAGGCATAAAGAAGCCTTTCAGGCTGATTGTTTTATTACAACTAGGGATGCGCCGATCCAATATTCAGTATCGGTATCGGTCCGATACTGGCCTAAATTACTGGATCGGATATCGGAAAGAAATAAAAAAATGTAATCCGATACATTAAATAACGTTTCGCTCACATTAGCTGCATTACAGTGCTCCGTCGTCTTCTTCTTGTGGATTTGCGGTTGACCAAACCAGCTTAGAGCTGCATTACCACCACCTACTGGAATGGAGTGGATCAGCAAATAACCCCCTCAGTTCTCCGTCGCTGTGACGGATTCCCTTTGACACTGAGCGATCATCGCTGACATGTTTTTCCACCTCCACCGCTCTCTGCCTTGTTTGTGTGTTGTGCTCGCTGTGCTGAGAATCAGCTGTTATTTTTTTTTTCTACTTCAGCTCCCGGACATACTGCTAGCGAGCGCAGCTATTAGCACTAGTGACCGCCCGGTACCGGAAAAACCCCTTCCCCGTTGTCACGATATTAGTTTCTATTGTATATCTAGAGTTACGGTAGTTTGGTTGTATGGCCACTGGGGGCACTAGGAACGGAAGAGGGCAGACGAGAAGAAGGAGTTTTGTTTTGTTGTGGATATACATTGCTATGGTGGAATAAAAGATGGAGGCTCCTCCTTGACTGCGATCTCTTGTGTCGTCCCTCACAACATGACATGGTGTCAGAACTAAGGACTTTACGCCTACTTTGAGAGCACGATGGCAAAGTTTGGACCTCCGGAGCCGTTTGATTTTACGCAGCCTGCGGAGTGGCCGATATGGCGGCAGAGATTCTCCCGTTTCAGAGTCGCGTCGAAACTCAACAAGGAGAGCGGCGAAGTGCAGGTAAATTCGCTCCTGTACTCTATGGGGAGGGATGCCGAACCTATTTATGGCTCTTTCGTGTTTCCCGCTGCAACAGAGGCCATGCCACATCCAGAGTATGAGTTCGCTCTTGTGATACAGAAGTTTGACGAACACTTTGTTCCGAAAAGAAACGTCATCCATGACCGCGCCTGTTTTCACAAAAGGAGTCAGCGGACCGGAGAGAGTGGAAGCTTTCGTGCGGAGCCTATACGAGCTCGCGCAGCACTGCGAGTTTGGTGCGGGGAAGGACGAACAGATTCGGGACCGGATCGTCATCGGAATAATAGATAGAGATTTCCCAAAGGCTCCAATTAGAGGCGGACCTGACTCTGGAGAAAGCCATCCAGCTTGCACGTCAGAGCGAACAGGTGAAGCAGCAAAGTGCAGAGCGCGTGGAAACTACAGTGAATGAGGTGAGACTGAAACGGTTCAGCAGCATAAAGAGAAACTATGACAAACCACGGCAGCCAGAAGCACAGAAATACAGTGAAAACAAACAGAACTGCCAGAGATGCAATAGGATGCATGACAAAAAAGAAAACTGCCCAGCCCGAAACAAAAGATGCAGAAAGTGCAACATGATGGGACATTTCGAGGCTGCATGCAAAACTAAAATGCTAAAGGAAGTAAGAGCCGAAGCCGTTATGGATTCAGATGAGGATTCGTTTTTTATTGGCGAACTGTTCCTAAGAGCAACGGTAAAGTCAAATGTCATTGAGGAGCCAGATTCAGATACCGAATGGGACATTGAACTACTGGTGAATGGCAGCCTGGTGGATTTTAAAATTGACACTGGCGCAGATACCACGGTCATGACAGAAACTACCTTCAACAATCTACAGCAAAAACCAAAACTGAGCAAGTCCAGATCAACAGTGTACAGCCCAGGTGGGAAGGTCAGATGCGTGGGCAAGTTCCTCGCCACCACTTCATACAAAGGTCAGGGATACCAGTACTGGATTACAGTTATTAAAGGACAGTTTGTCGGTAACCTGTTGGGCAGGACAGTGGCAAAACGCATGGGACTGGTCAAACGAGTCAACGCTATCAGTAGTGATTATATCCCATGTGACGTGTTTGGGGAAATAGGACTACTGAACTGCGATCCCGTTAAAATTGAGCTGACTGAGGAGGCAATTCCCTACAGCGTCAGCACGCCACGCAGAGTTCCTTTTCCCCTCCTCCCTAAAGTTGAGAAGGAGCTGAAGCGCATGCTCAGTCTGGGGATTATTGAGGAGGTTACGGAACCGACAGACTGGTGTGCCCCAATGGTGCCTGTTCCAAAACGCAACAAGGATGAGGTCAGAGTGTGCGTAGATTTAAAGCGCTTGAACAAGGGAGTGAAGCGTGAACGTTACATTTTGCCTACACTGGATGACATAACACCTAAGCTGGCCAAAGCCAAGGTTTTCTCCACTCTGGACTGCCTCTAGTGGGTTCTGGCAAATTCCGTTGGACCCCAGCTGCCAAAGACTGACCACATTCATCACCCCAATGGGCCGTTTTTGCTTCAAACGCCTGCCGTTCGGGATTACATCAGCTCCTGAGATCTTCCAACGGCTGATGAGTAATCTGCTCAAAGATCTGGAGGGGACCGTTGTCGTGATGGACGACATCCTGGTTTATGGATCTATTAAGGAGCAGCATGATCACCGTCTGGAGGTGGTTTTGCGGGCAGTCAAAGCGTCTGGTCTCAGGCTGAATAGAGCCAAGTGCCACTTTGGGAAAACTGAACTGCAGTTCTTTGGACACATCATTAGCGCAGATGGTGTGAAGCCTGATGAGAGCAAGGTGGACGCTATTGCCAAGATGCCCCGCCCTTCAAACGTGGAGCAGCTGCGGCAAGTGCTTGGACTAGTTAACTATGTTGGAAAATTTCTGCCAGGCCTGTCCACAGTGCTGTATCCACTGACTAACTTGCTCAAGAAAGAGACTGTATGGGTTTGGGGTGAGCCCCAGGAGCGAGCGTTCAACAAGGCCAAAACAATGCTCATAGCAGCACCAGCCCTTTGCTACTACGATGCCAACAAACCAACAGTGGTCAGCGCTGACGCCAGCAGCTATGGCCTCGGTGCTGCCCTGTTACAAGACCATGATGGAGAGCTGCGGCCCGTTGCCTTTTGCTCACGCACACTCACTGATGCGGAGAAGAGGTATTCACAGATCGAAAAGGAGTGTCTGGCGTGTGTCTGGGCCTGTGAACGTTTCGCCCGCTACATCCAAGGGATGGGCCATGTCAGATTACAAACCGACCACAAGCCACTGGTGCCATTGGTTAACTCATACGACCTTGACAAAACACCACTAAGATGCCAGAGACTACTTATGCGTCTTATGAGATTCAATGTCACGGCAGAACATGTTCCTGGTAAGCAGCTCGTTGTCGCTGACACACTTTCTAGAAACCCATTGGAAAACAGTAACGTGCCGGAAACCGAAACACAGGTAAAGGCATATGTCAACACTATGGTGGCTAGCAAACCAATCAAGTCACCCAAGCTGGAGGAAATCCGCCGGACCACACGGAAAGATGTCGAACTTCAAAAGATAATCATGTTCGTCAGAAAGGGGTGGCCGCGCAACATGGCGGAGGGCACATCACTGCATGGATACCATGCAGCCAGGAGTCACCTATCAGAGTCGAATGGGCTGGTCCTTTATGATGACCGTATTGTGGTTCCAACAGCGCTCCGAGCTGGTGTCCTGGACCAGCTGCATGAAGGGCACCAGGGCCTCACAAAGTGTCGGGAACGAGCTAAGTTGACAGTGTGGTGGCCGAAGATTGGAGCACAGATCATGAATAAAGTGAGGTCATGTGATTTTTGCAGGGAGCACAGACCTACACAGAGACGAGAACCACTGGTGACAACTTCCCTACCTAATGGTCCATGGCAGAGAATTGGGGCGGACCTCTTTGTGCTGGAGGGTAAGACATATCTTGTTGCTGTTGATTATTATTCCAGAGACATCGAAATTGCTTCCCTCACCACCAGTTCCAGCAATCAGGTCATCAACAAGCTCAAACACATGTTTGTGAGATGGGGCATCCCGCTTGAACTGGTCAGCGACAATGGGACGCAATTTACATCAGCAGAGTTCCAAGAGTTCAAACAGAAGTATGGGTTCACTCACATAACCTCCAGCCCCCATTACCCCCAATCTAATGGAGCTGCAGAAAGGGCCGTCCAGACTGCCAAATACATCCTCAAACAGCCGGACCCCTGCTTAGCCCTTATGAGTTATCGCTCCACACCAACGATGGCAACAGGTGCCAGTCCAGCACAACTCATGACAGGCCGACAAATCCGTACTACTGTTCCTGTCCTGGAAAAGAGACTAATGGCAAGCCCAGTCAACCCAGATCAAGTCTACCTAAAGGATGCCATGGCAAAAGATTCTTACAGATTCTTCTACAACCGCAGACATTCAGCACGTGCACTTCCTCAACTTCACCCTGGTCAAAACGTTACAGTGAAGCTTGATGGGGAAAAAGGGTGGACAACACCTGCCAAGGTCATCAGCAGATCCAAGGAGCCGAGATCCTACCTGGTGGAGATGGCCAACGGGAACGTGGCGCGGCGCAACAGGCGTCACCTTCAGGTGGTTCCTGGGACGGAAACTCCTGCGGAGCAACATAGCACTGAGCCCACAGTGCTACAGCAGGACTGCAGACCCCCAGCTATGGATGTGGCTACTCCATCGGAACCACTGATGAACCGGTCAGCAGCAGGCCCTTCCCCAGGGCCTCCCTTTTCACCGCCTATTCCTGTGAGAACAACGTCCAGGGGCCGCGAAGTAAAACTGCCTCTTAGATTCAGAGACTAATAAATTCAAAGGGCATAATAATCCCTATCGGGGCTGAGGGCAGTCTACCCCTGTGATGTCCCGCGTCATCTCACATATGGTTTGACTCAAAAAAAAAAAAAAAAAAAGGAAAAAAAAAACAAACAAACAATGGAACAGAAAAGTTATGTTGTGTGTAAAGCTGTTCTTCTGGAAACTGAGTCGTTATGTTCGAAAGAAACAGTTAAGTGTTGTTAGGCTTGAAAGAAATGTGACATCCCTTTTAAAAAAACAAAACAAAACAAAACAAACAAAAAAAAAAAACGGTAAAGAGCAAGTAATTGACATTAGAGAAATGGACCGTTTAAGATGGTGAGCTAATTTGTTGAGGTTAGGGATCTTGCTATGTTCAACTTTGAAAAGGGGGAGATGTCATGATATTAGTTTCTATTGTATATCTAGAGTTACGGTAGTTTGGTTGTATGGCCACTGGGGGCACTAGGAACGGAAGAGGGCAGACGAGAAGAAGGAGTTTTGTTTTGTTGTGGATATACGTTGCTATGGTGGAATAAAAGATGGAGGCTCCTCCTTGACTGCGATCTCTTGTGTCGTCCCTCACAACATGACACCCGTCAAAATATTTTTGATACTTTAATCCCTGATTTGTGACTAAATATAGACCTGCAGTAGAAACGTATTTAGGAGAATGCTTGTGAATATAAAGCATTACAAGATTGCGCTCACACAGCTCCCAGTTTTTCAACATAAACACTGATGACGCAACAGCAGCAGTCAGCTGATTTACGTGCAGTCTGTCTCCACAAGCGGAAAGAGGCGGAGCCGGCGCGCTCAGATGCAGCAGAAGGAAATGTTTTTCTAGTGTCCAAAAGAAGCCTTTTCGTCCCTGTAACCTCCATTAAACCTTTACTGGGAAACAGCTGGAGGTCCTTCATCAACCACCTGATCAGTAAGTGAAGAAAAGAGAACTTTGTAGCTGCTCCATCCACCCTGTTTGTTTCACACAGGGAAAAACTGCAGTACGGAAGTTAAAATATGCAGATGAACTGTTAATATGAAAAAAGTATTTCTTATCCAGTTACGTGGGTAATCAATATAAATATAATATGCAATTGCTAAAATAACTGATAGTTGCAGCCCTAATAAAATTTGCAACATACCATAAGCCAATGCATCACCTTCTCACACAGAAGCAACAGGATTCAGGTGACAGTTATTGTTGTAAGTAAGTAAAGTTTATTTATATAGCGTTTTTCACAGACAGAAAAGCGCTGTACAATAATTAAAACACAATATCACCCCACCCCATCCCCCCAGGAAAACACTATGTTAAAAACATAATAACATTACCATATTAAAAAGAAAAAGAACAAAAATAAAGTCAGAAACCAGAAAGCCTGGTTAAACAGAAAAGTTTTCAACTATTTTTTAAATGATGCCACAGAGTCAGCTAAATGGAGCTGGAGTGGTAAACAGTTCCAGACCTTTGGTGCCACTGCCTAAAAAAGCTCTGTCCGCCCTGGTCCTTAGTCTTGTATGTGGGACAGCTGAAATACTTTGATTTTGTTGTGTGAGAGACTGTTGACTTCTTTTTTTTTTTTTAATGTTTTTAAATGCCTGGATCAATTTTAAGTATCGGATTTATATCGGTATCGGCCGATATCCAAATGTAAAATATCGGTATCGGTATCGGACATAAAAAAGTGGTATCGTGCCATCCCTAATTACAACCTGGACTAATTCAGACACCGTCCTATTTTCCCAAGACTCCCATCCTCCACACATCAGTCCTCTGTTTGTTATGGACAGATGTTCTAGTCCGAGGCAAAACATTCCATGTAAAAAGGCACATTTCCTTATCAGGACATAGCAGGGAGCAGTCCAGTTGTATTTTATTGTACTGATTTTTCCTACTGTCTTTAGTTTGAAAATTGAGTCTGAGCTGCAGGCCTTTGGGGTCAATATCTAAATCTGATCAGGTTTAACTATTCAACATGATTTTATTTATTAATTTTACCCACTAATATAACACCCTGACTCAAGGATTATCAAATTAAAATCTACACACTACAATTTGCCAAGAGACATATTTAACAGCAGAAGTGTATGTTTGAAAGATGTATTATTCAGTGTCTTCATGTTAAAGATCTCTTGATTAGTTTAACTCAGACTAAATTTTTCTATTCTAGAAATGATTCAATCTATTCAGATGAAAAATAAAAAGGAATTAAAGCTCTGAAATCAACACTTAACACAGATTTAGGTCAGAAACCAGGAAAAATAAAAATATATGCTAAAGCTCACACAGTCTATGATTAGTCATCCTGGAATCCTACAGTTTAAATTTGCACATGGGTACATGTGTTATACCTGTGGAATAAAATGAAAACAAAAACACTAAAGACTAAAGGTAGAAGCAAACAAAGAAAAACAAACATATATAAAATTGTGATACCAAGATCCAACAATACTTTGCCTATGGCAATTCAACAGGGAGGAAAGGAGACAGATTTGGATCTGTTCTTTACTTTTCACTTAATTATAAAGTTTTAGAGCAGCTCCCTCCTGTGGCCTCCAGAAACACCCAGTCAGCCAGGTTTAAGACTGTACTGGCCAATTCTGGCCCCCAAACCTTATATTTGACATTTCTGAATTCAGCCATTTATTTTCACTTTTTTGTTAAAATAAAAATAAAATATAAAAAATAAAAACAATAAAAACTTCCGAGGACACCGAGGCCCTAACACGCAAAGTTTCTGAAAGTTTTTGCGAGGTGTTAGAACAAAAACTGTCCAAGCTCTCAGAGGCTCTGGACAAAGTTTCTTCTGCAGTGGAAGGCCACTTAACACGCATCGCAGCAGCGGAGCAGAGGGTCGCGAATGTAGAGGACACCGTTAACGACTTGGAGGGGAGGCTGACGGAAGCAGAGAGGAAAATCAAAACAATGGTTAACGGTTTGGATGACATGGAAAATAGAAGCAGACGAGACAATATTTGGATTATAAACCTGAAGGAAGGAGTGGAGGGCAAGAACCCTATCCAGTTTTTCGAAACTTGGCTCCCCTCACTGCTCGGACTGGTTAGGAACCCCGTGGCCAAAACCCGCATTAAAATGGACCACGCACATCGGGGTCTCGGCCCACAAGGCCCGCGACCCCGGCCAGTAATAATCAAGCTTCACAATTCCAGAGACAAGCAGCGGGTTATGGCAGCGGTAAAGGCGACACCTGAGCTGAAACACGAGGGGCAGCGGATTTACGTGCATCAGGATTTATCCTCAGCAGTCCGCGAGAAAAGACGACGCTTTAATGAGACGTGCCAGGCTCTTATTAAGAAAGGCATCCGTTTCGGCATGCGATACCCCGCTATGCTCACTGTGTCTCATAACGGCACTCAACATAAATTCAATACGCCAGAGGAGGCCCAGAGCTTTATTGACTCTCTGGGTTGAGCAGGTGGCACCAGAGGAGAAATCCACTAAACAACGCGGCCCTCTGGATTACGTGAGTGCATTAACTGCTTCAAAGAAGGAAAAAAGAAACACGACAACGGGGAGTGGACTCCATCTAGCCCTTTACTCTCACAGTTATAGGGATAGAGTCAAATCTTTTGTTAAGTAATTATTCATCTTCATCTAAATATTCTGCTTCTTTATAATAGACAGTAGCCTGGTTTAATTTTCAAATTGGGGGAAGCTGGAGTGGGACTCTTGATTTCTGTTTTTCCCTGTGGAGTGGAGACAGCCTATAGCTACACCTGGTTTTTTCTTTTCACCACCGGTAGGTGGCTCTTCATGTTTTGTAAAATACCTACATGTACTAGGGGTCGCACAACTTAAGATTTTTTAAGGTCGAAGTCAACATGATAAAAGTCGAGTCACAGCGACGAGTCGCTATGATGTCATACACTGATAAAAATATCCTTCCCTATCTACATAACAAAATTAAAGCAACAATTTGCATAATTTATTTATGTTGATCAAGTAAGACTGTTCTGTTTAAAGTACTTACTTATTTTTTTTTACATGAAATATAAAATCCAAGTAAAGTGAACTTAATTTTGTCAATTAGATCAAGAAAAACTAGACTTTGTATAAATCACTCAACTTTTTCAATGTAGTTAAATTAGCAAGTAAAAGCAACTTCATTTCATTATGTAGATCAAACAAATAAACGTTTGTATAAATTACTTAATGTTGTTAAGTGTATTTAATAATTTTCCTTAAGTAGAATTAACTTGATTTTTGCAGGTACATGTAAAGCAAAACTATTTGGTAAATGGACTAGTTCTTATATAGCCCTTTTCTACTCTGAGCACTCATACAACACATTTACATTTACCAATTCACACAAGCACTTCCATGAGTTGTTGTCTAACATTCACACACATTCATGCTCCAATGCTTGTGTCAGAGAGCAACTTGGGGTTCAGTATCATGCCCAAGGATACTTTGGCATGTAGCCCGGAGCAGCCAGGAATCAAACCGCTGACCTTCCGATCAGTGGGTGACCTGCTCTACCTCCTGAGCTACAACTAATCTCATTTATATTCATATATATTTTTTTAGATATCTAAAATTATTTCTGAAAGTGAAATTTATTGAATTTATAACAGATTGAGCACAAATACAGATTCTATTCACTATTTTAAAGTAGCATTTCATATTGAACATGTATTCAATCTTATCTGAATTGCATGCCTGATAATGACAAAAACTTCATAAACAAAGGAGTGATACGGGGGGAAAAAAGCATTTCTCATGTCAGAAATTGTCACTTTGTTGTGCCACTTGTTTCATTTTGAATATGCAAATATCATGTGAACAACATACCAAAAAACCAGAAAGTTTGTCTCCCCTAGAAGTGCCAGACCGATTGACAAAGATGTGTAGTATGAAAGCAAAAAGAGGGGTAACAAACAAAAAAAGAGGAAAGACTTCCAAGCCATCAGGATCTTTTTTCAGTATCAGATTAGAAACACATACTACAGCAAATCAAAACAGCACGTATATTAAAAAAAAAGATGCTTTTTCCCAAACTTTCTCCGATCAAAGGAACACAAATCATTTGAATCTTCTAGAAACATTTGATAAGTAAAACAAGAGGCAACAGAGTAAAGAACTGTTGATTCATGTGTTCAGTTCTGCTCCCCGGCTTCATTCCTCAGGGTTTACAACTTAAGAAGACATCCATGTAGATATCATGATAGAAATGATCGAGCCTCTGTCTCATTGAGAGGATAAGCTCCTCATCCCCTTCAAGTCCATGCAGCAACTTGCATATCCCTGGTAGTGGACGTGTTTCTCCCTGCTGGACATGATGTGAGGATCTGGAAGAGGACCTGCAAAGTGAGATATGTCAATTTTAACATAGATTTAATTATGTCATGTGAACTTTCAAACTATGACAGTCACACTAATCACCTCCCTGTACATGTTTGTAATGTAAAATAACTCTTTTAATAGTTAGTTTAAGCTGCTGCAAATAAGGAAATATAGGCATATATAGACATAAGGAAAGCAATACCTACTATTCACACTCTTAGAAATGCATTACCATCTTTAAATATATATATATATATATATATATATATATATATATATATATATATATATATATATATATATATATATATATATATACCCTAACCCTAAAACATGGAAAGCACGCAACTCTTAATTTCCTTGCGCAAGGGGGGGACCGTCTTCTAAGCTCACTCGGAACGAAGAGGAAAAGATCTCCGAAGGATGGCCTCCTTCGCAGCTGTGTTAATTAACTTGCTCACAGGATTAAATCATGTATGTTTACACAAAGCTCAGGTAACAACATCACTCACTTCACATGATGAAATCACATATATATGTGTGTGTGTGTGTGTGTGTGTGTGTGTGTGTGTGTGTGTGTGTGTGTGTGTGTGTGTGTGTGTGTGTGTGTGTGTGTGTCCCAGTGTGGATTATAACCCACCCAAAAATCAACCACCCTCAAAAATGGCAGGAGCCACAGTCGAACTGTGCACTGATCTTGAGCTGCTTGATGCCTGGAGACAGTTACCAAATCACAGTTACCATCGTTATGAATGTGTCCAAAGGAGCACAACATGTTACCCACATTTTACTTTATATTTCTTTACTTTTAAAAAACTGATTTCAAGCAGACCTGAACAGGTTTTACTGTATGACTGAATTTTTTGTCTTAATAAAAGATGTTTATTGTGTTTTGTTTAAGCCCTGTTTTGATATTTTTGATGTTAGAGTTCAGTTTCAGACTCTGAAGTGTTGTGTGTGTGTTGTTTTTAACACACTGATGAATGTGTATCTGCTCGTAGTTCAGGCTTTTTCTGACTGTAAACATGAATAAATGAATCAGTGATGCTCAGATTGCTTCTGCTGTTGGTTTGATGGATGAAAATCAGTAAAGCTGCTGTTTCTCTCTTTTTCACACTTTTCAATAAAGTCCCAAATAATCCAGATTTCTGTCTTTTTGTGATCATTATAGAATCTGCACTTAGCTACGATTTCATGAACACTGCCCAGATATTAACAGACTGCTTCATAACCACATTGTAACTCGTGACAGGAGCTCCCTGAGCTCAGCTGTAATAATGAAGCTCAGGTCATTATGTTCTAACTCATGACAGCACAACAGGAAAAGCTGCCCCCCCCCAGGGGAAACCTTTCTATCATGAATATGTGATGATCCAGAGCTTTGATCCAATATTTTGAGTTTATTCTTGGTCCTTAGATTTTTTCTTATTCCTGAAGTTTTTTCTAATTTTTATTTTTATGCCAAATCTGACAGGCTTAACACAGATTTTCCCTGTAACTCAGATGATTCTGTCATTCAGGCGTCACACACTCAGATTTTGAGGGCTTTGAAACAGGTGAACCTCCGGAAAGCAGCAGGTCCAGACGGTGTCTCACCCAGAGTCCTAAAGACCTGTGCAGAACACCTGGCAGGTGTATACACAGATATCTTCAACGCCTCTCCAGCACAGGCTACAGTCCCACGTATCTTCAGATCCTCCACCATCATTCCCGTACCTAAGAAACCAGATGCATCCACACCAGTCGCCATGAAATGTCTGGAAAAGCTGGTGCTCAAACATCTCAACTCCATGGTGCCAGAAACTGTCGACCCGCTTCAGTTTGCTCCACCACACCCTCCAACACCTGGACCACAGCAGAACGGATGTCAGGATGTTTGTCCCACTACACCTCTGCCTTCAACACCATCCAACCAGGAAAGCTGATTGGAAAACTGTCCCACCTGGGGGTCCCGACTACCACCTGGAATTGGGTTCTGGATTTCCTCACAGACAGGTTGTACTGATGGGAAGAAGGGTCTCTGCTGAGCTCACCATCAGCACCAGATCACCACAGGGCTGCTGCCTCCACCCCAAACAAACCAAACAAAGAGACAGACCTCATCGTACCATCACCCCAGTAGACACATCGCTCTCAGGCTGTTGGCTTACTTGCTGTTCCTGTGATACTTAAACCTACAGGTTGCAGAGCCTGCAGAGTTCAGGTCTCTCTACAGACTCTCAGTTTGGATTCAGGAGACAGACGACCTTTCTATTTCTGTCTCACATTGTTTTGTGATGTGTTATTAAAGAGAGAGAATATGATGGAATAAACCTTCATAAAGATGCAATGATGCACCTCTGTGTGCAGGATAACATCCTAGTTTTGTTCCAAAAGAAAAGGACTTTTCTGTTATTACTGTTTCTGAAAACATAACAACTGTCTTAAAAAACAAACTATACATCTGATACATTTTTTATACCTAAAACATCCAAAGCAGCGATTATTTCACTTTGTGTCAGAGAGACATTAAAAACATTGATTTGTTCAGGTGTATCTGAAAAATAAAAACTATAAAACAGATAAAATGCATGCTGTTTACTATGGATAAAGTCATAGTTAGTGGTGGGCGGATCGATCCAAAATATCGACATTATCGATACAACGCTGGTATTGGTATCGAACAATATTAGCGTGATAGGATCGATACTTTAGTTTGTTTGTCTCCTGTAAGTTCAGCGTGTTGCTCCTGTTCATCAGAGAGCAAGATATGTCTGTGCAAACACAGTTCCTCTCATGCAGGGACTCTTTGCTCCGCCCCCTCCTCTCTGCACCGCTGTGATTAGTTGTCTGCGGTCACGTGACTCAGCGGCACTGAGCAGTTATGGGTTGCAGTGAGTGAGAAAGCCGAGCGTCGTGCAGCTGTACTTTACAGCTGGAAATGAAAACAATGTTAACAGTGATGTGTTTTGGGAGGAAATTTTCTACTGTGGCAACACCGTGGACTTATTTAAAGACATGAAAGTGCAGGAAAAAGAAAAGGCTTGGTTCCCGAAGAGCAGGAGGAAGGGTATCCCTCAGACAGACCCAGACCCCGACCTGGAGACAGAGCCCACTGTCACAGTCCTTTCAGAGAGGCTAAGAATAACCAGGTAGCTCATATAGTGCTGAAAGTGATGTTTCAGTCATCACTCATGTCGGTTCTTCAGCATTAGTTAATGTTAAAAAGTAACTTATCATCTTAGCGGTTACTTCAGCAGACTGATTTCCTATAGACAATATTCAGGCAGTCAAATATATATTCAGCCCATTAAACTATGTTAAATTACTTTATTGAAACTAACCCTTTGTGCGGACTCATAAACTCTGTAACAGACTAAGTCTATGATTTAATTGTTTTAACATTTTATCTTTACTCTCGATCGAGTCTGCATTAAGAGAATAAAAACTCAAACTGGCGGGAGCAGGTTATCTTCAGAGTTTCACTTTCTAATCAGCTGGAAGCGCCATGATTTGCATAAAACGCCCTTTCAGATTGGTTAGATGCTGCCAACACCACCCTTTCATGTTAACCTGTAGGACAACCCTGCTATTAACTAACTTAACCTAGCCAGTTAACTTAACTTAAGTTGATATCCTAACACTGGGGATCAGGATAAACAATGGTTAAGTTAATCCTGATAACCGAAAGATACCCTGAGTATGTTGAACTCCCTTCATAGTGCAGATCCCTGGTTTCCAAAGAAAATCCAATTTCAAAATACATGAAAAGCTGAAAGGTGTGTTTTATTGTGTTAACTAATTATTGTGGAAAGTAAAAATCAGAGTGATTTAGTGGTCATTAAAATGTGTTCAGATCTGGCAAAGTGATGATGATTCATGTCAAATCATGACACACTGCTCTCCCCTACATAAGCAGCCTCTATAAGTCAAAAGTATCGGTATCGTCAATACTGGCCCTGTATTTACTTGTATCGGATCGATACCAAAATTTGCAGTATCGCACACCACTAGTCATAGTTACAAAATAAGTGTACAGATGTGTGTCCAAGACCTGTTTTATTACAAGAGCACAACAAAATATGTTTGGTTGTTTAATGTATGTTATTAAATAAATATTTTAAAATGCTTTCTTCATCTACATGTTCCTGTCTCTGGTATTCTTCTCCTTCAGCAGGTCTATGAACTTACTCTGAGGTCCATCTCTATTGTTTTTCCACCTCCATAGTAATGTCCACTGTACCATCACCCCTTCACAACACGTGCAAACTGACCATCAATGAAGATCTGAACCTCTGACAGGACTTTTTTTTGTTAGTGACACCGTCTCCTGAAAACATACATCACACCGTCTCCTTACCATCACTGCATTATTATTATTTAACTTAATTTAGGAATGCACTGATGCAGCTTGTGACAATACCTGGATAATTTAGTCATTCATGGCTCGTGATGGTTAGCATAAAAGGAAAAAACATAAAAACAATTAAAACAAAACATGCAAAGGAAACAGTGGTGAATTCATTGGCCTTTAATTCCTATGAAACTTTTGGGTTTTAGTGGGTAGAAACATATTTCTTTGGATATACTCTGTACTGATGAAAAGCTGTTACACAGGAAAAATGATAGAGACATTTTTTCAGAGTTAACATTATTTTCATCTGAACATTTTAGACTGAAATCATTTCGATTGGCCGTTAGAGCAAAAAAACAGAGGAAATCTTATTGGAGTAAAATAGCTTGAACACGCCCACTGAAGCTTAAGTTTCATTTCTACCGCCATTTTGTTATCCCGCAGTGAAACAGAGGCGACTGGTATCTGTGAGCACTTTACATCTGCAAAGTACTTAAAAAGGGGTCGTAGACATATTGTAATTGGGGTTTTTGAAGCTTTTATTAGTGAGACCCTTTATCTGTAGTAGAAAGGTGCTGTGCTGCTGTGTGTGTGGGGAACAAACTGAGTGGTGGTTGGCTAGTCTCAACAGGTACACGTCAGCTGCTTAAATTCAGCGATTTTGAGTAATTAAAATGGAAACTGTTTATATCAGTGCTGTACAGTGCTACCGTAAATGTTTTAAAAATTTTATATTTTCACAAGACAACATCTTAATTTAATCTGAGGAACGCCTGTGAAGCTAGCACTGCTAAGGTGGACATATGGAGCTAGTATTCCAAAAATGGTGGGTAGGACTATAATTAATATTACTCCGCTCTTTATCCTGAATGTAAAGCAGCGATAGAGAATGGAGTGAAGGTTTTATTTGTACACAGACTGTCATAATGTCAGGGTCCTGGGCCGGTGACCCAGTGTTTTGTGTTTCTTTTGTTTAGCTCTGTTTTGTTCTTGTGCCTTTTAGTGTTTCTTTTAGATAGTTTCAGTTTGTTTGAGTGTTTGAATGTCTGATTCCCTTGTCAAGTTTCCTGTTAGGTCTGCGTGTGTTTTGTTCACTTCCTGTTTTTATTTTGGTAGTCTTGTGCTCCTTGTGTTTTGTGTTGTTTTACTTCCTGTTACTAGTCTCATTTATTTCACCTGTTGTTCCCAGTTGTTTCCCCTCACCCCTCGTTTCCTCTGTGTATTTAAGTCTTAGTGTTGTTTAGTTCTGTCATTTTTATGTCTGTGACATTCCTGCTGTGCCTTTCGTGTTTTTCCACTTTTGGATTTCTAGTTTGGGGTTTGTTTGTTTGCTGCCTTCAGTTCAGCCTTTCTCAGTTAAAACGTTGTCAGATAAATCTCAAAGTATCATTCCTGCACTCGCCTGTGTCCTGCTCAGAGGTCCTTCCTGCCCTGTTAGCCGCAGCAGCCGTGACACATAATCGCTTATTGCCGGTGTACATGTGTTGCTCATCCACGAGAAAAAGTAGTATATTGATTCTGGTTCTTAGCCGCATCAAATTCAATAGTGGAAAAGGTGGATCTACACGTCTATTTGGTCTTAGCAGGTTTAGCTTCAGTTTGTGTAGTAACACGGCTGTCGTTCAGATTAAAAATGCCAACATTGTGAAAATATACAGGTTGAAATGTATTTGACCCTTGAACAGCGGTGATCGGCGCTGATGCACCTGCTACCTGCCCTTATTAACACCTAGCGTATCGCTGCTGAGACGTCTGATCAAATGCACTTTACCGTAATTACACGACCGTTTGTCCTCTCAAAGCTAGGAAATTGTGCTTCAAACCCAAATATAGGGTTATTATGGTAAAAGTCCGCAAATGGCGGCACTGATTTTTCTTTCAGTTTTAGTTGTAGAAATTAGCCAAGTTTAGCTGAAGAGCCTAGCTACTCAGCGCTCTGACCCTTCCTCACACATGGGACATTAGTGAATTAGTGAATTAGTCAACCTGCTTCTCCATTAGCAAACGGTCATTTTACTCTGAATTGATTTGTGTGTGTACACTGTTGCAGTCTGTGCTGTGGTTAACAATTCTGCAGGCAGCTTTTGTGCAATAGAGTAACAAACTTCACATTGCTGCAAAATAGAGTTCACCATTACTATTTTGCATGCATTCACATCATCAAAACAGAGCATGAGATCTAAATACATGTTTTTGTTCACTTCAATCTGATTATTTAAAAAATATATTCTTTTCATACCAGGAAGGATGCAAGCTGTGGGTGTGAAATACAAAGAACGACTGAAGTACATCTGTTTTGAAGGCCAACTGACCTACAGTTCACTTTTGGAATGTGCTGAGTGCAAATATAAGTTTCCAGCATGTTTTATAGATTGTGTTAATCAGTCAGGTTTTGGGGATAGTGCAATTATAGCTGCTATACCAACTGTTATATTTTTACATGTAGTGCGATTTTGTTGTGTTCACGGTTGTCAAAAAGTTCAACATGTCACGATGAGGGGCTGTGTGCGGCGGGAGAGGACCCAAATGCAGGACTGACACAGACAGACTTATACTAAAAACTGGTTTATTATCAAACTCGAATACTACAAAATACGGAATCTCAACCAAGGCCAAAAATCAACTGGAAGCCTGGGAGAAAAGAAACAAAACTCTAAGCGAAACACACAGCTAGGAGGGGAACACTGGGGGGGGGGGGGGGGGGGGGGAAACGATGACGACGACGTGACAACTAACAAAGGCAGACTAAGGGTTTAAATACACACAAGGGGATTAGGGCAAGTGGAAACAACAGGGGACGACAGGTGAACCTAATAACAAAGGGGAAGCAAAACTAGATACAAAACACAGGGAACACGAGACTGTCAAAATAAGACAGGAACTGACTAAACGTAACAGACGCAGACCTAACACTGAAAACTTGACAAGGAGAACATGCACAAAAACAAGAAGGGAAACTAAACATACTCAAACAATATAACTATAAGAAACACTAAGGAACATAACCTAAAAAGTATGACAAAAGAAGGCTACGCAAAAGAAACTCAAAATGCTAGGCCACCGGCCCAGGACCATGACACAACATCCCAAACTTGGACCTAAAAGTCTTTGATGACTCAAAGAGTGAAGTTAGAGGAAGGTGAGCCATTTTGAAGGGTCATTTGTTTATTTCTGTATAAGATATTTTTGGCCATCTTCATGAGTTTTATTGATAGGATAATGGGGAGAGAAACTGCAGTCCAGATCAGCACATTTTGGTTGATGCATGTCCACTGGACATCACCAACCTGGGATGTGGTCATAAAGATTTTTCCCTTTTTAGCATTTCACACAGCATTTGAAAATGTTTGAACATCAACAATTTCCCCTCTTTCCAAAGTGATTCAGAGGCTGGTTACCACACAAAGGCTGTACGTAGGCTGTTACTGTTGAAAGAGAGTTTGACATGTTTTGTATCATATTCTGTGGGAAACCAGCTGATATATTGACTGAATTGTTAGTTTAGTCTGTTTAAAATAATTGTAGTTGTTATGGGGCTTTTTTTGGTTACTATGATACTACTTGTGATTGCATGTTGCTTACTGTTAATTACACCAACTTAATGTTTTAGATGATTTTATGGATCAGCTGAGTTGTCCTGCATGCAGCTCCTTTACCAGCTCCAGTGGAGAAACTGAAGTGGACTCTGATGGCACCATCACATTGCAACACAGTCCTACAACAAGACAGAGCTGGAGATGCCCAAGTAAGCTTTGCAGATTACTGTACACCCTTCCAGAAAGTTTACACAAATTTGAGTATTTTCTATGGATTATTGCCATTGTTGTAAAAGCACAAGATTCTGCTGTCTTCCCTTCACCAGCTCATATCACCCCAGCCCCTTCCAGTGTATAAATCTCCCCAATATGAAGCATGTAAAGGGGGAATTCCTCCCCGTTATAAAAAGTGGATTTCAGGCCATGATCATGAATATGTAAATAAACCTCAAAACTATACTGATAAATATAGTGAAACATTTGTTTTAATTAAACACATGAATTGAACAGGTATTTTCATGATATATTGAATATATAAATGTTATATTTTTACCATCACTTAGATGATTGAAAATGTTTTAAAGAACAAGCCAGGAGGAGACAGGACCATCAATGAGTATGCTCAGACACAAAGCCTGACAGACAATAGTTTACGTTTAATTGTTTTATTCTTTGGTGCAGTTGATGAAGCTGTATTATTTATTGTTTTTGAATTTTTATGCTTAAATAGCTTTTTGCTGATTTTAGCTTTGTTTTTTGGTGGTCTGGGAGCAGCACCGACTCTGTGGGGATGGGGTTTTGGGGGGATGGCAGGAGGAGAGAAGCTGCAGAGAGGCGTGTAAGACTGCAGCTCTGCTTCCTGGTCTCAACCCTGGGTAGTCAGGTTTTAGGAGGGTTAATAAATTTGGCCAGATTTCTAGAAATGAGAGCTGCTCCATCCAAAGTGGGATGGATGCCGTCTCTCCTAACAAGACCAGGTTTTCCCCACAAACTTTGCCAATTATCTATGAAGCCCACATCGTTTTTTGGAAACCACTCATTTTAAATCTTTAGTATCAAAAAGTTACGTGGTAACATTTAAGTGAATGTATTTAGAGACACCATTTTATTCATTTTTTTTAAAGGCTGTTTGTTGCTCTAATATTGTGTATAAATAAGGGGCAATAATTATTTGATCCCCTGTTGACTTTGTGAGTTTGCTCACTTACAAAGAAATTAAGTCTCTAATTTTTATGATAGTTTCATTTTAATGGACATTAAAATGACATTAAAATTCATAAACTGATTTCATGCCATTGAGTGAATTAGCTGTTTGATCCTCTACAAACAGAATTCTGACTCCCACAGATTGGCTGTGTGCCTATGTGGCAGACAGACTGACTGACTGATTGTAATCAGTGACAGATCCTCCTCTTGTGAGCTAATCATGTGTATAAATCACAGCTGTCCACAGAATCAATTTCTTCCAGTGCTGAGAAATGTACATAAGGTAGAATGAAGGTGCTCTTTAATGTGGTTCAAAGAAAACCTCAAAACAAAAGATCCAAGGCACTCTTCTTACAATCATTCAGTCATTTATTTTTTTTATTAAAACAGTTATTTCATGGTGAAATTAATAAAAACATTGATAATAAAAAGGAGCACAAAGAGGCTTCTATGAAGGTGAAAACAGTTCACCTGTTCTCAGGTTTAAGGTGCAAACATCCTGCTTTGGCATCAGTCTAACTTCTGTTTCTGTTTTGTGGCTGCAGAAAGGATCGTGCAGGTCCAGTGAACACCTGATGATTAATATGAGGTCCACAACAAATCTGGTGACAGTACATGGTTTATGTCCAGTTTGATAAAAATCATTTCTTTGTGAGACTCTCCCATTTCAAATGTGCTCTGCAGTCAAATCTGGACTCAGACTCATTACATCAGACAGACAAGTGGCTGCTTTTCTCATGTTTATTCATTTCACTGTGGATGATTATTGATATGGACACATGCTGTTTTAAGCAAAGTCTCAATGCAGTCTTATCTGCATATTGGACAAATAACTGGATCAGTTAAATCTTTTTGACAAAAATGTGTACATACAAAAGTTAAACATTGTATCTTTGTTTGGGTTTTATCAGTTATTTTATTTCTCATTAACCAAAAGCAGTTGATTGTGAAACATCTGCCTGCCAGCTGTCATTTCTTATGTGTTGTACCA
The DNA here is from genome assembly GCA_013435755.1 of Amphilophus citrinellus. Lineage (NCBI taxonomy): Eukaryota > Metazoa > Chordata > Actinopteri > Cichliformes > Cichlidae > Amphilophus > Amphilophus citrinellus. The sequence goes on along the minus strand of CM024211.1, from coordinate 150,842 downwards.
CATATATTCTTTGATGTTCTGGTAACCACAGCTTCCAATATTTTACTGTAAACTCAACTAAAAGTTTTTAACAGTGGGAGTCACACGATCAGCTGGACGAGACGGAGGCCTAAGCTTTCAGCTCCTGACCCAGCCGTGCCAAATAGATTATCTAATAGAGTATCATGAAAAAGTTGATTTATTTCAATAATTACATTCAAAAAGTGAAACTTGTATATTATATTCATTCATTACACACAGACTGAAATATTTCAAATGTTTATTTCTTTTAATTTTAATGATTTTAACTGACAACTAATGAAAACCCCAAATTCAGTATCTCAGAAGATTAGAATATTACTTAAGACCAATACAAAAAAAGGGTTTTTAGAAATGTTGGCCACCTGAAAAGTATGAACATGAAAAGTATGAACATGAAAAGTATGAGCATGTTCAGCACTCAGTACTTAGTTGGGCTCCTTTTGCCTGGATTACTGCAGCAGTGCAGCGTGGCATGGAGTCGATCAGTCTGTGGCACTGCTCAGGTGTTATCAGAGCCCAGGTTGCTCTGATAGTGGCCTTCAGCTCTTCTGAATTGTTGGCTCTGGTGTATCACATCTTCCTCTTCACAATAGCCCATAGATTTTCTATGGGGTTAAAGGTCAGGCGAGTTTACTGGCCAATTAAGAACAGGGATACCATGGTCCTTAAAGCAGGTACTGGTAGCTTTGGTACTGTGTGCAGGTGCCAAGTCCTGTTGGAAAATGAAATCTGCATCTCCATAAAGTTGGTCAACAGCAGGAAGCATGAAGTGCTCTAAAACTTCCTGGTAGACGACCGCGTTGACCTTAGACCTCAGAAAACACAGTGGACCAACACCAGCAGATGACACAGCACCCCAAACCATCACTGACTGTGGAAACTTTACACTGGACCTCAGCCAACGTGGATTCTGTGCCTCTCCTCTCTTCCTCCAGACTCTGGGACCTTGATTTCCAAAGGAAATGCAACATTGACTTTGATCAGAGAACATAACTTTGGAGCACTCAGCAGCAGTCCAGTCCTTTTTGTCTTTAGCCCAGGCGAGACGCTTCTGACGCCGTCTCTGGTTCAAGAGCGGCTCGACACGAGGACTGCGACAGCTGAAACCCATGTCTGCATACGTCTGTGCTGGTGGTTCTTGAAGCTCTGACTCCAGCTTCACTGTTGTTGGACACTTTTTTCTACCACATCTTTTCCTTCCCTTCGCCTCTCTATTAATGTGCTTGGACACAGAGCTCTGTGAACAGCAGCCTCTTTAGCAGTGACCTTTGTGTCTCGCCCTCCTTGTGCGAGGTGTCAAAGGTCATCCTTTGGACAACTGTCAAGTCAGCAGTCTTCCCCATGATTGTGTAGCCTACAGAACTAGACTGAGAGACCATTTAAAGGCCTTTGCAGGTGTTTGGAGTTAATTAGCTGATTAGAGTGTGGCACCAGGTGTCTTCAATATTGAACCTTTTCACAATATTCTAATTTTCTGAGATACTGAATTTGGGGTTTTCATTAGTTGTCAGTTATAATCATCAAAATTAAAAGAAACAAACATTTGAAATATATCAGTCTGTGTGTAATGAATGAATATAATATACAAGTTTAACTTTTTGAATGGAATTACTGAAATAAATCAACTGTTTCATGATATTCTAATTTTATGATCAGCACCTGTATAGTGAGAGCAAGTGGAAGAGAGCCTGGAGAGGCAGAGGTATGCCATAGTGGTTATATTGCACAAAGAATGCTGAAGCTGGAGCTCCCAAGCAGGAGGAAAAGAGGAAGACCTTGTTTACTCTGTATTTACTGCCTCTCAGAGACATTTTGGGCACGTTTAAAGAGGTCTCATATCATTGTTATGCTAATGATGTTCAGCTGTATATTTCCTTTTCTCCACAGAATGTTAAACTATCTATTCTTCAGAATAGATAGTTTCACTTAATACTAGGAAAACTGACGTTCTTGTATGTGTGCCTGATAGCTTTGTTCCCACTGTGATTAATGGTTGGTTTTTTTAATCAGTGGTTCAGTCAAATGTCTGAAACCTAGGTGTTACATTTGACCAAGCTCTTAGCTTTGAAAAACATTTTAATAGCCTTGTGCGATCCTGCTTTTTTCATCTACAAAATATCGCCCGCCTCAGTCGAATGGTGTCCAAACCTGAATTGGAAATGATTATTCGTGCTTTTGTCTCCTCTCAGTTGGACTACTGTAATTCATTATACATCAGTCTCAGTAAATCACTTTGGATCGCCTGCAGCTGGCCCAAAATGCTGTTGCGAGGCTACTTAAACGATCCCCTAAGTCAGGGATCCTCAAATCCAGGCCTCGAGGTCCGGTGTCCTGAACCTTTAGATGTGTCTCTGCTTCAACACACCTGAGTCAAATATAGAAGTCATTAGCAGGACTCTGGAGAACTTGACTGCATACTGAGGAGGTAATTCAGCCATTTGATTCAGGTGTGTTGGATCAGCGACACATCTAAAAGTTCAGGACACCGGACCTCGAGGCCTGGATTTGAGGATCCCTGCCCTAAGTGGTCTCATGTGACCTATCTCTGCACTGGCTTCCCATAAAGTTCAGATTCCAGTTTAAGATCTTGGTGATCACTTTCAGAGCTCTGCATGGTCAAATGCCTGAATACATTAGTGAGCTCTTACACCCATACATAACGCACAGACGGCTGAGGTCTTCTGACCAAAATCTGCTGGTGGTTCGTCGCTCTAGGCTAAAAACTAAGGGAGACGGTGCTTTCGAGGTTGCAGCTCCTAAACTGTGGAATGGACCACCATCACACCTGAGATCTGTGGACTCTATTGAACCATTTAAAGAACAGCTCAAGACTCATTTGTACAGGCTTGCTTTTAACTAGTGGTTTGTGTGTTTTATTGTGTGTCACTGTTTTATTTTAAGTGTTGTAAAACATTTTGTGATTGTATGTAGAAAGCTGCTATATAAATACATTTTCCTTACGTACTTAAGTCCTCCGAGGTTCATGGATGTAGTGAAGGACAGAGGTGGCAAAAGTACTGACGTTCTGTACTTCAGTAGAAGTACAAGTACTTGTGTTAAAAATGACACTGTAAAAGTCAAAGTACCGATTCAAATTCTTTACTCAGGTAAAAGTAAAAAAGTACACACTCTGAAATAGACTCACAGTAAGAAAGTAAAAGTAATTCTTTGGAGGAGGTTTCTATCAGATATTTTTGTGTAAAGCTAACTGAACCTCATTATATATTATTGTAATAATATAAAATAAGAAAACAAATGTTATTCCAATCAAAATTTTAATCCTAATGAATGCACTCAGCTTGAATCTGTTCTGTAGGACACAAACTGTGAAAGGGAATTTAAACACAGCTCTGTTCTCTGTGTCCTCCATAGTAGAGGGTGACTGTGCCTCCACCTAAACACCAACATGAGGATACTCAGGGGTTACAGTGGGATTCAGAAGGTGGAGGAACCCTAAGATCAGCTGTAGTGGCTCTGCATGGGGAGAAGAATCACAGCTTTCTATTGTAGCTGCAGTAAATGATGTTTTTTTTGATCAATCAGTCTTTATTAGTTGGCTATGTACCACAGACCTTCAAGGTGGTTGTAATTAAACCTCTACTTAAAAAGCCATCACTGACCCAGCTGTCTTAGCTAATTATAGGCCAATCTCCAACCTTCCTTGTCTCTCAAAGACTCTTGAAAGAGTAGTTGTAAAACAGCTCACTGATCATCTGCAGAGGAACGGTTTATTTGAAGAGTTTCAGTCAGGTTTCAGAATTCATCACAGTACAGAAACAGCATTAGTGAAGGTTACCAATGATCTTCTTACAGCCTCTGACAGTGGACTCATCTCTGTGCTTGTCCTGTTGGACCTCAGTGCAGCTTTGATACTGTTGATCATAACATTTTATTACAGAGATTAGAGCATACTATAGGTATTAAAGGTACTGCACTGCAGTGGTTTGAATCATATTTATCTCATAGACTCCAATTTGTTCACACACTAAGGTTAATTATGGAGTTCCACAGGGTTCTATGCTGGGACCAATTTTATATACATGCTTCTGACGGGTAACCAGGTTTTTTTGTGAAGGAAGACACCTGAAACACTTTAACTAAAAAAGACATTTAATATATTAAAGAATCAGAAAAAATACACACATGCATGTGGGGACTCAGAGAGGCCTGTGTGCGCTCTCTCTCTCTGAGCCTGTGTTCCTGTCTAACCACAACATTTGTATACTGACAGCTTCTTATCTATACATAAACAATCTCTGGGTGCTACGAGCTGACCTTCGTCACTCAGTCTAGTTCAAGCTGGTTTTCAAGACTCATGATTCTCCATTCTCAGAGAGGTGCTGCTGACGCACTCTTTCTAAAACGGGTGGTATCATTTCCTCTAGGGGAAAATAATACAGGAGAATCTCTGGCCATGGGTGTGCCAATGCATCCGTCCCCAGATGTGCATCGTGGTCAGTTATGGAGAAGAACAGGGGGCAGTGAGCATTCACTCTTGAGGTGAACACGTCCACCTCTGCCCTGCCAAATATCTCCCAAATCTGGGCCACAACTAAGGGGTGCAACCTCCATTCCCTCAACAGGGAACCCTCCCTGGAGAGAAGGTCCAGTCCCATGTTCAATGTGAGTGGCTCTCAGCGACAGAAAACGAACGCTGCACCATAACAGCAGAGAGTGAGACAGCTTTAACAGGGGAAGGGAGCGTGTTCCTCCCTGCCTGTTTATGTAAGAGACCACTGTCGAATTGTCTGTCCGGACCAAAACATGCTGATCCATTAGAACTGGACAAAAATGCTTGTGTGCTAGAAAAGCAGCTATAAGTGATTGATGTGCAGCTCGCGCTGTAGTGCAGTCCAGAACCCTCTCACCGATGTGCCGTCGCACAGAGCCCCCCACCCCCTCAGGGAGGCGTCTGTGGACGCTACCTTGCGAAACGACACCTCCCCATCTGAGAGCCCTGATGCAGCAGACCGGGCTCCCTCTGAGGGCGGATTGCTAACATGCAGGATGCGGTTATCGTCAGTCTCCTTCGCAGGTGGCGCAACGCACACAGGCGGTGAGAGTCCACCGCTGGAAAGCTCTCATCCTTAACAGCCCGAGTGGCACTACGGCAATCATAGATGCCATCATGCCCAACAACCGTAGGATTGTTTGGAAACGCGGTCTGCGTCCCAACTGAAACTGAGCGAGGCAGCGGTGAAACACGGCTACTCTGTGCTCTGACAGACGTGCTCGGCCGGAGAGCGAGCATATTTCTAGTCCGAGGAAGGGGATCTGCTGGCTCGGGGTCAGCGAGCTTTTCTGAAAATTCACTGAGAAACCCAGTGCCTGAATGTGAGACAGGACCAGCGAGAGCTGCGTCGCCGTCTGTTCTCTGGAGTCCGCTATGAGAGCCCAGTCGTCTAGATAGGCTGAAATGCGGACGCCTCTCTCTCGGAGGGGAGCTAACGCTGCCTCAGCACATTTTGTGAAGGTGCGAGGAGCGAGAGACAGCCCGAAAGGCAACACCAGGTATTCGTAGGCTACGCCCTCGAATGCGAACCTCAGAAACTGCCTGTGATTTGGATGTATAGCCACATGAAAGTAAGCATCTGTTAGATCAACTGTCGTAAACCAATCGCCTGGGCTGACTGTGTTCAAAAGCTGTCTGAGTGTTAGCATCTTGAACTTGTAAGTTCGCAAGTATTTGTTCAAGACTCGCAGGTTGAGAATAGGACGGAGCCCTCCCCCTTTCTTTGGAGCGACAAAATAGCGGCTGTACCAACCTAGCAGCAGCTAGCTAGCTCGCCTCGGCAGACGTGTTATTAGCGAAGAGGGTAAGAACTGAGGGATGACTGTGATGACAGGGTATATATGTATGGGCAGAGCCAAGCATATGTCATCACAGGTCATCTGCCTGAAAGGGCGTGATATCCCATACTGTATGTGTTGTACCAAGTGAATTGACTGAAAGGGAACTTTCCTTTATGATCAATTTATAGTTAGGGCTGGATCAGGTGACCCAGAACCCTCTCTTAGTTATGCTGCTATAGGCCTAGGCTGCTGGGGGGGTTCACATAATGTTTCTTTTCAATCACCTTATTTACTTTGTTTATACCCCACTCTGCATTTAATCATTAATTGATATTAATCTCTGGCTCTCTTCCACAGCATGTCTTTTCTCTCCCCTCAGCCTCCCCTCAGCAGATGACCCCCCCTCCCTGAGCCTGGTTCTGCTGGAGGTTTCTTCCTGTTAAAGGGAGTTTTTCCTTTCCACTGTCACCAAGTGCTGCTCATAGGGGGTCGTTTTGACTGTTGGGTTTTCTCTGTATTATTGTAGGGTCTTTACCCACAATACAAAGCGCCTTGAGGCGACTGTTTGTTGTGATTTGGCGCTATATAAATAAAATTCAATTCAATTTAATATATACAACTAGAAAGGCTACAGTCACACAAACTAAGGACACTGTTAATCAAACTGAATTATAGTAAACATATTCAGTTTGATCATTTTAATATAGCTGTTAATCATCACTTATTACTAGTCTTACTCATGTAGAAGTGCAGATTAGGTTACATTAACCTTATATGACCACAGTGCATCAGAATAAACACTGATGTGTGATCAGTCTCAGTTTGGTTCAGTTGTCTCTGCCTCTGTTTGTCTCTCAGGTGTTCACATTGTCCAGATGATGTACGGCTGTGAGTGGGATGATGTGACAGATGTGCTGAATGGATATGAGCAGCACGGTTATGATGGAGAAGACTTCATAATATTTGATGTGGAGACGCAGACGTGGATCGCTCCTAATCAGCAGGCTGTCATCACCAAACATAAGTGGGACTGGGACAAAGCTTATTCAGCCATGATGAAGAACTACTTCACCCAGATTTGTCCTGAGTGGCTGAAGACGTATGTGAACTTTGTGAGGAGCTCTTTAATGAGAACAGGTAAAATCACAGACTTACTGTGATAATTTGCCTCATTTTTATTATGTAATGCAACTTTATAATGACCGAGTTTAGCATGTTTCCTCTCTGTCACCAGTTATTCTGCATTTATTTCTTTGTTAAATTCAGAAACCTTCAGCACAGCTCTTTATAATGTTTCTCCCTCCACTCACACACCTCTTATTTCTTTATCTGACTCTTTTCCTTAAATACACTTTACATGTTTGTACATTAATATGTGTCTAAGACATTCAGACTACAGTAAACAGAAATGATAGCACGCTTTTAATACAGAAACCATAAACTGTGTTTCTCTTTACTCCTCAGTCCTTCCCTCAGTGTCTCTCCTCCAGAGGTCTTCCTCCTCTCCCATCACCTGCCACTCTACAGGTTTCCATCCTCACAGAGCCGAGATGTTCTGGAAGAAAGATGGAGAGGAGCTTCATGAAGGTGTGCACAAAGGAGAGATCCTCCCCAACAATGATGGGACCTTCCAGATGAGTGTTGATCTGGACCTTAGATCTGTTCCAGCTGATGACTGGGACAGGTACCGCTGTGTGTTTCAGCTCTCAGGTGTGGATGAAGACATCATCTCCAAACTGGACAAAGCAGTGATCAGAACCAATGAAGGTGAGTCTGGGAAGTGATGAAGATGGCAAACCCAAACTTCAGTGGGACTGTGGTTAATATCTGTTGTTAATACACATTTTTGTTTTATGTTTAAGCTGATGGGTGTCATTTACAGCATATTCTTAATGTAGTTTTACTCATAACACACAGTGAACCTGAGTAAGAGTCCCTCATATCACACAGATTGTATATAAATAGGCTAAAACATGGATGCAAATAATTTTTATTTCCATAACTATCTCATTCATGTTTTTGCTTTTGTAGCACTGATATTTTTGATGTTTTGGGTGTTTTAAGATATTTTTAATGACATTAAATGGACCTGTGTGCTGAGTTTGGTAGCTCAGCTTCTGATTGTGTAGGAGGAGCAAACACAGACAGAGATTTGCTGTATTATAGTTTTTGGTCACAGTTTTGAAATGAAAATTTCCCATAAACAGAGGCAAACAGAAAGCCTTCTGTCAGCTCATACCTCTATCAGCAGCAGAGGTGGCAAAAGTACTGATATTCTGTACTTAAGTAGAATTACAAGTGCTTGTGTTAAAAACTACTGTGGTAAAAGTTGAAGTACTGGTTCAATTTCTTTATTCAAGTAAAAGTAAAAAAAGTACAGGCTCTGAAATGTACTCACAGTAAGGAACTCTTTGGAGGACGTTTCTACCAGATATTTTTCTGTAAAGCAACTGAACCTCATATTATTTTAATATAAAATAATGCATGTGTTGTTGTGTGATGCAAGCAGTCAAGATGGCAGCTTGAATGGGGAGCTCCACCATTGAAGCGGTTAATTTACTTTGAAACCAGAGTTATGTGCCACGTATAAAGTTGTGCAAGAAGTCTTAGGAATATACAAAGACTGCATATATAAGTTCAGGGGCGCAGCTATATACTTTCTGAGGTGTATGCGGACACATTTTTACCGCGGGTAAATGTGCTCCCACCACTTATACTACAAATTCCACGCACTGCAGCAGCTGCCGGCAGGCCAAGAACTGTGCGCTAACCCGTTTTCCCTATTGCCGATTGATCAGTGATCAGCGGATAAAAACATCGGTCAGCACTTTTTACAGTGACATTTAAGCTGCCTGGCTCCCCAAAAATGACCAAACAAAAAGTGGAAAACAGGGATTTTCCAAACAGGTGGGAGGCAAAAGACCTGAACGCTGACATCGGAGGTAAAAAATATCTGTCTATTTTCCTCACTTGCGCTGCGGAGGAAAGAGCGGATTGGTGGGACAGATACGGGAAAGATGAAGAGGGAGACCTGCACAGGTGAGCTGACAGTGCATCACTGCGTCACACAGCAGGAAACGCTGCAGCAAAGTCCTGAAGACAGAACGCGCCATAAACACCGAAACACAGACAGGGAACTTTGTAAGAGGCAGTTTCAGTCTTTTCTGGAGTAAATAGTTTCTGAATTTGGTGACGCGCCTTTTTACACAGGTGCGATGAGCTGCCTGAGGAAATCTGTCAGTTCATAGAAAGTGAAGGAAAAGCCTCAGCAGGGCTCCGGGATGAAAGGTGGCTGAGAGTCGGCTTTTCTCATGAAGCATCATAATGCGTCCCTGCAGCTTTGGGGACTGGACCGCGTGATTACGAGTCTCCACCGCTGTGTTTGCAGCTGCGCTATTTGCTGATAAACTGGACACACTGCACAGTTTATGCAGCGTTTCTAATTCACATTACAGTTTTTACCTGAAAAATTTGCAACTTTTCATCAGTTTGAAATATATTAGGAGGGTGCGAGAGTATGGTGTAATTGTTAATGTAGTATGGAGAAATAATAAAAGGACCAGAATTTAGTAAATGAATTGCCAGACAACACCACCCTGGGAATTTGAAGATTAACTGAAAGCACACAAGTTCATCCACTAAGGAGGCAAGAGACGAGGTTCAATATTAAAAATACAATTTTATTTTAAGAGAAATTATTAAAATGCAAAAACCATGAAACAAAACTACAAAATTATTTACCAGTAGCTGGGGGCCTATAGGGGACAGACCAGTGCAAGGGGGGATGGAATCCCAAAACAATAAAAAAAAAAAACCAAAAAACTTTAAAGCAAACTAAAAATCACCCAGACACGTGACGACCACACCTGTGAGTGAAGACTTCCCAGGAAACCACAGCAAACACGAAGACAAGGGGTAGGGGGAAAACACCACCCAAGCCACCAGTACTGCCACCACCCATGGCCTCCCGCAACTGAAATAAAATAAAAACAATCAATGCAGGACAAAAACATTTAAACAGAAAATAAACAAACAAAATTATGGAACAGTGAATGCCTCACACTTAATAAAACACTGGGTATGAAACCACGTTAAAACTAAGCCTCAGCAAGATGGCTTAAGCTATAGGCACAAAGCCGAGCACCGCAACTGATACCGCTACCGTCTGCCAGCGGACACACTGTGGCCACAAACCAAGCGGCAGCGGGACCCAGGACCAGAACGCGGTGATGAAGACAGCGGCAACAGCCCAACTCTCATTGACGGAACAGCGAAAACAGGGCGGCACAGAATGACACCGGGCCGTGTCAGGACGGCACAGGACAGGCCAAAACAGGATAAGACGAAACAGGACAGCAGCGGCTCCTGTCAGCTGGGAGCTGAGAACGTTGTCGCCCCAGGTAAGGCAGCCAGAGGACACTGCATTTAACAGAAATTCAATTAAATAGCAGCCAACTAGAATATGCTTAAGATGACAATTTAACACCCACCTACCTACTTCCAAACAGGCTCACGCATCCACTGAAGGGAACGCGATGCAACGTTCACCTATGACCATAACAGCGTTAGCCTCAGAAACACATTTGCTATGCAGAAAGAGAGGAAACACTCACCATAGCAGGATATCTGCTTAACGCAGCCTATACGGGTGCCAGGAGCATGCAGCTCTGCTAGTCTGCTGGAGACTGAGACCGGAAATGACAATCAGCTGACAGTGAGGAGGAGACAGGTAGAGGCGCTGTTTATATACAGTCACTCTCACCGCTGAGTGGTTAAGAATGGCAGGCTCATTAAGAGACGTCAGTCCTGCCACAAAAGCATAAAAATATTCTGACGGAGACACTTGATACTGAAGGGGGGGGTCCGGCACCAAACAATCGCACAAACCAAACCACCAGATTGTGGTTATAGTGGTGTTCTGGTGGCTACAGCTGATGTAAGGAAAAAATAGCAGCTGATATTCTCTGTACAGCCAGTAAAACCACACAGAAAATGGAGGCGTGGAAAAAACTTGTCAGCGATGATCCACTCCTGTTAATTCATGCCTGAAATTTTCATCTGATCTTCGTTTTTCTTCTTACTTCTCATTCATGCTGGCTGTCATTTCGATTTCTGCAGCCGCGAAATCAAGTGCGCATGACCTTAGGGACACCAAACGTGCACATTGTGAACTTTCCCTGCGCTGTGGTAGATTGTAAATTGCAGTGAAATAATACAGGAGCAAGCAGCGATCTATCCGGTGCGGAGTCCGCGGGGCGGGCTCCTGTTTGCTAAATGCAGAGACAGCAGAGCTATGAAAGTGAAGCGTCTCAGCCCGGCGCGGCGCCTTGCGATCAACCGCTAGCTAGAACACTACACACACACACACACACACACACACACACACACACACACACACACACACACACACAAAACGCACCATCCGCATCCTCTCAACGTTTACTGTGTTCATGTGTGCAGATCACTTATTCATGGACTTATAAAATACAAGACTTCTATGACATAACTTACCGACTGTCTTTAAATGGGACAGGAGGAGGGGAGGTGAAGGAGCGCAGGGGCGCCTAATCAGCGCAGCGCCTCTGTTACTGATTATGTCATATGCACAGCTGTTAAATACAGAAAATGCAACTAGAGAAATATTTTCCCACATCGTTTTGGCGCCCCCCTCTTGTGCGGCGCCCCTGTGCATTGCATATAGTGCATACCCCCTTTTTGCGCCACTGTATAAGTTCACAATGCCAAGCCACCAACAAAAGCTCACGCTAAAGCGCCAAGAAGCAGCTAGCAAAGAGTCATCAGCTAAAGCTAACGAGACTCGGCAGGGAGACCCCCCTGGCCTCGCCCACGAACGTGGATACAACTCAATCCGCCGCAACGGAACAAATGGCCAAAGATATTGCAAGTATTTATGCATTGCTTAAGGCAACCTCTGAGACACAGGAGAGCAAACTCAATGCAATTCGAACTGCGATGGGAGCGGTGGAGACTAATCTAGCAGACATGGCTGCTTGGCTAACCAACGCTGAGTCCCGCATAGATTTTTTGGAGGATGCTAATAGAGCTCTGGAAGAAACCCCCCTTGCCACTCGAGAAGAAGTGAATGCTCTACAACAGAAACTAGACGATCTTGAGAACAGAGGAAGAAGAAACAAGTTACGCTTTGTTGGGTTTCCGGAGGGCTGCGAGGGCTCAGACACTGTAGCTTTCATGCGCGATACAGTCCCGCAACTGCTGAAGATCGACTTCCCGGGGAGTCTGGAGATCGAGCGGGCGCACCGCGACCTAGTGAAGCGCAAACCTGATGGACAACCTCCGAGGGTAATGGTCATCCGATTCCTACAGTTCCAGGACAGAGAGCGGATCGTGGAGGCTGCGTGGAAGTCGGGCAAGCTGAGCTGGAATGGCCACCACATCACGATCTTCCCAGATTATTCCAAACTCGTCACAGATAAACGTACTACGTTCGCCCCTTACAAGCGGCTGCTGCATGAAAGGAAGATCAAGTTCTCGTTGCTATTCCTGGCGGTGCTGGTGCTGAGGACGACGGATGGCAGACATGAGTTTACCGATCTGGGGAAAGCTATAGATTATATCCGATCCTTGCCACAAAAATGACATTCGCGACTGACGGCATGACTGCGGATTACTCTTATATTAACACATTTCCACATTAAAATTAGAGAAAGGTTATTAAGGAACAGTAGGTGCTAATTATATAAATATCTCATGTTTATGAGGATTCTTGTTTTCATTTATGCTGAGCCTATTTGTGTTAAGACTGTTATTTACAGAGCTACATACTGTTGACTTATTACTTATGTGGATCGATGTAAGCGTGGACTGAATGGCTGCTCTGAGCTTTTCTACATTAGTTCTTATGCTGCTGCTTCTGGCGGAAGTTTCTCCTTTTGGGACTGAATAGAATAGAATAGAACTTTATTGTCATTATACATACGACGAAATTAATCATTATACAACAAGTTATATAACGACATTCCATCACAAAATAACGAAATTCCGTTCGGAACAACCATCCAGAGAAGAAACAGACAAGACTAACATAGGGGAGATGGGTGTCTGCAGCCGCTGCCGTTTTTCACAATCAGTTTTTACAATCAGTCCCCAGAAAAGGAAACAAACACACATCATGGGGTAGTTAGGTTAAAAAAAAGTCATCTGGTACGGTGCTCGACATGAACACCATACCAGGGTCCAAAAAAACACCTTAGCAAAGCATATTTGCACATTTAAAGCCAGGATAGCAATATGGTGGGGGAGGAAGGGGGCAGGAGGGGATGCAGATGGAGTCGAGAGGGTCAGGGCATTGTGGAGCCAGATACCAGCTCCTAGCCAAAACAGTTTGCTGATAGTGATGGAAGTTCGTCAGCGGCTGTGGTACACCAGATCCAGCTACACAAATCACAGAGAGGGCTGAGGGGAAGAGCGACCGTCACACATAGTCCTGGAGAGATATGATTGCCAGCCCAAGGCCAGCTAGGGAGCCGAATTCCTGATAATGCAGATGTTGTTTTGGAACAGGCTGCTTCTTTTTTCCAACAGCCTTCAGTCTCACTGGGGAACCCATTCAGTAATCCAATATTCCAAATTCATTAGTTACCGTCCTCACTGTGCAGAACCGAACCTTATCTCCAGATAGAACCCCTCTCGCCTGCGAGCACGTTCTCAGCTGGACTACCCATCCGCTTTACGGCTCAGGTCCATCAGGCTTTGAGTCTGAGTCTGTACGGCTCTGCACAGCCCATCCACCTGGGTCTGCAGCCTCGGCACATGTCAAACTGCTGCCCAGATTTTATTAATTTCCCAGTAAATCAGGTATCCTCCGAGCCCAAACAGAAGAGATACCGCTACCAAATAGCCGAATATGTAGACGTCTTCAACGTCTTCAATCTCCAGGGCTGAGAGGCACGCAGGTCTCCACGAACCCCAAGAATCGATGGCGTATCCAACTGGGTCTGTTCCACTCGGACACGCAGGCTCACCTTTCCCTGATCTCATAGTGGAAAAAATTCGATCAATGGTGTTTAGGGCCTAGCTTGCCAGATCCATGATGCTCTTAATCTTATTCTTATTCGGACAGTGTGTAAGAGACGCTCTCACAGCAAGCAGCAAGCAGGAGAGATAGGGAGGGCAGGGAGAGAGGTAGAATGCGACCGTCTCCGTCAAGAGCAGTCGACTGATGTTAGTCGCCGACCAGGAATATTCTGTTATTGGAGGTGCTGTTAGTGCACCAGAGGGTGGCTAGCGCTTGTTGCCACCCCAAGTCTGTTTGTCAAAATGTTCATCTGTTCTTATGTTTATTTTCTTATACCCCCCCCCCCCCCCGGTCTATGACTGGCCTCGTGGATCTGGCCCACTCGTCGCTGTCCTTTTGATATCAGGAATGCGTCACCTCGCGTCTATATGTTGGATAGAAATTCCATGATGACAAGTCAGAAAACCCTCACCTTGATGACCTGGAACGTGAAGGCCCTCAGTCATCCCATTAGGAGGAAGAAAATAATGACTTTCATTAAAACCAGAAAAGCTGATGTGGTTTTCCTACAGGAGACGCATTTGTTGCCCCTAGAGTCGGAGAGACTCTGCCGAGACTGGGTGGGTCATAACACTTGGTCCAGGATCGATTACTTTTTCATGTCAAACTCCGTTATCTCCTCAGCTATATCTGCTCAATTGGTAGAGGGGTAGCAACACTTATTCACAAACAGTTACAGTTTAAAGCCACTTGGGTAGTTAAGGACGAGGACGGACGAGTACTAATAATCCTAGCGGAGATTCAGGGCCACAGCATGATATTGACCAACATCTATGCCCCAAACACTGATAATTTGACATTCTTTGGACAACTAGAGTGCAGAATTAGCGATATGGGTGATTATCCGGTTTTATTGGCGGGAGACTGTAACATGGTTATGGATGGAATATTGGACCGAAGCGCCCCTGTGCAGCGTCATTCTTGTCTGGTTTCAGTTCTTTTTAAAATGAGCAAGGCCTTAGGCTTAATTGATGTTTGGAGGCTGCTTAATCCCTCTACGAGAGATTACACTTTTTACTCTGCCATTCATAACACTTGGTTCAGGATTGATTACTTTTTCATGTCAAACTCCGTTATCTCCTCAGCTATATCCGGCTCAATTGGTGGTATACTCCTCTCTGACCCCAGTTACTGAAATTGAAAAAACATTGTCGTTAACTGAAATAAATAAAAACTACAATTAAAAGGAAAAAACGATAACTAACAAACTGTATTGTGAGTTTAAAACAACTAAAAAACTAAAGCTAACTAAAATTATAGATAAAATTACCTTTTTTTTCTTGTTTGTCATTTCATTTAAAAGCCTTGAGGATTGTTCATTTTCTGCTCTCCGAGTTTAAGCTGGGAGCGCCGTCGGGCAGCTGTGTGTGTGCGTGTGCACAAGAAAGCGGCAGAGTCGCTCTGAACCGACGTAACCTGACGTTCACCTCTGGAGAAACGTGACTACTGGTTGGGTCCACGCAGCCGCGACGCTGTGATTAACCTGTTCCGTCCTTGTGCGTTTCCGGCTACTTGATCAGTGAGAGAATAATAATCAAACTAAGGGTAAACTAAGGGAGGGTAAGAAGGAGAATAAACCTTACCCCTACAAGAGCTTAGGAGAGAGAAGAGGTGAGTAGAGAAGGCGGAGGGTAGAAGAGAGGGAGAGGTGGTTGGAGAGGTTTGCCTCCTTTTCTTCAATCCATTTTCCCTGCACCAATGAACAGTTTCTTATTTGGCTCTTACTGGCTACGTATTTACATCACTGATCTCTGAATAAAATCAGTGGGGGGTTCCTGGTTCTGTATTGCTAGATGTCTGTGTATTTTTATTTGCTGTTTTGTTAACTGTTTAATATACAAAAAGTGTTTAAAATGTTGTAATTTCATGTCTTTAATGTTTATGTTCATTAATGTCTTTAATGCTAAGTTTTAATGTTAATAAAGGTGGTCTGATTGTTCTTATGCATCATTAAGAATGTACTGAATGGAAAGGAATTGCATAAATGTGATGCATTTTGATTAATTTGGTTAATTAAATAATGATAAATGCCATGTAATTCAAAGAAATATATGCTGTTTATTTTGTATAGGTAACCTGATTATTATGCAATTCAAACAATATACTTTATGTATTTGAAATAAATACACTTGTTTTTATTAATTTTATTTAATTATACTTTAATAATAGTAAATAAATAAACCTGAGGATTATGCATTTGAAATAAATAGGCGTTATTACACTAATGAATATGCATCATGTAAGGTTTATTTGATAGGTTTGTGTTAAAATTATCTAAAAAAAGTAAATGGGAATTTGTCATGTAATAAAATTACATAAATCTTAAAAGTTAGGGTTAAATATTTCTGTGAGTGTATATTTCTGCTTTTATTACTGTGAATGCTGTTAAGCATTCACAGTATTGTTGTTGTATTCTTTATTATTATTACTGTGAATGCTGCAAAGCATTCACAGTATTGTTGTTGTATTCTTTATTATTATTACTGTGAATGCTGCAAAGCATTCACAGTATTGTTGTTGTATTCTTTATTATTATTACTGTGAATGCTGCAAAGCATTCACAGTATTGTTCTTGTACTCCAAAAACCTTCGGTCGCTAAAAACTCAAGCAGCGTTTGGGCTACAGACACCGTTCTGGTATCAAACCGTTCGGCCTGTTCTGGAGATTTGTGCTATTACTTTTCTTTTTTGTACCCTTTATACTTTTTAAGATATTAAACTTTTTATAATCTTCATTTTTGCCATTCAAAATGAATGGGGAAGTTTCAAATCCTTTTCAACTCCTTTCAGGCTTTAAAAGCTAATAACTTCAGCATACCTTCAGCTAGAAAAACCATTTAAGCTTTAAAATGAAGCCAAGCCTTTCAGTTATTCAGCTATTACTTGGTGTTTCAAAATCTTTTATGGTTTAAGCACAGTGAGCGTTTAAGTTTAAGGTGTTTTTTCAGCTGTTTCAGAGTTTATAATGGTTGTGTATTGCGTTTGCTAGAGTGGGAGCCTGATTAGTAGAGTGGGAGACTTCAAAACTTTCAGGTGGAAAATTTATTTTTAAACTGCCACTGTGTCCACACTCTTTGCGCTACAGCCATCATTTTATGTTCAAAATGTAGAGCTGATTCTGTACTTTCAAACAATGTGTCTTTAAACCCTGTCAAATGTACACTTTTTAAACTGTGAGGCTTCAAACAGAGAGAGTACCTTCCAACTCCTTCATTAACCTCCATAGTAATTTCAGAGAGGTGATTTTCTCCAAAGCAGAAATGAGCACCTTTTTTAAACTGCTCCCACGGCCACACTTTTGAGCCCAGGAAAATAAAAATTACACCAGTGTTTAGAGCAGGTCCTTGTGAGGCCCAAAGTTCAAAAATGATTTTGATAGGAGCTACGGTTTTTGACTTAGAAGCAGTTATTTGACAGGTGCGCCGAGGCAAATTTGACAGAGTGCATGCATCTCAGCAGGTAAGCAGTGCACCTAGCAGGTGTTTTCAATTGGCGCATTTACAAGCATTCAGCTTGGCAGAGCTCTCCAATATGTATGCTTGCAAACCTCACAGCTTGTGTGACACTACTTTGGCTCAGTGGTAGAAAAGGGGACCATCAATGCACAAGAAGCAGACAGTCCCACTTTACTCCAAACTTTAAAAATATTCCATTGAGCATTCATTCACCAGCTTAAACTCTTTCAGCCAAATTTAAGGTCTTTGGAGCATTTCCTGGCATTTCAGCTAGAGACACCATTTAGGCTTTAAAAGCCAAGCCTTTCACAGAACCGTGCTGGTACCACGGAGAGCGCCAAATGCTCCGGCCACGGAGACGTGCTGGTACCACGGACAGGGCCAAATGTTCAGCCCACAGAACCGCGCTGGTACCACGGACACCGACAAATGTTCAGCCCACAGAACCGCGCCGGTACCACGGACAGCGCCAAATGCTCAGCACACAGAACCGAGCTGGTACCGCGGAGAGCGGCAAATGCTCAGCCCACAGAGCCGCGCTGGTACCACAGAGAGTGCCAAATGCTCAGCCCACAGAGCTGTGCTGGTACCACAGAGGTACCACGGACAGCGCCAAATGTTCAGCCCACAGAGCCGCGCTGGTACCACGGAGGTACCACGGAGAGCGCCAAATGCTCAGCCCACAGAACTGCGCCGGTAACACGGAGAGTGCCAAATGTTCAGCCCACAGAACTGCGCCGGTACCACGGACAGCACCAAATGTTCAGCCCACAGAGCCGCGCTGGTACCACGGAGAGTGCCAAATGCTCAGCCCACAGAGCAGCGCTGGTACCACAGAGGTACCACGGACAGCGCCAAATGTTCAGCCCACAGAGCCGCGCCGGTACCACGGAGAGCGCTAAATGGTCAGCCCACAGAACCGTGCTGGTACCACGGAGAGCACCAATTGCGTTCTCCATGGTACCAGCCCACAGAGCTGGTGCCACGGAGAGCGCCAAATGTTCAGCCCACAGAACCGTACTGGTACCACGGAGAGCGCCAAATGCTCAGCCCACAGAACCGCGCTGGTACCACGGAGAGCGCCAAATATCAGTCCTCTGGACGCCAGGACCCATGTACCATCTGTCTGTGACTGCTGAGGCCAGAGGGGCCCGGTCCCTGAAGCCCTCGTGTCCACTGTGGACTGAGATGTTGACCACCATGGGGGTGCACACATTCTGCTTCCTTAACCTGAACAGTAATGACATGAGAGAATAAACAAAGAACAGCCCACACAGTTAGTCATGGAGTTCCACAGGGTTCTGTACTGGGACCAGTCCCATTTACATTACTCATGCTTCCCTAAGGTAATATTAGAAGACACGGCATACATTTGCAGATACCCACCTTCTGTGGATCTCCATGACTAACTTTTGCATGCGAGGAAGACACCCCATTAATAAAAGCAAATCAGAATCTATCAGGGATCATGGAGAGAGAATATTTCTCCTGTATTAGTCTCTCATTACTGGCTAAGTGTAAGATTTCTGTCTGTATCTGTAACACAGACTAGCAGCCTTTGCTGTTTGCCATTTATGCAGACCGATGACATCTTGATCCAATAATTAAAACTCATTTATAGCGCCATGCCACAAGCTCACCTAGAAGACTGAACACTCATTACCTGAGGCCAGGGTGGCTGCCCGGGACGGGCCACATGCTCCACAGTAAACCCATGGGTTCTTTTCCCGTGTACATGCCTCCAAAACTCAAATCCTCTGATACTACAAGAGAAAAAAACCAAAAGTTTAGTCAGTTTTATTTTGCTTTATTGAATCTGAGCCATAAGTGAAGTAATTTAGATATTCCAAGTTAAATAACAGAATGTGTGCAATAGAAACACATGACAAGCACTGAATTTAAATCTCTGAAATGTCACAAATATTTTCCGATATTCCAGTCCAGAATTCCTGGACTTCCTGGCCTAGCACAGTGGTTTTCACATGGTGTCAAACATTATTCTTACTAATTATTGGATTAGCACAAAACGTAATGAATTAAAAGAAAAGAGAAAAGGTGTGACAGGTGAGTAACAGACAGGTTGTCCTGTCAGTGATTTATAGGTTGAAGTTACTGTGGCCACAGTCTAAACATCTGCCCACAGAGGAGGGAATCCATGTTTGTTTGCACTCTTTGTTTTCATCATTAATAATCTACATCACACATGCCGAGTGTACTGCAGAAGGGAGAAATTTCAGGAAGAAACAAAGACCAACTGTAATTGGAAGGAAATACTCCTCCCTTCTCACGTCAACCCTCTGCATCTCCTCCACCCCATCCATGAACCTTCAGAGGTCTTCCTCTTTTCCTCCTGCCTGGCAGCTCCACCCTTTGTCCAGTAGAGCCACCATCTCTCCTCTGCACATGTCCAAACCATCTCAGCCTCGCCTTTATGAGCAGACCTGTCCCTCTGATGGACTCCTTTCTAATCCTGTCCATCCCCCAGTGAAGATCCGAACATCTTGAGCTTTGCCACCTCCAAGTTGTCCTTATGTCTTTATGTCAGCGCCACCGTCTCCAAACCATCCATCATAGCAGGTCTCACTGCCATCTTGCAAACGTTCCCTTTCACTCTTGCTGCCATCCTGTCACAAATCACCCCTGACACTCGTCTCCACCCACTCTCTTCTTCACTGTCAGTTGATTTGGATGGTTGACCCCAGGTATTTAAACTCAAGCAGCTTCACAACCTACTGGAAACACACAGCTGCTGGAAGCCAGAGCTGTCACTGAAATTAGAGGGTGAATATTTGCACATTCCTAGTTCCACTGCACTGGAGAGAAAAAAAATCATGGAAAATCAGCCTGCTGGTAAGGCCTGGTCACACGCCTCAGAGCCGCTCTGCTAAAAACATCTCTTTGCACCCAAAGACATAGATAAGCAGCCGCACTGAGCAGGCGGCCTGTTGCTGTGACACGTCAGCGCGTCCACCATATTGGATGTGGCAGATCTGTGATATAAACTAATCCAAGTGAATGGACTGAACTTCATAAAGCGCCTTTCTACAAAGTTATTTAGTTAGTGCGTTTCATTCACACATTCAAATATGCACTAATAAACACTGGGAAACTGCCAGGCACAAAATACTTCCTTAACTCCCTCTGATAATTAAAAATGTTAAATCCACGTATGTTATAGGGTGCAGCATATTTGTATTTCTAATGTTTTTATGAGTCTTTACAGCTACTGATGTTTGTATCACTGTTACTGCGATGATAAACGTCTACAATAACCAGATCCTGACATGTAGATATAACATCTGCAGGTTTATGAATTTAAAAAGGCATTTTTATATTTACCGATTTTTATCAATTTAAGTATTAATGACGATCTTTAAGGGAAAAAAATGAACAAAGTTTACAAATAAAAATAAGAAACTGCAATACAAACTGATCTACTTCATTTTCTTTTAACAGTAAAACTGTATACTAAAATTATAAATCCATATGTTATTGCATACAATAAAAACTTATGGTTAAAAGGTAAAACAACAACAAAAAAAAGCGCTGTATCCAATTTTTGTAAAGTGCTTCATAAATTAAATGCTCCTATTATTACTACCACACAAAAACAAGGGCCAAGAAGCACAAATGCAAAAATACTCAGCAGCAAACAGGTCTGATTTGACCTTAATCAGTCTGTATTTGTATCAGAGTAGTTAGTTCAGCCCAATGTAGATTGACTTCATTGTTTGGAGGTGCACCGCAGGACTCCATAGTGTCACTGCAGCGTCTGAAAATCCTGTTTTCAAAATGCTAGAATGGCCAAATACGATCAAATCAATTCTTCAGTCTTACCCGTGAAAGGTAAAACCATGTGATCCCGTTTTGACTGTAAAATGGTTCCAACAACGCCACGCAGCACCAGAGCACAGCATCTCTGTCATGTTAGGTTTGCCGATTTTGCCACATCCAATATGGCGGCGGTCTAAGTGTTTATGTCTATGGCTGCACGCACTCGAAACCTTTCACTCAAACTGCAGCTTAAAGTTCACTTTGACTATATTTTGCTTATCTCTGAGTCTCCGTCACGTGCTTTCCCACGTCACCTCCACCCTGACAGTCAGCAGTTTGATCCCAGCCCAGATGAAGTACCCAGTTTATCTGAAAGTCACCCACAGTTTAACGAAAGCATGCTTCATTCACACCCCACGTGTAAAAATCACCGCTGCGCTCCGTTAGTTCCTAATCACATACAGACGATATTCTCTTGAATTACGAAGAACTGCGTCTTAAGGCAAAGGCCCACCTGTGCACTTTGTGGAGAAACTTCTTCTTCTTCTTCCTCCTCTTCTTCTTCCTCCTCTTCTTCTTCCTCCTCTTCTTCCTCTTCCTCTTGTTTCTCTTCTAGAGACACCATTTAGGCTTTAAAATAAAGCCAAGCCTTTCAGCTATTCAGCTGTTCAGCTGTTGAAGCTCATTCAGCAAGTAAAGTTTCAGCTCTTTGAAGCATTTCTTAGCATTTCAGCTGCAATCTTTCAGCATGCAGCATTCACAGTGCATTTTCTTCAGGAAATGCTTTTTCTAGTTACTGTGAATGCTGCAAAGCATTCACAGTATTGTTCTTGTACTCCAAAAACCTTCGGTCGCTAAAAACTCAAGCAGCGTTTGGGCTACAGACACCGATCTGGTATCAAAACGTTCAGCCTGTTCTGGAGATGTGTGCTATTACTTTTCTTTTTTGTAACCTTTATACTTTTTAAGATATTGAACTTTTTATAATCTTCATTTTTGCCATTCAAAATGAATGGGGAAGTTTCAAATCCTTTTCAAATCCTTTCAGGCTTTAAAAGCTAATAACTTCAGCATACTTTCAGCTAGAAAAACCATTTGAACTTTAAAATAAAGCCATGACTTTCAGCTATTCAGCTATTACTTTTTGTATTGATATCTTTTATGGTTTTTGAACAGTTACAGTTTAAGCATAAGAAGGTTTTTTGCTCTTTTTAGCGTTTATAATGGTTGTGTATTGGGCCGTCTAGAGTGCGCATTCCAAAGGTTAGAGTGAGAGACTTCAAATTCTTCAGCTGAAAAATTTCTCTCTAAACTGCCGCTGTGTCCACAGTCTTCACTCTACAGCCATCATTTTATGATCAAAACGTAGAGCCGCTTCTCTACTTTCAAACAATGTGTCTCTCAGCCCTGAGAAATGTAAACTTTTTAAACTGTGAGGCTTCAAGCAGAGGGAGCACCCTCCAACTCCTCCATCCGCCTCTATAGTAATTTTCGGCAGGTGATTTTCTCAATACCAGAAAAGAGCCCTTTTTTAAAACTGCTCCCATGACCACATTTTGAAAGCCAGGAAAATAAAAATTATACCACTGTTTAGAGCAGGGCCTTGTGACGCTCACAGTTCAAAAATTATTTTGATAGACGCTACGGTTTTTGATTTATAAGCAGTTGTTCGGGAGGTGCGCCAAGACAAATTCAACAGGGCTTTGCCACAAAGTGCCTGCATTTAAACAGTTACACAGCTGTTTTGAGTTGGCAGAACTAAATGTGTAGCAGCATTCTGATTGGCTCATAATACTTTAAACTGATTGGTGGATTTTTCTTCTGCATGAAAGCTGTTCAAAGCTGAGCTGTTTGTTCTTCTTTCATAACTTCAGCACCGTTTATGCTACAGAAACCGTTCTGGTATCAAAATGCTCAGCTTTTTCTGCAGATTTATGCTATTACTTTATGCCATTACGTTTAACAGCTGTTCAGCAGTTTAACACCTGTTCAGCATTATTAACAGCTGTTCAGCAGTTTAACAGCTGTTCAGCATTATTAACAGCTGTTCAGCATTATTAACAGCTGGTCAGCATTATTACCACCTGTTCAGCAGTTTAACAGCAGTTCAGCATTTTTAACACCTGTTCAGCATTATTAACAGCTGTTCAGAATTTTTAACACCTGTTCAGCATTTTTAGCAGCTGTTCAGCAGTTCAACAGTTCAGGTATTCAGCAGTTCAGCAATTCAGCAGTTCAGCAGTTCAGCAGTTCATTGAAGCTCATTCAGCAAATAAAGTTTCAGCTGTTTGAAGCCTTTCTTGGCATTTCAGCTCCAATCTTTCAGCATGCAGCATTCACAGTGCATTTTCTTCAGGAAATGCTTTTTCTAGTTCTTTATTTATATGTTCTTCCGTACGTTTTTTGACCGCTAAGAACTCAAAAACCGCTTAAGCTACAAAAACAATTAAGGTATCAAAACGTTCAGCTTCTTCAGGAGAAGTGGGCTATTACTTTTGGGGTTCAAACCTTTAAGCACTGATTTTATATTAATATTTTTCTGAATTTTTAGCCCCATTGAAAATGAATGGGGAAAGTTTAAAAACCTTTCAGGCTTTAAAAGCTAATAACTTCAGCATGCCTTAAGCTAGAGAAACCATTTAAACTTTAAAATGCAGCCACGACTTTCAGCTATTCAGCTATTACTTTGTGTTTTAAAATCTTTTACGGTTTAAGCACAGTGAGCATTTAAGTTTAAGGAGGTTTTTCAGGCATTTCAGAGTTTATAATGGTTGTGTATTGCGTTTGCTAGAGTGGGAGCCTGATTAGTAGAGTTGGAGACTTCAAAACTTTCAGGTGGAAAATTTATTTCTAAACTGCCGCTGTGTCCACACTCTTCACTCTACAGCCATGATTTTATGCTCAAAATATAGAGCTGCTTCTCTACTTTCAAAAAATGTGTCTTTAAACCCTGTCAAATGTACACTTTTTAAACTGTAAGGCTTCAAACAGAGAGAGTACCTTCCAACTCCTTCATTAACCTCCATAGTAATTTCAGAGAGGTGATTTTCTCCAAAGCAGAAATGAGCACCTTTTTAAACTGCTCCCACAGCCACACTTTTGAGCCCAGGAAAATAAAAATTACACCACCGTTTAGAGCAGGTCCTTGTGGCGCTCACGGTTCAAAAATTATTTTGATAGGAGCTACGGTTTTTGATTTAGAAGCAGTTATTTGACAGGTGCGCCGAGTCAAATTTGGCCAGAGTGCATGCACCTCAGCAGGTAGGCAGTGCACCTGGCAGGTGTTTTCAATTGGCGCATTTGCAAGCATTCAACTTGGGAGAGCTCTCCAATATGTATGCATGCAAACCTCACTGCTTGTGTGAGACTCCTGTTGGCTTAGTGGTAGAAACACTAGCCCATGAATGCAGAAGAAGCAGAGAGAGCAGGTTCAAGTCCCACTTTACCCTAAACTTAAAAGATTGTCCATTGGGTTTTGAACTTTAAATCTTTTCATATTCAATGATATTAAACTCATTTTTTCCACAGTTTTCTGCACCTTTTTTCTCCTTCATGTTTAGGATAAAATTTTAGCGTCTGTTTATTTCTTCAAGCTATTTTTGACCCTTTAAAACCTTTTATATTTACACTTTAGCAAATTTCAGCTGCAGAAAAAAAAAAAATATCTTGTTGTTTTAATTTGCTGTGACTGCATTCACTCTAGTGGCTAACCAGACAAACAGCAGCTTTAATGACACAATGTCAGAACAGTATGAACAGGAAAAATGGGCAGAGGTCATCAGCTGCCATAGCCACTTCAGTCATGGTGGCCCATTATCAGCCACACTGAATAACAACATATTGACATCACATTGACATCACAAACCAACAATCACAGTGAAACCAACAAAACTTCACTGAATAACTGATAAACACCAATAACTAAAACTACCAAACATCAGCATGAACACTCTCATAAGTCCCTGCTTCTGTGGCTCCTCCCATTGGCTGCCACAACAGCAGATTCATTCTGTCCACAATTTTCTGCGCTTTCATTCTCCTCCATGTTTAGGAGAATCATTCATTGTATTTTAACATTTTCAACAACATTCCCAAATATTTCAGGAATGACAGCAATTCAGCTGAAAGCCTTCAGTTGCAAGACATTAAACTACAGTATTAAACTTGGATTTAACTTCTCAATATGTTTTACGGTTTTCCTTCAACTCCAGTTTAAATTTCTTCAGGCTGAGTCTTGGCATTCAGTACTTGTCAAATTCATGAACTACAATTAAAGACCTTGTAGCTTCTGACAATTCGTGTGATCACCTACTCGTTACAGAGAAAAGCTGCATTTAATTTAGACAAAGTGGGAACACCTTAAACATGAAAAATGGACCATCATCATCTACTGCCATAACCACTTGAGTCATGGTGGTGCCCTTTCAATATCTTTGATGGTTTTTGTTCAGCTGCAGTTTAAATGTCTCTAGGCATTTATCATTTCTCCTTGTACTCACAATGTAAATATTTTGTGACTGGGACCTCCCGTTTTTGTGTGAGAAGCATTTGTTCGGGGGGTAGTTCTTTAGCAGTTCCTGCTCTCTGCCTGTCACTTTTGGTAGGAAAATGTGAGCAGTGCAGTAATATGAAGCCAGCCAACCTGATTGGCTGATAATACTTTAACCTGATTGGTGGAATTATCTTCAGCATGCAAGTCCTTCAAAGCTGAGCTGTGGGTTCTGCTCTAATAACTTCAGCACCGTTTATGCTACAGAAACCGTTCAGGTATCAAAATGCTCAGCTTCTTCTGGAGATTTATGCTATTACTTTATGCCATTACGTTTAATAGCTGTTAAGCTGTTTAACAGCTGTTAAGCTGTTTAACACCTGTTCAGCTGTTTAACACCTGTTCAGCAGTTCAACACCTGTTCAGCAGTTCAGCAATTCAGCAGTTCAGCAATTCAGCAGTTCAGGTATTCAGCAGTTCAGCAATTCAGCAGTTCAGCAATTCAGCAGTTCAGCAGTTCAGGTATTCAACAGTTCAGCAGTTCAGGTATTCAGCAGTTCATTGAAGCTCATTCAGCAAATAAAGTTCCAGCTGTTTGAAGCCTTTCTTGGCATTTCAGCTCCAATCTTTCAGCATGCAGCATTCACAGTGCATTTTCTTCTGGAAATGCTTTTTCTAGTTATTACTGTGAATGCTGCAAGCATTCACAGTATTGTTCTTGTAATCTTTATTACTGTGAATGCTGCAAGCATTCACAGTATTGTTCTTGTAATCTTTATTATTATTTATTATTACTGTGAATGCTGCAAGCATTCACAGTATTGTTCTTGTAATCTTTATTATTATTATTACTGTGAATGCTGCAAAGCATTCACAGTATTGTTGTTGTATTCTTTATTACTGTGAATGCTGCAAAGCATTCACAGTATTGTTGTTGTATTCTTTATTACTGTGAATGCTGCAAAGCATTCACAGTATTGTTCTTGTACTCCAAAAACCTTCGGTCGCTAAAAACTCAAGCAGCGTTTGGGCTACAGACACCGTTCTGGTATCAAAACGTTCAGCCTGTTCTGGAGATTTGTGCTATTACTTTTCTTTTTTGTAACCTTTATACTTTTTAAGATATTGAACTTTTTATAATCTTCATTTTTGCCATTCAAAATGAATGGGGAAGTTTCAAATCATTTTCAAATCCTTTCAGGCTTTAAAAGCTAATAACTTCAGCATACTTTCAGCTAGAAAAACCATTTAAGCTTTAAAATGAAGCCAAGTCTTTCAGCTATGCAGCTAGTACTTGGTGTTTCAAAACCTTTTATGGTTTAAGCACAGTGAGCGTTTAAGTTTAAGGTGTTTTTTCAGCCGTTTCAGAGTTTATAATGGTTGTGTATTGCGTTTGCTAGAGTGGGAGCCTGATTAGTAGAGTGGGAGACTTCAAAACTTTCAGGTGGAAAATTTATTTTTAACCTGCCACTGTGTCCACACACTTTGCGCTACAGCCATCATTTTATGCTCAAAATGTAGAGCTGCTTCTCTACTTTCAAACAATGTGTCTCTAAACCCTGTCAAATGTACACTTTTTAAACTGTAAGCATTCAAACAGAGGGAGTACCTTCCAACTCCTTCATTAACCTCCATAGTAATTTCAGAGAGGTGATTTTCTCCAAAGCAGAAATGAGCACCTTTTTTAAACTGCTCCCACGGCCACACTTTTGAGCCCAGGAAAATAAAAATTACACCACTGTTTAGAGCAGATCCTTGTGACACTCACAGTTCAAAAATGATTTTGATAGGAGCTACGGTTTTTGACTTAGAAGCAGTTATTTGACAGGTGCGCCAAGGCAAATTTGACAGAGTGCATGCATCTCAGCAGGTAAGCAGTGCACCTGGCAGGTGTTTTCAATTGGCGCATTTACAAGCATTCAGCTTGGCAGAGCTCTCCAATATGTATGCATGCAAACCTCACTGCTTTTGTGACACTGCTGTTGGCTCAGTGGTAGAAAAGGGGACAATCAATGCACAAGAAGCAGATAGAGCAGATTCAAGTCCCACTTTACTCCAAACTTTAAAAATTTTCCATTGAGCATTCATTCACCAGCTTAAACTCTTTCAGCCAGATTTAAGCTCTTTGGAGGCTTTAAAAGCTAATAACTTCAGCGTACTTTCAGCTAGAGACACCATTTAGGCTTTAAAATAAAGCCAAGCCTTTCAGCTGTTCAGCTATTCAGCTGTTCAGCTGTTCAGCTGTTCAGCTATCCAGCTGTTCAGCTATCCAGCTGTTCAGCTATCCAGCTGTTCAGCTATCCAGCTGTTCAGCTATCCAGCTGTTCAGCTATCCAGCTGTTCAGCTGTGCTTTGAAATGTAATAAGTTCAGCATACATTCAGCTAGACACACCATTTAAGCTTTAAAATAAAGCCAAGCCTTTCAGCTATCCAGCTGTTCAGCAGTTCAGCTATTCAGCAATTCAGCAGTTCAGCAGTTCAGCTGTTGAAGCTCATTCAGCAAATAAAGTTTCAGCTCTTTGAAGCATTTCTTAGCATTTCAGCTGCAATCTTTCAGCTTGCAGCATTCACAGTGCATTTTCTTCAGGAAATGCTTTTTCTAGTTACTGTGAATGCTGCAAAGCATTCACAGTATTGTTGTTGTATTCTTTATTACTGTGAATGCTGCAAAGCATTCACAGTATTGTTGTTGTATTCTTTATTATTACTGTGAATGCTGCAAAGCATTCACAGTATTGTTGTTGTATTCTTTATTATTATTATTACTGTGAATGCTGCAAGCATTCACAGTATTGTTCTTGTAATCTTTATTACTGTGAATGCTGCAAAGCATTCACAGTATTGTTGTTGTATTCTTTATTATTACTGTGAATGCTGCAAAGCATTCACAGTATTGTTGTTGTATTCTTTATTACTGTGAATGCTGCAAAGCATTCACAGTATTGTTGTTGTTTTCTTTATTATTACTGTGAATGCTGCAAAGCATTCACAGTATTGTTGTTGTATTCTTTATTATTATTACTGTGAATGCTGCAAAGCATTCACAGTATTGTTGTTGTATTCTTTATTATTATTACTGTGAATGCTGCAAAGCATTCACAGTATTGTTGTTGTATTCTTTATTATTATTACTGTGAATGCTGCAAAGCATTCACAGTATTGTTGTTGTATTCTTTATTATTTATTATTCTTCCGTACGTTTTTTGACCGCTTCGATCTCAAAAACCATTTAAGCTACAGAAACCGTTGTGGTATCAAAACGTGCAGCTTCTTCAGGAGATTGCTGCTATTACTTTTCAGGTTCAACTCTTCTGCCATTAATTTAATATTAATATTTTTCTAATTTTTTTGGCCCCATTCAAATGAATGGGGAAAGCTTAAAACCCTTTTAAAACCCTTTCAGCCTTTAAAAGCTAAGAACTTCAGCATACCTTAAGCTAGAGACACCATTTAAACTTTAAAATAAAGCCATGACTCTCAGCTATTCAGCTATTACTTTTTGTATTGATATCTTTTATGGTTTTTGAACAGTTACAGTTTAAGCACAAGAAGGTTTTTTGCTCTTTTTAGCGTTTATAATGGTTGTGTATGTGGCCGTCTAGAGTGCACATTCCAAAGGTTAGAGTGGGAGACTTGAAATTCTTCAGCTGAAAAATTTCTCTCTAAACTGCCGCTGTGTCCACACTCTTCACTCTACAGCCATCATTTTATGATCAAAACGTAGAGCCGCTTCTCTACTTTCAAACAATGTGTCTGTCAGCCCTGAGAAATGTAAACTTTTTAAACTGTGAGGCTTCAAGCAGAGAGAGCACCCTCCAACTCCTCCATCCGCCTCCATGTTAATTTTCGGGTGGTGATTTTCTCAAAACCAGAAAAGAGCCGTTTTTTAAACTGCTCCCATGACCACATTTTTAAAGCCAGGAAAATAAAAATTACACCGCTGTTTAGAGCAGGTCCTTGTGACGCTCACAGTTCAAATATTATTTTGATAGGAGTTACGGTTTTTGATTTATAAGCAGTTGTTCGGGAGGTGCGCCAAGACAAATTCAAGAGGGCTTTGCCACAAAGTGCCTGCAGTTAAACAGTTACACAGCTGTTTTGAGTTGGCAGAACTAAATGTGTAGCAGCATTCTGATTGGCTCATAATACTTTAAACTGATTGGTGGATTTTTCTTCTGCATGAAAGCTGTTCAAAGCTGAGCTGTTTGTTCTTCTTTCATAACTTCAGCACCGTTTATGCTACAGAAACCGTTCTGGTATCAAAATGCTCAGCTTCTTCTGCAGATTTAAGTTATTACTTTATGCCATTACGTTTAACAGCTGTTAAGCTGTTTAACAGCTGTTCAGCATTTTTAACAGCCTTTTCAGGTTTAAAACAGTCGTTCAGCACTTTTAACAGCCTTTTCAGGTTTAAAACACTCTTTAAGCACTTTTAACAGCCTTTTCAGGTTTAAACAGTCGTTCAGCACTTTAACAGCTATTCAGCATTATTATCAGCTGTTCAGCATTATTAACAGCTGTTCAGCATTATTAACAGCTGTTCAGCATTTTTAACAGCCTTGTCAGGTTTAAAACAGTCGTTCAGCACTTTAACAGCCTTTTCAGGTTTAAAACAGTCGTTCAGCACTTTAACAGCTATTCAGCATTATTAACAGCTGTTCAGCATTATTAACAGCTGTTCAGCATTATTAACAGCTGTTCAGCAGTTTAACAGCTGTTCAGCAGTTTAACACCTGTTCAGCATTTTGAACACCTGTTCAGCAGTTCAGCAATTCAGCAGTTCAGCAATTCAGCAATTCAGCAGTTCAGCAATTCAGCAGTTCAGCAATTCAGGTATTCAGCAGTTCAGCAATTCAGCAGTTCAGCAATTCAGGTATTCAGCAATTCAGCAGTTCAGCAATTCAGCAGTTCAGCAATTCAGCAGTTCAGCAATTCAGGTATTCAGCAATTCAGCAGTTCAGCAATTCAGCAGTTCAGGTATTCAGCAATTCAGCAGTTCAGCAATTCAGCAGTTCAGCAATTCAGCAGTTCAGCAATTCAGCAGTTCAGCAATTCAGGTTATTCAGCAATTTCAGCAGTTCAGGTATTCAGCAATTTCAGCAGTTCAGCAATTCAGCAATTCAGCAGTTCAGCAATTCAGCAATTCCAGCAGTTCAGCAGTTCAGTTCAGCAATTCAGCAGTTTAGCAATTCAGCAGTTCAGCAGTTCAGGTACTCAGCAGTTCAGCAATTCAGGTATTCAGCAGTTCAGGTATTCAGCAGTTCAGCAATTCAGCAGTTCAGGTATTCAGCAGTTCAGCAATTCAGCAGTTCAGGTATTCAGCAATTCAGCAGTTCAGCAATTCAGCAGTTCAGCAATTCAGCAGTTTAGCAATTCAGCAGTTCAGGTACTCAGCAGTTCAGCAATTCAGGTATTCAGCAGTTCAGGTATTCAGCAGTTCAGCAATTCAGCAGTTCAGGTATTCAGCAGTTCAGCAATTCAGCAGTTCATTGAAGCTCATTCAGCAAATAAAGTTTCAGCTGTTTGAAGCCTTTCTTGGCATTTCAGCTCCAATCTTTCAGCATGCAGCATTCACAGTGCATTTTCTTCAGGAAATGCTTTTTCTAGTTACTGTGAATGCTGCAAAGCATTCACAGTATTGTTGTTGTTTTCTTTATTATTTATTATTATTCTTCCGTACGTTTTTTGACCGCTTCGATCTCAAAAACCGTTTAAGCTACAGAAACCGTTGTGGTATCAAAACGTGCAGCTTCTTCAGGAGATCGCTGCTATTACTTTTCAGGTTCAACTCTTCTGCCATTAATTTAATATTAATATTTTTCTAATTTTTTTGGCCCCATTCAAATGAATGGGGAAAGCTTAAAACCCTTTTAAAACCCTTTCAGCCTTTAAAAGCTAAGAACTTCAGCATACCTTAAGCTAGAGACACCATTTAAACTTTAAAATAAAGCCATGACTCTCAGCTATTCAGCTATTACTTTTTGTATTGATATCTTTTATGGTTTTTGAACAGTTACAGTTTAAGCACAAGAAGGTTTTTTGCTCTTTTTAGCGTTTATAATGGTTGTGTATGTGGCCGTCTAGAGTGCACATTCCAAAGGTTAGAGTGGGAGACTTGAAATTCTTCAGCTGAAAAATTTCTCTCTAAACTGCCGCTCTGTCCACACTCTTCACTCTACAGCCATGAGTTTATGATCAAAACGTAGAGCTGCTTCTCTACTTTCAAACAATGTGTCTGTCAGCCCTGAGAAATGTAAACTTTTTAAACTGTGAGGCTTCAAGCAGAGGGAGCACCCTCCAACTCCTCCATCCGCCTCTATAGTAATTTTCGGGAGGTGATTTTCTCAAAACCAGAAAAGACCCTTTTTTTAAACTGCTCCCATGACCACATTTTTCAACCCAGGAAAATAAATATTACACCGCTGTTTAGAGCAGGTCCTTGTGACGCTCACAGTTTAAAAATTATTTTGATAGGAGTTACGGTTTTTGATTTATAAGCATTTGTTCGGGAGGTGCGCCAAGACAAATTCAACAGGGCTTTGCCACAAAGTGCATGCATTTAAACAGCTACACAGCTGTTTTGAGTTGGCAGAACTAAATGTGTAGCAGCATTCTGATTGGCTCATAATACTTTAAACTGATTGGTGGATTATTCCTCTGCATGCAAGCTGTTCAAAGTTGAGCTGTTTTTTTTTCTTTTATAACTTCAGCACCGTTTATGCTACAGAAACCATTCTGGTATCAAAATGCTCAGCTTCTTCTGCAGATTTATGTTATTACTTTATGACATTACGTTTAACAGTCGTTCAGCACTTTAACAGCCTTTTCAGGTTTAAAACAGTCGTTCAGCACTTTTAACAACCTTTTCAGGTTTAAACAGTCGTTCAGCACTTTAACAGCCTTTTCAGGTTTAAAACAGCCGTTCAGCACTTTTAACAGCCTTTTCAGGTTTAAAACAGCCGGTCAGCACTTTTAACAGCCTGTTCAGGTTTAAAACAGCCGTTCAGCACTTTTAACAGCCTTTTCAGGTTTAAAACAGTCGTTCAGCACTTTAACAGCTATTCAGCACTTTAACAGCTGTTCAGCAGTTTAACAGCTGTTCAGCATTATTAACAGCCGTTCAGCATTATTAACAGCCGTTCAGCATTATTAACAGCTGTTCAGCAGTTTAGCAGCTGTTCAGCAGTTTTCTCAGCAGTTCAGCAATTCAGCAGTTCAGCAATTCAGCAGTTCAGCAATTCAGCAATTCAGCAGTTCAGCAATTCAGCAGTTCAGCAATTCAGCAGTTCAGCAATTCAGGTATTCAGCAGTTCAGCAATTCAGCAGTTCAGCAATTCAGGTATTCAGCAATTCAGCAGTTCAGCAATTCAGCAGTTCAGCAATTCAGGTATTCAGCAATTCAGCAGTTCAGCAGTTCAGGTATTCAGCAATTCAGCAGTTCAGCAATTCAGCAATTCAGCAGTTCAGCAATTCAGCAATTCAGCAGTTCAGCAATTCAGCAGTTCAGCAATTCAGCAGTTCAGCAATTCAGGTATTCAGCAATTCAGCAGTTCAGGTATTCAGCAATTCAGCAGTTCAGCAATTCAGCAATTCAGCAGTTCAGCAATTCAGGAATTCAGCAATTCAGCAGTTCAGGTATTCAGCAGTTCAGCAATTCAGCAGTTCAGGTATTCAGCAGTTCAGCAATTCAGCAGTTCATTGAAGCTCATTCAGCAAATAAAGTTTCAGCTGTTTGAAGCCTTTCTTGGCGTTTCAGCTGCAATCTTTCAGCATGCAGCATTCACAGTGCATTTTCTTCAGGAAATGCTTTTTCTAGTTTATTACTGTGAATGCTGCAAAGCATTCACAGTATTGTTCTTGTACTCCGAAAACCTTCGGTCGCTAAAAACTCAAGCAGCGTTTGGGCTACAGACACCGTTCTGGTATCAAAACGTGCAGCTTCTTCAGGAGATTGCTGCTATTACTTTTCAGGTTCAACTCTTCTGCCATTAATTTAATATTAATATTTTTCTAATTTTTTTGGCCCCATTCAAATGAATGGGGAAAGCTTAAAACCCTTTTAAAATCCTTTCAGCCTTTAAAAGCTAATAACTTCAGCATACCTTAAGCTAGAGACACCATTTAAACTTTAAAATAAAGCCATGACTCTCAGCTATTCAGCTATTACTTTTTGTATTGATATCTTTTATGGTTTTTGAACAGTTACAGTTTAAGCACAAGAAGGTTTTTTGCTCTTTTTAGCGTTTATAATGGTTGTGTATTGGGCTGTCTAGAGTGCGCATTCCAAAGGTTAGAGTGAGAGACTTGAAATTCTTCAGCTGAAAATTTTCTTTCTAAACTGCCGCTGTGTCCGCACTCTTCACTCTACAGCCATCATTTTATGATCAAAACGTAGAGCCGCTTCTCTACTTTCAAACAATGTGTGTTTCAGCTCTGAGAAATGTAAACTTTTTAAACTGTGAGGCTTCAAGCAGAGGGAGCACCCTCCAACTCCTCCATCCGCCTCTATAGTAATTTTCGGGAGGTGATTTTCTCAAAACCAGAAAAGAGCCGTTTTTTAAACTGCTCCCATGACCACATTTTGAAAGCCAGGAAAATAAAAATGACACCACTGTTTAGAGCAGGTCCTTGTGACGCTCACAGTTCAAAAATTATTTTGATAGACGCTACGGTTTTTGATTTATAAGCAGTTGTTCGGGAGGTGCGCCAAGACAAATTCAACAGGGCTTTGCCACAAAGTGCCTGCATTTAAACAGTTACACAGCTGTTTTGAGTTGGCAGAACTAAATGTGTAGCAGCATTCTGATTGGCTCATAATACTTTAAACTGATTGGTGGATTATTCTTCTGCATGCAAGCTGTTCAAAGTTGAGCTGTTTTTTGTTCTGTCATAACTTCAGCACCGTTTATGCTACAGAAACCGTTCTGGTATCAAAATGCTCAGCTTCTTCTGCAGATTTATGTTATTACTTTATGCCATTACGTTTAACAGCTGTTAAGCTGTTTAACAGCTGTTCAGCAGTTTAACACCTGTTCAGCATTATTAACAGCTATTCAGCATTATTAACAGCTGTTCAGCAGTTTAACAGCTGTTCAGCATTTTTAACAGCTGTTCAGCTTTAAAACAGTCGTTCAGCAGTTTAACAGCTGTTCAGCAGTTTAACAGCAGTTCAGCATTTTTAACACCTATTCAGCATTATTAACAGCTGTTCAGCATTATTAACAGCTGTTCAGCATTATTAACAGCTGTTCAGCATTTTTAACACCTATTCAGCATTATTAACAGCTGTTCAGCAGTTTAACAGCTGTTCAGCATTTTTAACACCTATTCAGCATTATTAACACCTATTCAGCATTATTAACAGCTGTTCAGCATTATTAACAGCTGGTCAGCATTTTTAACACCTATTCAGCATTATTAACAGCTGTTCAGCAGTTTAACAGCTGTTCAGCAGTTTAACAGCAGTTCAGCATTTTTAACACCTGTTCAGCATTATTAACAGCTGTTCAGCATTATTAACAGCTGGTCAGCATTATTAACAGCTGTTCAGCATTATTAACAGCTGGTCAGCATTATTAACACCTGTTCAGCAGTTTAACAGCAGTTCAGCATTTTTAACACCTGTTCAGCATTATTAACAGCAGTTCAGCATTTTTAACACCTGTTCAGCTTTTTAGACACCTGTTCAGCAGTTTAGCAGCTGTTCAGCAGTTTAACAGCTGTTCAGCTTTTTAACAACTGTTCAGCATTTTTAACAGCTGTTCAGCAGTTCAACAGTTCAGCGATTCAGCTATTCAGCAGTTCAGGTATTCAGCAGTTCAGCAATTCAGCAGTTCATTGAAGCTCATTCAACAAATAAAGTTTCAGCTGTTTGAAGCCTTTCTTGGCATTTCAGCTCCAATCTTTCAGCATGCAGCATTCACAGTGCATTTTCTTCAGGAAATGCTTTTTCTAGTTATTATTATTATTCTTCCGTACGTTTTTTGACCGCTTCGATCTCAAAAACCGTTTAAGCTACAGAAACCGTTGTGGTATCAAAACGTGCAGCTTCTTCAGGAGATCGCTGCTATTACTTTTCAGGTTCAACTCTTCTGCCATTAATTTAATATTAATATTTTTCTAATTTTTTTGGCCCCATTCAAATGAATGGGGAAAGCTTAAAACCCTTTTAAAACCCTTTCAGCCTTTAAAAGCTAAGAACTTCAGCATACCTTAAGCTAGAGACACCATTTAAACTTTAAAATAAAGCCATGACTCTCAGCTATTCAGCTATTACTTTTTGTATTGATATCTTTTATGGTTTTTGAACAGTTACAGTTTAAGCACAAGAAGGTTTTTTGCTCTTTTTAGCGTTTATAATGGTTGTGTATGTGGCCGTCTAGAGTGCGCATTCCAAAGGTTAGAGTGGGAGACTTGAAATTCTTCAGCTGAAAAATTTCTCTCTAAACTGCCGCTGTGTCCACACTCTTCACTCTACAGCCATCATTTTATGATCAAAACGTAGAGCCGCTTCTCTACTTTCAAACAATGTGTCTGTCAGCCCTGAGAAATGTAAACTTTTTAAACTGTGAGGCTTCAAGCAGAGAGAGCACCCTCCAACTCCTCCATCCGCCTCCATGTTAATTTTCGGGTGGTGATTTTCTCAAAACCAGAAAAGAGCCGTTTTTTAAACTGCTCCCATGACCACATTTTTAAAGCCAGGAAAATAAAAATTACACCGCTGTTTAGAGCAGGTCCTTGTGACGCTCACAGTTCAAATATTATTTTGATAGGAGTTACGGTTTTTGATTTATAAGCAGTTGTTCGAGAGGTGCGCCAAGACAAATTCAAGAGGGCTTTGCCACAAAGTGCCTGCAGTTAAACAGTTACACAGCTGTTTTGAGTTGGCAGAACTAAATGTGTAGCAGCCTTCTGATTGGCTCATAATACTTTAAACTGATTGGTGGATTTTTCTTCTGCATGAAAGCTGTTCAAAGCTGAGCTGTTTGTTCTTCTTTCATAACTTCGGCACCGTTTATGCTACAGAAACCGTTCTGGTATCAAAATGCTCAGCTTCTTCTGCAGATTTAAGTTATTACTTTATGCCATTACGTTTAACAGCTGTTAAGCTGTTTAACAGCTGTTCAGCATTTTTAACAGCCTTTTCAGGTTTAAAACAGTCGTTCAGCACTTTTAACAGCCTTTTCAGGTTTAAAACAGTCGTTCAGCACTTTAACAGCCTTTTCAGGTTTAAAACAGTCCTTCAGCACTTTTAACAGCCTGTTCAAGTTTAAAACAGCCGTTCAGCACTTTTAACAGCCTTTTCAAGTTTAAAACAGTCTTTAAGCACTTTTAACAGCCTTTTCAGGTTTAAAACAGTCCTTCAGCACTTTTAACAGCCTTTTCAGGTTTAAACAGTCGTTCAGCACTTTAACAGCTATTCAGCATTATTAACAGCTGTTCAGCATTATTAACAGCTGTTCAGCAGTTTAACAGCTGTTCAGCAGTTCAGCAATTCAGCAGTTCAGCAATTCAGCAGTTCAGGTATTCAGCAGTTCAGGTATTCAGGTATTCAGCAATTCAGCAGTTCAGCAATTCAGCAGTTCAGCAATTCAGCAGTTCAGCAATTCAGCAGTTCAGCAATTCAGGTATTCAGCAATTCAGCAGTTCAGGTATTCAGCAATTCAGCAGTTCAGCAATTCAGCAATTCAGCAGTTCAGCAATTCAGCAATTCAGCAGTTCAGCAATTCAGCAGTTCAGCAATTCAGCAGTTCAGTTATTCAGGTATTCAGCAATTCAGCAGTTCAGCAATTCAGGTATTCAGCAGTTCAGCAATTCAGCAGTTCAGGTATTCAGCAGTTCAGCAGTTCAGCAATTCAGCAGTTCAGGTATTCAGCAATTCAGCAATTCAGCAGTTCAGCAATTCAGCAGTTCAGCAATTCAGCAGTTTAGCAATTCAGCAGTTCAGCAGTTCAGGTACTCAGCAGTTCAGCAATTCAGGTATTCAGCAGTTCAGGTATTCAGCAGTTCAGCAATTCAGCAGTTCAGGTATTCAGCAGTTCAGCAATTCAGCAGTTCATTGAAGCTCATTCAGCAAATAAAGTTTCAGCTGTTTGAAGCCTTTCTTGGCATTTCAGCTCCAATCTTTCAGCATGCAGCATTCACAGTGCATTTTCTTCAGGAAATGCTTTTTCTAGTTATATTATTATTCTTCCGTACGTTTTTTGACCGCTTCGATCTCAAAAACCGTTTAAGCTACAGAAACCGTTGTGGTATCAAAACGTGCAGCTTCTTCAGGAGATTGCTGCTATTACTTTTCAGGTTCAACTCTTCTGCCATTAATTTAATATTAATATTTTTCTAATTTTTTTGGCCCCATTCAAATGAATGGAGAAAGCT
This sequence comes from Amphilophus citrinellus, assembly GCA_013435755.1. NCBI lineage: Eukaryota > Metazoa > Chordata > Actinopteri > Cichliformes > Cichlidae > Amphilophus > Amphilophus citrinellus. The sequence continues at coordinate 112,875 of CM024211.1, read as the reverse complement.
TAAAACCCTTTTAAAACCCTTTCAGCCTTTAAAAGCTAAGAACTTCAGCATACCTTAAGCTAGAGACACCATTTAAACTTTAAAATAAAGCCATGACTCTCAGCTATTCAGCTATTACTTTTTGTATTGATATCTTTTATGGTTTTTGAACAGTTACAGTTTAAGCACAAGAAGGTTTTTTGCTCTTTTTAGCGTTTATAATGGTTGTGTATGTGGCCGTCTAGAGTGCGCATTCCAAAGGTTAGAGTGGGAGACTTGAAATTCTTCAGCTGAAAAATTTCTCTCTAAACTGCCGCTGTGTCCACACTCTTCACTCTACAGCCATCATTTTATGATCAAAACGTAGAGCCGCTTCTGTACTTTCAAACAATGTGTCTGTCAGCCCTGAGAAATGTAAACTTTTTAAACTGTGAGGCTTCAAGCAGAGAGAGCACCCTCCAACTCCTCCATCCGCCTCCATGTTAATTTTCGGGTGGTGATTTTCTCAAAACCAGAAAAGAGCCGTTTTTTAAACTGCTCCCATGACCACATTTTTAAAGCCAGGAAAATAAAAATTACACCGCTGTTTCGAGCAGGTCCTTGTGACGCTCACAGTTCAAAGATTATTTTGATAGGAGTTACGGTTTTTGATTTATAAGCATTTGTTCGAGAGGTGCGCCAAGAAAATTCAAGAGGGCTTTGCCACAAAGTGCCTGCAGTTAAACAGTTACACAGCTGTTTTGAGTTGGCAGAACTAAATGTGTAGCAGCCTTCTGATTGGCTCATAATACTTTAAACTGATTGGTGGATTTTTCTTCTGCATGAAAGCTGTTCAAAGCTGAGCTGTTTGTTCTTCTTTCATAACTTCGGCACCGTTTATGCTACAGAAACCGTTCTGGTATCAAAATGCTCAGCTTCTTCTGCAGATTTAAGTTATTACTTTATGCCATTACGTTTAACAGCTGTTAAGCTGTTTAACAGCTGTTCAGCATTTTTAACAGCCTTTTCAGGTTTAAAACAGTCGTTCAGCACTTTTAACAGCCTTTCAGGTTTTAAAACAGTCGTTCAGCACTTTAACAGCCTTTTCAGGTTTAAAACAGTCCTTCAGCACTTTTAACAGCCTGTTCAAGTTTAAAACAGCCGTTCAGCACTTTTAACAGCCTTTTCAAGTTTAAAACAGTCTTTAAGCACTTTTAACAGCCTTTTCAGGTTTAAAACAGTCCTTCAGCACTTTTAACAGCCTTTTCAGGTTTAAACAGTCGTTCAGCACTTTAACAGCTATTCAGCATTATTATCAGCTGTTCAGCATTATTAACAGCTGTTCAGCAGTTTTAACAGCTGTTCAGCAGTTCAGCAATTCAGCAGTTCAGCAATTCAGCAGTTCAGGTATTCAGCAGTTCAGGTATTCAGCAATTCAGCAGTTCAGCAATTCAGCAATTCAGCAGTTCAGCAATTCAGCAGTTCAGCAATTCAGCAGTTCAGCAATTCAGGTATTCAGCAATTCAGCAGTTCAGCAATTCAGCAATTCAGCAGTTCAGCAATTCAGCAATTCAGCAGTTCAGCAATTCAGCAGTTCAGCAATTCAGCAGTTTAGCAATTCAGCAGTTCAGGTATTCAGCAATTCAGCAGTTCAGCAATTCAGGTATTCAGCAGTTCAGCAATTCAGCAGTTCAGGTATTCAGCAGTTCAGCAGTTCAGCAATTCAGCAGTTCAGGTATTCAGCAATTCAGCAATTCAGCAGTTCAGCAATTCAGCAGTTCAGCAATTCAGCAGTTTAGCAATTCAGCAGTTCAGCAGTTCAGGTACTCAGCAGTTCAGCAATTCAGGTATTCAGCAGTTCAGGTATTCAGCAGTTCAGCAATTCAGCAGTTCAGGTATTCAGCAGTTCAGCAATTCAGCAGTTCATTGAAGCTCATTCAGCAAATAAAGTTTCAGCTGTTTGAAGCCTTTCTTGGCATTTCAGCTCCAATCTTTCAGCATGCAGCATTCACAGTGCATTTTCTTCAGGAAATGCTTTTTCTAGTTACTGTGAATGCTGCAAGCATTCACAGTATTGTTCTTGTAATCTTTATTATTATTATTTATTATTATATGTTCTTCCGTACGTTTTTTGACCGCTAAAAACTCAAAAACCGCTTAAGCTACAGAAACAATTAAGGTATCAAAATGTGCAGCTTCTTCAGGACATTACTGCTATTACTTTTCTGGTTCAAATCTTTAAGCATTGATTTTATATTAATATTTTTCTGAATTTTTTGCCCCATTCAAAATGAATGGGGAAAGTTTAAAAACCTTTCAGGCTTTAAAAGCTAATAACTTCAGCATACCTTAAGCTAGAGAAACCATTTAAACTTTAAAATGCAGCCACGTCTTTCAGCTATTCAGCTATTACTTGGTGTTTTAAAATCTTTTACGGTTTAAGCACAGTGAGCATTTAAGTTTAAGGAGGTTTTTCAGGCATTTCAGAGTTTATAATGGTTGTGTATTGCGTTTGCTAGAGTGGGAGCCTGATTAGTAGAGTGGGAGACTTCAAAACTTTCAGGTGGAAAATTTATTTCTAAACTGCCGCTGTGTCCACACTCTTCACTCTACAGCCATGATTTTTTGGTCAAAATGTAGAGCTGCTTCTCTACTTTCCAAAAATGTGTCTTTAAACCCTGTCAAATGTACACTTTTTAAACTGTAAGCATTCAAACAGAGAGAGTACCTTCCAACTCCTTCATTAACCTCCATAGTAATTTCAGAGAGCTGATTTTCTCCAAAGCAGAAATGAGCACCTTTTTAAAACTGCTCCCACAACCACACTTTTGAGCCCAGGAAAATAAAAATTACACCACTGTTTAGAGCAGGTCCTTGTGACGCTCACAGTTCAAAAATGATTTTGATAGGAGCTACGGTTTTTCATTTAGAAGCACTTATTTGACAGGTGCGCGAGTCAAATTTGCATGCAGATTTGCTGAGGTGCATGCAGAGTGCATGCACCTCAGCAGGTAAGCAGTGCACCTGGCAGGTGTTTTCAATTGGCGCATTTGCAAGCATTCAGCTTGGGAGAGCTCTCCAATATGTATGCATGCAAACCTCACTGCTTGTGTGAGACTCCTGTTGGCTCAGTGGTAGAAACACTGGACCACGAATGCAGAAGAAGCAGAAAAAGCAGGTTCAAGTCCCACTTTACCCCAAACTTAAAAGATTTTCCATTGAACTTTAAATCCTTTCATATTCAATGATATTATACTCATTCTTTCCACACCTTTTTCCTCCTTCATGTTGAAGACAAAGTTTCAGTTTGCATTTATTATTTCAAGCCATTTTTGACCTTTTAAAACTTTTTACATTGACAGTTGAGCAAACTCCTGTTGAACAAGAGAAGAAAGAAAGAAAGAGAGAAGAAGAGAGACAGAAGAGAAAAAAAAAAAAAAAAAAAAAAAAAAAAAAAAAAAAAAAAAAAAACTTGTTGCTTTTTGCAGGAACTGCGCTCACTCTAGTGGTTAACCAGAGAAACAGCTGCTTTAATGACACAATGTCAGAACGGCATGAACCGGAAAAATGGCCACAGGTCATCAGCTGCCATAGCCACTTCAGTCATGGTGGCCCATTATCAGCCACCCTCAATAACCACACATTGACATCACAAACCAACAATCACAGTGAAACCAACAAAACATCACTGAATAACTGATGAAGACCAATAACTAAAACTCCCAAACATCAGCATAAACAGTCCTTGCACCTCAGCAGGTAGGCAGTGCACTTGGCAGGTGTTTTCAATTGGCGCATTTGCAAGCATTCAGCTTGGGAGAGCTCTCCAATATGTATGCATGCAAACCTCACTGCTTGTGTGAAATTCCTGTTGGCTCAGTGGTAGAAACGGGGACCATGAATGCACAAGAAGGAAACAGAGCAGGTTCAAGTCCCACTTTACCCTAAACTTAAAAGATTTTCCATTGGGTTTTGAACTTTAAATCTCTTCATATTCAATGATATTAAACTCATTCTTTCCACAGTTTTCTGCACCTTTTTTCTCCTTCACGTTTAGGACAAAGTTTCAGTGTGTGTTTATTTCTTCAAGCTATTTTTGACCATTTAAAACCTTTTATATTAACACTTTAGCAAATTTCAGCTGAACAACATAAAAAAAAAAATCTTGTTGTTTTAATTTGCTGTGACTGCATTCACTCTAGTGGCTAACCAGAGAAGCAGCAGTTTTAATAACACAATGTCAGAACAGCATGCTCAGGAAAAATGGCCAGAGGTCATCAGCTGCCATAGCCACTTCAGTCATGGTGGCCCATTATCAGCCACACTGAATAACAACATATTGACATCACATTGACATCACAAACCAACAATCACAGTCAAAACCAACAAAACATCACTGAATAACTGATAAACACCAATAACTAAAACTACCAAACATCAGCATAAACACTCCCATAAGTCCCTGCTTCTGTGGCTCCTCCCATTGGCTGCCACAACAGCAGATTCATTCTGTCCACAATTTTCTGCACTTTCATTCTCCTCCATGTTTAGGAGAATCATTCAGTGTATTTTAACATTTTCAACAACATTCCCAAATATTTCAGGAATGACAGCAATTCAGCTGAAAGCCTTCAGTTGCAAGACATTAAACCAGGCCTATTCAATTACTTTTTTTTCTGGGCCAGATTTGAAAATTTTGAGATGCCACTGTGCCGAAGACCCCTACTTATATTATTTCTTGAGATTTAACTCTAAATATGCTAACACCTGAACTAAGTCATAAAAATAAATAAAGGAATTCACAATAAAGGCTTTATACTGCATCATTTATTGATGAGCAAAATAATTCAAGTGCATTGCAAATTTTAACATTTGGTCCAAACCTTGACCAGAATATTTTTAACAAGGCATCTATTCACCACACATATGTTTAATAAAAAAAAAAAATGTAATAATAACAACTTTTTGCAATAGTAAAGTCTTCTATAACATTTTAGATGTATTTGCAAAACTGCATTTGTTGAACTAGAAAGACCAACTGATGCAGTGCATTAAATATTTCAACAAAAGAAATTGCACCAAGTGAACACTTAATAACTGTAAAATTAAAGCTTCTTTTGCATATTCAAAGTAATGCTGACTTAATGAGTTCAGTCTTAGAGTTCAGTCTTTGGGGTAAAATAAACAGATTTATCAGTCCAAGCAGGGTTAAAACAGCGATTTTCATTGTCAATTTTACGTTTTTGACCTGTCAGTGATATATTTTGGCGGTTGTCGCACTTGGAGAGAGTATTCTGGGCTGGCGTTGCTAGTGGTGCGTTCAAGTACAAGAGGAAGGGCGGGAATTTTTAAAACTGTCACAGCAAATATGATTTAAATGCGTTTTTGCAGCTTACGTTGGGTCAGTCAGGGGGTGGGCCAGTCAAAGGGGGTTCGCGGGCCGGATGTGGGCCACGGGCCGCTAATTGAATAGCCCTGCATTAAACTACAGTACTAAACTTGGATTTAACTTCTCAATATGTTTTACGGTTTTCCTTCAACTCCAGTTTAAATTTCTTCAGGCTGATTCTTGGCATTCAATACTTGTCAAATTCATGAACTACAATTAAAGACCTTGTAGCTTCTGACAATTCATGTGATCACCTACTGGTTACAGAGAAAAGCTGCATTTAATTTAGACAAAGTGGGAACACCTTAAACATGAAAAATGGACCATCATCATCTACTGCCATAACCACTTGAGTCATGGTGGTGCCCTTTCAATATCTTTGATGGTTTTTGTTCAGCTGCAGTTTAAATGTCTCTAGTCATTTATCATTTTTTTATCTTTCACATCTCTTTATAGTGAGTGGCAATTAAACAAACTTGAGTTTAAGAAAGAAATCTTCTAACTCTTTGCCAACCCTGTGCTCACCTACTGGTTGCACATAGGTATTGCACTTAAGTTAGATGAACTTGAACAGGAAAAATGGCCCAAGGTCATCAGCTGCCATAGCCATCTCACTCATGGTGGCCCATTTTACCCATTTCAATGTCTTTTATGGTTTTTCTTCAGCTGCCGTTAAAATTTCTTCAGGTTGTTTTGCTGCTCTTTAAGCAAATCGAATTTAATTTAGTTACTTTCTTGACAATTTTAGCTGTTTTGCATTTAAAATTCATTTTCAGCATTTGTCAGCTGCTTTAACTCTTTCAGCCATCAGAATTCAGCTCTGAAGCATTCCTGGCATTTCAGCTCCAATCATTCAGCAAATAAAGTTTCAGCAGTTTGAAGCATTATAACAGCCGTTCAGCAGTTTTAACACCTGTTCAGCATTTTTAACAGCTGTTCAGCAGTTCAGCAATTCAGCAGTTCAGCAATCAGCAGTTCAGCAATTCAGCAGTTCAGGTATTAAACAGTCAGCAGTTCATGTATTTCAGGACGTTCATTGAAGCTCATTCAGCAATAAAGTTCAGCTGTTTGAAGCCTTTCTTGGCATTTCAGCTCCAATCTTTCAGCATGCAGCAGTCACAGTGCATTTTCTTCAGGAAATGCTTTTTCTAGTTACTGTGAATGCTGCAAAGCATTCACTATTGTTGTTGTATTCTTTATTATTATATATTATTATTATTCTTCCGTACTTTTTTGACCCGGCTTCGATCTCAAAAACCGTTTAAGCTACAGAAACCGTTGTGTATAAAAAACGTGCAGCTTCTTCAGGAGATCGCTGCTATTACTTTCAGGATCAACTCTCTAGCATTAATTAAGTATTAATATTTTTCTAATTTTTTTGGCCCCATTAAATGAATGGGGAGGAATAGCTTAAACCCTTTTAAAAACCCTTTCAGTGCATCAGCCTTTAAAAGCCTAAGACTCTTCAGCATACCTTACGCTAGAGACACCATTTAAACTTTAAAATAAAGCCATGACTCTCAGCTATTCAGCTATTACTTTTTGTATTGATATCTTTTATGGTTTTTGAACAGTTACAGTTTAAGCACAAGAAGGTTTTTTGCTCTTTTTAGCGTTTATAATGGTTGTGTATGTGGCCGTCTAGAGTGCGCATTCCAAAGGTTAGAGTGGGAGACTTGAAATTCTTCAGCTGAAAAATTTCTCTCTAAACTGCCGCTGTGTCCACACTCTTCACTCTACAGCCATCATTTTATGATCAAAACGTAGAGCCGCTTCTCTACTTTCAAACAATGTGTCTGTCAGCCCTGAGAAATGTAAACTTTTTAAACTGTGAGGCTTCAAGCAGAGAGGAGCACCCTCCAACTCCTCCATCCGCTCCATGTTAATTTTCGGGTGGTGATTTTCTCAAAACCAGAAAAGAGCCGTTTTTTAAACTGCTCCCATGACCACATTTTTAAAGCCAGGAAAATAAAAATTACACCGTGTTTCGCGCAGTCCTTGTGACGCTTACGTTCAAATATTATTTTTGATAGGAGTCAGGTTTTTGATTTATAAGCAGTTTGTTAGAGAGGTGCGCCAAGACCAACTTCAGAGGGCTTTCCAACAAAGTGCTGCAGTTTTAAACAGCTACATCAGGCTTCGTTTTGAGTGGCCAGAACTAAATTGTGTAGCAGCCTTCTGATTGGGCTATCATTACTTTAAACTGATTGGGATTTTTCGTCTTGCCATGAAGCTGTTCAAAGCTGAGCTGTTTTGTTCTTCTTTCATAATTCGCGCACCCGTTTATTGCTACAGATAAACCGTTCTGGTATCAAAAATGCTCAGCTTCTTCTGCAGATTTACGTTATACTTTATGCCATTACGTTTAAACAAGCTGTAAGCTGTTTACAAAGCTGTTCAGCATTGTTTAACAGCCTTTTCAGTTTTAAACAGTCGTTCAGCACTTTTACAGCCTTTTCAGGTTTAAAACAGTCGTCAGCACTCTTAACAGCCTTTTCAGGTCTTAAAAAACAGTCCTTCAGCACTTTTAACAGCCTGTTCAAGTTTAACAAACAGCCGTTCAGCACTTTTAACAATCCTTTTCAAGTTTAAACACAGTCTTTAAGCAACTTTTAACAGCTTTTCAGGTTTTTTAAAACAGTCCTTCAGCACTTTTAACAGCCTTTTTCAGTTTAAACATCGTTCAGCACTTTAACAGCTATTCAGCCTTATTACAGTGTTCACGCATTATTAACAGCTGTTCAGCAGTTTTTTACACAGCTGTTCGCCAGTTTCAGCAATTCAGCAGTTCAGCAATTTCAGTCCGTTCAGGTATTCAGCAGTTAGGTATTTCAGGTATCCGCCCACTTCAGCAGTTCAGCAATTCAGCAGTTCCGCAATTCAGCAGTCAGCACTTCAGCCAGTTCAGCAATTAGGTATTCAAGCAATTCAGAGTTCAGGTATTCAGCAATTCAGAAGTTCAGCAATTTCGAGGCAAATTCCGCAGTTTCAGCAATTCAGCCATTCAGCAGTTCAGGCCATTCAGCCGTTCAGCAATTCAGCAGTTAGCAATTCAGAAGTTCATGTATTCATGTATTCAGCCCATCAGCATTCAGCAATTCAGGGTATTCAAGCAGTTCAGCAATTCAGCAGATTCAGGTATTCAGCCGTTCAGCAGTTCAGCATTCAGCAGTTCAGGTATTCAGCAATTCAGGCAATTCCAGCAGTTCAGCAATTCAGCAGTCAGCCATCAGCAGTTAGGGCACATTCCGCAGTTCAGCCGTTCACTGTACTCCGCAGCAGTCGCAATTCATGTTATATTCAGCAGTCCAGGTATTCAGCAGTTCAGCAATTCAGCAGTTCAGGATTTCAAGCCGTTAGCAATCAGCAGTTCATGAAGCTCATTCAGCAATCAAGTTTAAGCGTTGAAGCTTCTTGCATTTCAGCTCCCAACCTTTAAGGCATGCAGCTTCATCATAGTGCATTTTCTTCAGGAACATGCCTTTCTAGTGTTAGCATTGATTATGTACTCCAAAAACAAAACCTTTCGGTCGCTACGACTCAAGTAGCGTTTGGGCGCTACAGACCACCTCTGGCTATCAACCGTTTTCGCCTGTTCGGAGCGTGTGCTATTTACTTTCTTTATTGTTAACCTTTATACTTTTTTTTTAGATATTGAACTTTTTATAATCTTCATTTTTGCCATTTCAACAAATGAATGGATGAAAACTTCAAATCCGCCCAGCCCCACCTACTTTGGAGACCTAATAACTTCCGCATACTTTGAGCTAGAGACCAAATTCAAAACTTAAACGGACCTGAGGTGCGACTGTGATTATTAAGGTATTACTGTTGTGGTGTATCTTTATATTTTTCAACAGTGCCAGTTTAAGTTTTATGAATTTCTGACAGTTTCTGAACTTTGCATTAGTGGTATTGGGAGCTTTAGGTGGTGACATCATTCAGGCACTCAAGAGTTTCTGCTGTTTGCTTACAGCTTTTTTTTCACTTTCAGCTCTTTTTACTCCACAAAACGTGGTTGTACCCTAAACACATTTATACTTCAAATTGTAGCTATGGTTGTGTCCACTTTACACGAAAATGTAACTTCCAAATCTCTGGCATCTTACACCACCCCCCCATTTTAAACTCGGGGCCTAGAGTGGCAGGTGCACCCTGCCCAGCTCTCATTTCACACTGCAATGTTTAAATTTTCTCTTTCTCCTTGGAGCAAAAACCCAACCAAACTTAACCCCGGACATTTTTTTTAAACTTCCATTTTCAGCCACTGTTTGAGATCAGAGATAAAAATACACTCTGGCTTCAGTGGAGTCTCCTTTACTCACTGTAAACATTTTGTGACTGGGAGCCGCCCGTTTTTTTGTGTGAGAAGCATTTGTTCGGGGTAAGTTTCTTTAGTAGTTCGGCTCTCTGCCTGTCAATTTTGGTAGGAAAATGGGACAGTGCAGTAAATATGAAGCCAGCCAAACTGTTGGCTGATAATAGTTTAACTGATTGGTTTGAATTTATCTTCAGCCCTGCCAAGTCCAAAGCTGAGCTGTGGGTTTGCTTAATACACTTCAGCACCGTTCTTGCTAAAAGAAACGTTTCAGGTAATTCAAAATGCTCAGCTTCCTTCTGCAGATTTATGCCCTACTTTTATGCCATATGTTTAACAGCTGTTAAGCTGTTTAAACAACTGTTCAGCAGTTCAACACCTGTTCAGCAGTTCAACACCTTTTCAGTCAGTCAACACCTGTTCAAGCAGTTCAGAATTCAGCAGTTCCGCAATTCACGTTCAGCATTCAAAAGTTCAGCAATTGAACGTTCAGCAGTTCAGGGTATTAAACAGTTCAGCCGTTCAGGTTATTTCAGCAGTTCATTGAAGCTCCTTCAGCAAATAAATTTCCAGCTGTTTGCAGCTTTCTTGGCATTCAGCTCCCCAATCTTTCAGCAGCAGCATTCCAGTGCATTTTCTTAAGGAATGTTTTTCTAGTTACTGTGAATGCTGGCAAAGCATTCCACAGTATTGTTGTTGTATTCTTTATACTGTGAATGCTGTGAAGCATTCCCAGTCTTGTTGTTGTCTTTTTATCCTGTGAATGCTTGTTACACGCATTCACATTATTGTTGTTTGTCTTCTTTATTATTATTATTTATTACTGTGAATGATGCAAGCATTCACAGTATGTTCTTGTACTCTTTATATTATTATTTCATTATATATGTTCTTCCGTACGTTTTTTACCGCTAAAAACTCAAAAACCGCTTAATCTACAGACAAACAAATTAAGGCATCAAAATTGTGCAGCTTATTCAGGACATTACTGCTATTACTTTTCTGGTTCAATCTTAAGCATGATTTATATAATTATTTTTCTAATTTTTTGCCCCATTTTCCAAAATTGAATGGGGAACAGTTTCAAAACCTTTCAGGCTTTACTTTAAAAGCTCATAACTTCAGCCATACCTTAAAGTAGAGAAACCATTTAAACTTTTAAAATGCAGCCACGTATTTCAGTCTATTCGCTTATTACTTGGTTCGTTTTAAAATCTTTTCCGGTTTAAGCACAGTGAGCATTTAAGTTAAGGAGGTTTTTCAGGCATATTTCAGCGTTTATAATGGTTGGTATTCGTTTGCTATGAGTGGGAGCCTGATTAGTAGGAGATTGGAGACTTCAAACTTTCAGGGAACAATTTATTTCTAAAACGACGCTTTGGTCCACACTCTTCACCTCTACAGCCCCATGATTTTTTGGCAAAATTGTAGAGCTGCTTCTCACTTCCTAAAAAAATGTGTCTTCTTTAACCCTGTCAAATGACACTTTTTAAAACTGTAAGCATTCAAACGAGAGTAAGTACCTTCCAACCCTTCATTAACCTCCATAGTTATTTCAGGAGAGCTTGATTTTCTCCACCGCAGAAATGAGCACTTTTTTAAAAATGCTCCCAAACCACACTTTTGAGCCAGGAAAATAAAAATACACCATGTTTACGCAGCAGCAGGTCCTTGTGACTCTCACAGTTCCAAAATGATTTTGATCGGAGCTACGGTTTTTCATTTAAGAAGCCCTTATTGAAGGTGCGCGAGTCAACTTGCATGCAGATTTGCTGAGTTGCATGCCGAGTGAATGCACCTCCGCAGGTAAGCAGTGCACCCCCCTTGGCAGTGTTTCAAATTCGCGCGCATTGCAAGCATTCAGCTTTGGGAGAGTCTCTCCAATAGTATGCATGCAAACCTCACGCTGTGTGAGACTCTGTTTGCTCAGTGGTCGCAACACCTGGACCACGAATGCAGAAGAAGCAGAAAAAGCCGGTTCAAAGTCCACTTTACCCCCACTTAAAAAGATTTTTCCATGACTTTAATCCTTTCCTAATTCCATGAATTATACTCCTTCTTTCCACACCTTTTTTCTCCTCATGTTGAAGACAAAGTTTCCGGTTTTGCCTTTATTATTCAAGCCATTTTTGCCCTTTTTTTAAAACTTTTAAATGACAGTTGAGGCAAACTCCTGTTGAACAAGAGAAGAAAGAACGAACGAGAGAAGAAGATGAGAGAGATAGAGAATAGCAGAAGAAACGAAAAAAAAAAAAAAAAAAAAAAACAAAAAAAAAAACAAAAAACCTTGTTGCCCTTTTTTGCAGGACACTGCGCTCACTCTAGTGGTTAACCAGCGAAACAGCTGCTTTAATGACACCATGTCAGAACGGAGATACCGGAAAAAAATGGGCCAAGGTCATAGCTGCCATAGCCCTTCAGTCATGGTGGCCATTCTCCGCCACCCTCCATAACCACAACCATTGGACATCACAAACCAACAATACAGTGACACCAATCAAAACATCACTGGGGAAATAAAGTGTTGATAGACAATAACTAAAACTCCCAACATCAGCATAACAGTCCTGCAACCTCAGCAGGTAGCATCACTTGGCAGGTGGTTTTTTCAATTGGCGCCATTTTGCAGATTCAGCTTGGGAGAGCTTCTCCCATATGTATGCTGCAAACCTCACTGCTTGTGTGAATTCCTGTTGCTCAGTGGTAGAAACGGGGCTCGGACCATGAATGCACAAGAGGAAACAGAGCAGGTTCACGTCCCCACTTACCCTAAACTTAAAAGATTTTCCACTTGGGTATTTGAAATTAAATCTCTTCATATTTCCATTATATTAAAACTCTTCTTCCACAGTTTTCTGCACCTTTTTTCTCCTTCCACGTTTAGGGACAAGTCAGTGTGTGTTTATTTCTTCCAGCTATTTTTGACCATTTAAAACCTTTTCTATTAAACTTTAGCAAATTTCAGGCTGACCACATAAATCAAAACAAATCTGTTGTTTTTAATTTGCCTGTTGACTGCCATTCACTCTAGTGGCTAACAGAGAAGATAGCAGTAGCAGTTTAATAAAACAATGTCAGAACAGCATGCCAGGAACAATGGCCCGAGGTCATCCGCTGCCATAGCCACTCCGTCATGTTGGCCCATTATCAGCCCCACTGAATACCACATATGACATCACATTGACATCACAACACCAACAATCACAGTCAAAACCAACAAAACATCTGCATAGGAATAACTGATAAACACAATAACTAAAATACCAAACAGCAGCATAAACACTCCATAAGTCCCTGCTTCTGTTGTGCCTCCTCCAATTGGCTGCCACAAAGTCGCTCCTGCTGTCCACCAAAGTGTCTGCATCTGTCATTGCCTCCATGTTTAGGAAAATATTCAGGGGATTTCACATTTTCAACAACTCCATTCCCAAAATTTCCGGAATGACAGCCAATTCAGCTTGAAAAGCCTTCCGTTGCACGACATTAAACCAGGCCTATTCCATTACTTTTTTTCTGGGCCAGATTTGAAAATTTTGAGGATGCCACTGGACGACCGACGACCCCTACTTCTATTATTTCTTGAGATTTAACTCTACATATTGTAACACCTGAACTAAGTCATAAAAATAAATAAAGGAATTCACAATAAAGGCTTTATACGGCATCATTTATTGAATGAGCAAAATCATATTCAAGTGCATTGCAAATTTTAAACAGCCTGGTCCAATACCTTTTGATCCAGAATATTTTTTAAATACAAACCTCGTGCCATCTA
>CM024211.1:49258-98935 GCA_013435755.1 Amphilophus citrinellus | reverse complement strand
AAGATCACACGAGGTTTTCATCCTCCTCACTCAGGCTGCTCATCAACAGCAACTCTGACACCAACTTATACAGAAGCATGATTATTATAACTGAATGATTATTATAACTGAATGATTATTTTACTAACACAGAACTGATTTTCCTAACAGGTTTCCTCATAAATCAATGCATCAATAATAATAAAAATGTGGACGTCCATAAACAGAGACAGTGATACCTGCTTTCTCCTCTTCATAGATATTCAGCTGCTGATCATTTAGTTCTTGAAGCTGCAGCTCAGCAACAATCTGAAAAGATTAGAAATAATCTGAGATTTTCCTCATAACTTGTTAAACTTTGTAAACGTGATGATGAACTTTGTGCTCTGAGTCCTCCGGAGGAAACAGGAAACGATGGAAGCTGATTGGATCCATCAGCAACGCTTTGGACTCACATTTGTTTCTATGACGTCTCTAAATTATCAGTTTATTGAATTCACAGAAAATATACATGAAGTAATGACATAAAATACTTGTTACCATTGTTATGTGCGTGTCCAAAGGAGCACAACATGTTACCCACATTTTACTTTATATTTCTTTACTTTTTAAAAAACTGATTTCAAGCAGACCTGAACAGGTTTTACTGTATGACTGCATTTTTGTCTTAATAAAGATGTTTATTGTGTTTGTTTAAGCCCTGTTTAGATATTTTTGATGTTAGAGTTCAGTTTCAGACTGAAGTGTTGTGTGTGTTGTTTTTAACACACTGATGAATGTGTATCTGCTCGTAGTTCAGGCTTTTTCTGACTCCTCTGTAAACATGAATAAATGAATCAGTGATGCTCAGATTGCTTCTGCTGTTGGTTTGATGGATGAAAATCAGTAAAGCTGCTGTTTCTCTCTTTTTCACACTTTTCAATAAAGTCCCAAATAATCCAGATTTCTGTCTTTTTGTGATCATTATAGAATTAGCTACGATTTCATGAACACTGCCCAGATATTAACACACTGCTTCATAACCACATTGTAACTCGTGACAGGAGCTCACTGAGCTCAGCTGTAATAATGAAGCACAGGTCATTATGTTCTAACTCATGACAGCACAACAGGAAAAGCTGCCCCCCCCAGGGGAAACATTTCCATCATGAATATGTGATGATCCAGATCTTTGATCCAATATTTTGAGTTTATTCTTGGTCCTTAGACTTTTTCTTATTCTTATTCTTTTTATAATTTTTATTTTTATGCCAAATTTGACAGGCTTAACACAAATTTTCCCTGTAACTCAGATGATTCTGTCATTCAGGTGTCACACACTCAGGTTTTGAGGGCTTTGAAACAGGTGAACCTCCAGAAAGCAGCAGGTCCAGACGTGTCTCACCCAGAGTCCTAAAGACCTGTGCAGAACACCTGGCAGGTGTGTACACAGATATCTTCAACGCCTCTCCAGCACAGGCTACAGTCCCACGTATCTTCAGATCCTCCACCATCATTCCCGTACCTAAGAAACCAGATACATCCACACCAGTCACCATGAAATGTCTGGAAAAGCTGGTGCTCAAACATCTGAACTCCATGGTGCCAGAAACTGTCGACCCGCTTCAGTTTGCTCCACCGCACCCTCCAACACCTGGACCACAGCAGAACGGATGTCAGGATGTTCGTCCCACTACACCTCTGCCTTCAACACCATCCGACCAGGAAAGCTGATTGGAAAACTGTCCCACCTGGGGGTCCCGACTACCACCTGGAATTGGGTTCTGGATTTCCTCACAGACAGGTTGTACTGATGGGAAGAAGGGTCTCCGCTGAGCTCACCATCAGCACCGGATCACCACAGGGCTGCTGCCTCCACCCCAAACAAACCACACAAAGAGACAGACCTCATCGTACCATCACCCCAGTAGACACATCGCACAACTGTCTTAAAAAACAAACTATACATCTGATATGTTTTTTATACCTAAAACATCCAAAGTAGCGATTATTTCACTTTGTGTCAGAGACATTAAAAACATCTGATTTGTTCAGCTGTGTCTGAAAAATAAAAACTATTAAACAGATCAAATGCATGCTGTTTACTATGGATAAAGTCATGGTTACAAATAAGTGTACAGATGTGTGTCCAAGACCTGTTTTATTACAAGAGCACAACAAAATATGTTTGGTTGTTCAATGTATGTTATTAAATAAATATTTTAAAATGCTTTCTTCATCTACATGTTCCTGTCTCTGGTATTCTTCTCCTTCAGCAGGTCTATGAACTTACTCTGAGGTCCATCTCTATCACTGTACCATCACCCCTTCACAACACGTGCAGACTGACCATCAATGAAGATCTGAACCTCTGACAGGACTCTTTTTTTGTTGTTAGTGAAACCGTCTCCTGAAAACATACATCACACCGTCTCCTTACCATCACTGCATTATTATTATTTAACTTTATTTAGGAATGCTCTGATAACTGATGGAGCTTGTGACAATACCTGGATAATTTAGTCATTCATGGCTCGTGATGGTTAGCATAAAAGGAAAAAACATAAAAACAATTAAAACATGCAAAGGAAACAGTGGTGAATTCATCGGCCTTTCATTCCTTTTGGGTTTTAGTGGGTAGAAACATATTTCTTTGGATATACTCTGTACTGATGAAAAGCTGTTACACAGGAAAAACGGTAGAGAAATTTTTTGAATTAACATTATTTTCATCTGAACGAGTTGTTTTTACACATTTTAGACTGAAATCATTTCGATTGGCCGTTAGAGTAAAAAAACAGAGGAAATCTTATTGGAGTAAAATAGCTTGAACACGCCCACTGAAATTTAAGTTTCGTTTCTACTAGTGGTGTGCGATACTGCAAATTTTGGTATCGATCCGATACAAGTAAATATAGGGCCAGTATTGATGATACCAATACCGATACCAATACTTTTGACTTATAAAGGCTGCTTATGTAGGGGAGAGCAGTGTGTCATGATTTGACATAAATAATCATCACCAAATCTGAACACATTTTAATGATCACTAAATCACTCTGATTTTTACTTTGAACAATAATTAGTTAACACAATGAAGATAAACTATTAAAACAATTAAGTCATAGACTTAGTTTTTTACAGAGTTGATGAGTCCGCACAAAGGGTTAGTTTCAATAAAGTAATTTAACATAGTTTAATGGGATGAATATATATTTGACTGCCTGAATATTGTCTATAGGAAATCAGTCTGCTGAAGTAACAGCTAGGTTGATAAGTTACATTTTAACATTAACTAATGCTGAAGAACCGACATGAGTGATGACTGAAACATCACCTTCACCACTATATGAGCTACCTGGTTATTCTTAGCCTCTCTGAAAGGACTGTGACAGTGGGCTCTGTCTCTGGGTCGGGGTCTGGGTCTGTCTGAGGGATACCCTTCCTCCTGCTCCTCAGGAACCAAGCCTTTTCTTTTTTCTGCACTTTTACATCTTTAAATAAGTCCACGATGTTCCCACACTAGAGAATTTCCTCCCAAAAGCATCACTGTTAACATTGTTTTCATTTCCAGCTGTAAAGTACAGCTGCACGACGCTCCGCTTTCTCACTCACTGCAGCCGACATGACTGCTCAGTGCCGCTGAGTCACGTGACTACAGACAACTAATCACAGGTGTGCAGAGACTCGGGAGAGGAGGGGGCGGAGCAAAGAGTCCCTGCATGAGAGGAGCTGTGTTTGCACAGACATATCTGCTCCCTGATGAACAGGAGCAACACACTGAACTTACAGGAGAAAAACAATCTAAAGTATCGATCCTATCACGCTAATATTGTTCGATTCCAATACCAGCTTTGTATTGATAATATCGATATTTTGGATCGATCCGCCCACCTCTAGTTTCTATCGCCATTTTGTTATCCCGCAGTGAAACAGAGGCGACTGGTATCTGTGAGCAAGGTACGTCTGCAAAGTACTTAAAAAGGGGTCGTAGACATATTGTAATTGGGGTTTTTGAAGCTTTTATTAGTGAGACCCTTTATCTGTAGTGGAAAGGTGCCGTGCTGCTGTGTGTGGGGGGAACAAACTGAGTGGTGGTTGGCTAGTCTCAACAGGTACATGTCAGCTGCTTAAATTCAGCGATTTTGAGTAATTAAAATTGAAACTGTTTATATCCGTGCTGTACAGTGCTACCGTAAATGTTTTAAAACTTAACATTGTAATTTAATCTGAGGAACGCCTGTGAAGCTAGCACTGCTAAGGTGGACATATGGAGCTAGTATTCCAAAAAAGGCAGGTAGGACTATAATTAATATTACTCTGCTCTTTATCCCGAATGTAAAGCAGCGATAGAGAATGGAGTAAAGGTTTTATTTGTACACAGACTGTCATAATGTCAGGGTCCTGGGCCGGTGACCCAGTGTTTTGTGTTTCTTTTGTTTAGCTCTGTTTTGTTCCTGGGTTGTGCCTTTTAGTGTTTCTTTTAGATAGTTTCAGTTTGTTTGAGTGTTCTGTTTAGTTTCCCTTCCTGTTTCTTTGGGAATGTCTGATTCCCTTGTCAAGTTTCCTGTTAGGTCTGCGTGTGTTTTGTTCACTTCCTGTTTTTATTTTGGTAGTCTTGTGCTCCTTGTGTTTTGTGTTGTTTTACTTCCTGTTATTAGTCTCATTCATTTCACCTGTTGTTCCCAGTTGTTTCCCCTCACCCCTCTTTCCTCTGTGTATTTAAGTCTTAGTGTTGTTTAGTTCTGTCATTTTTATGTCTGTGACATTCCTGCTGTGCCTTTCGTGTTTTTCCAGTTTTGGATTTCTAGTTTTGGGTTTGTTTGTTTAGCTGCCTTCAGTTCAGCCTTTCTCAGTTAAAACGTTGTCAGATAAATCTCAAAGTATCATTCCTGCACTCGCCTGTGTCCTGCTCAGAGGTCCTTCCTGCCCTGTTAGCCGCAGCAGCTGTGACACATAATCGCTTATTGCCGGTGTACATGTGTTGGCTCATCCACGAGAAAAGGTAATATATTGATTCTGGTTCTTATCCGCATCAAATTCAGTCGCGGAAAAGGCGGATCTACACGTCTATTTGGTCTTAGCAGGTTTAGCTTCAGTTTGTGTAGTAACACGGCTGTCGCTCAGATTAAAAATGCCAACATTGTGAAAATATACAGGTTGAATTTAACCCTTGAACAGCGGTGATCGGCGCTGATGCACCTGCTACCTGCCCTTTCTTGCCGCGATCGGCTGATTAACACCTAGCGTATCTGTTGAGACGTCTGATCAAATGCACTTTACCGTAATTACACGACCGTTTGTCCTCTGAAAGTTAGGAAATTGCGCTTCAAAACCAAATATAGGGTTATTATGGTAAAAGTCCGCAAATGGTGGCACTGGTTTTTCTTTCAGTTTTAGTTGTAGAAATTAGCCAAGTTTAGCTGAAGAGCCTAGCTACTCACAGTCTGACCCTTCCTCACACATTAGTGACATTAGTGAATGGAGTGATTCTTGTTTGTGGATGTTTTCAGCCTTTTTAAAAGAATATGATGGCGTTACAGTAGATTCTGATCCATACTTTGATCTAGAAGGTGGCGGTAATGGACCTACAAGTTGTTTGCTGCCCCAATAAACCACGACTGTTTCAACCTGCTTCTCCATTAGCAAACAGTCATTTTACTCTGAATTGATTTGTGTGTGTACACTGTTGCAGTCTGTGCTGTGGTTAACAATTCTGCAGGCAGCTTTTGTGCAATAGAGTAACAAACTTCACATTGCTGCAAAATAGAGTTCACATTACTATTTTACATGCATTCACATCATCAAAACAGAGCATGAGATCTGAATACATGTGTTTTTGTTCCCTTCAGTCTGATCATTTAAAAAATATATTCTTTTCATACCAGGAAGGATGCGAGCTGTGGGTGTGAAATACAAAGAACGACTGAAGTACGTCTGATTTGAAGGCCAACTGACCTACAGTTCACTTTTGGAATGTGCTGAGTGCAAATATAAGTTTCCAGCAGGTTTTATAGATTGTGTTAATCAGTCAGGTTTGGGGGATAGTGCAATTATAGCTGCTATACCAACTGTTATATTTTTACATGTAGTGCAATTTTGTTATGTTCACGGTTGTCAAAAAGTTCAACATCCCAAACTTGGACCTAATAGTCTTTGATGACTCAAAGACTGAAGTTAGAGGAAGGTGAGCCATTTTGAAGGGTCATTTGTTTATTTCTGTATAAGATATTTTTGGCCATCTTCATGAGTTTCATTGATATGATGAGGAGAGAAACTGCAGTCCAGATCAGCACATTTTGGTTGATGCATGTCCACCGGACATCACCAACCTGGGATGATGTGGTCATAAAGATTTTTCCCTTTTTAGCATTTCACACAGCATTTGAAAATGTTTGAACATCTACAATTTCACCTCTTTCCAAAGTGATTCAGAGGCTGGTTACCACACAAAGGCTGTACGTAGGCTGTTACAAAACATGTCAAAGTCTCTTTGAACAGTATCATATTCTGTGGGAAACCAGCTGATATATTGACTGAATTGTTAGTTTAGTCTGTTTAAAATAATTGTAGTTGTTCTGGGGCTTTTTTTGGTTACTATGATACTACACAGCAAATTTGCCAGAGTTAAAATATCAGTGTTAGCACATATTAGAGTACAGTGTTGAGACTTTAGTGTTGTATTCACTATAAATAACTCAATACAAGTGTGATACCATAAGATTATGGGTGTTACATGTCAGAGTTGATGATTTTCAACACCCAAAGTGTAACCTTGAACATCCGGGTACTTGACAACGGTTGCTTCTGGACAAATCTCGCCGACGCCATTTTCTTTTACTCGCTTGGATCACGGAGAAGGGGGCATGTAAGTAGCTAACTTTTTAATATTATGTTTTCGGTCATTTGTAATAATTGTTGTCAAAATGTACCGATATTTTGAGTTTGTTTAAGCTTTTTGTGGATGGACCGGAACCCTAATGCATTTTTTACAAGATTTTTTCCAAATTCGGAAAGCGACATTAGCTCCAGCTAGTTCAATGGCCGTTTTTTGCTTAATTAAAATCATTTATGTTCATTCGAGTCGAGCAGAAATGAGTTCAGAGTCATGTTTACCATCTTACTTGAATGTCCGTGTATTGCAGGGATTTTAAGTTTAAAAATTGTCCGTTTGGAAACTTGTGGTGTTAGCTAAGTCAGTAAACACTAGCTTCGCCATTACTTCGCCATGTGGCTGGCTGCGCAGTGTTCAAACATTTCAAAGAGAATGCTATGTTATAATCTATGTCGCATAGTAAGTTAAACTGTTGATAATGTGTCGGTATTGTGTGTGAAAACTGAAACGTAATTGGATTAAATTTGGGTTAAAATCACCATAGACGTTATCGTTATATAGTCTGTCTGTTCTCCTTAAATGTATTGGAAATATATTATTGAAGTTGGCATCTGAGGAATTTAAAAAAGCTATTTCACGAATTATCTAGACTAGATTTGATCCTCTCAAGACAAATTATTTAAACATACATATGTAAAATAAATAATTCTAGTGATGGTTATGACAGTACAGTATTAGGTGGTCAATATTACAGTTGTTCAATTAACAATAAACTGTAGTTGGTTATTTCTTTATTAAACCCAGGGTAAGTTTTAGGTTGTGCCACAAACAGACGGGCAAGTCCAGACAGAACACATCAGAATGTTAAACTACAGTAGGGATTTTTCTTAGTCTATAATGAGCACAAACGTGGTTGTTTTGAATCTTCAGTGAAGACTCGAAGATGTTTTTTTGTTTTGTTTTTTTGTTTTGTTTTTCTGGCTTTACATGTAAAAACGAGGAACACAACGTGACGTAATTGCTCAGGTTCCACCTTCGACCCGCGCTGCTTGCAGCACATTAGCTTTTAGTAGTAGCCTTTTGGGTCCTACTACGTTTCCACCGCAGAGGTGCAAGTGCTGGTGTCTGTTTCAATGGGGGCTTTCTCTGCCAGGATAAGAAAGTATATTTCAGATTTATTATGAGGTGTTTTAGTTTTGTGCCAGTTGTAGGTCCATATTCATAATTTTATATTCTTACAAATAAGCATGAATGAGCTTTATCTATATCTTTTGCCTAATTTTGTCTCTCTTCCCATAGATTCCCAGTGATGATTGTTATACCATGATTATCAAAGTACAGCATAATAATCGGAAGAAGTATATAAAATTGCAAGATGGCAACTTTGAAGCATTCCTTTCTGAAGGTAAAATATCTATCCATATTTGCTGTGTGACATTATATAGCCATTGTATTTATTTATTTTTTTTCTATGTAGTGAGAGAGAAGTTCTCCATCCATGCAGACAGCATAACAGTGGAAGATGACTCTGGCACTGAAGTGGATGACTCTGTGTTTGCAGAACTGTCCATGGTTGATGGGATTTGCTTTGTCATCAAGGAATATTCTGAAGATGGTATTGTTATCAGAAGCTAATGCATTTGATATTGTTTGTTTTTTCTTGTTTTGGGACAAGTTAAAAGCTACTATATTAACTGTTGCCTAACAAAAATAGACTTTAATTGAAATTGTTATAAACGAACAAAACTTTGCCATTTGACTGGTCCATTTCTTTGGTACCTTACACATGAATACAAACTTTTGCAAGGTTTTAGCCAATGCCATGATTTATGTATATAATCTAGATTTTTATACCTTGGGTGTCTCTTTTAATTCTGTTTGTACTTGTTTTCTTAGACACAAGCACATCACAGACACCACCATCCACATCATGGTCTTCTTCCAGCAGGAGTATGCTTTGTGTGTCTAGCGGCAGCAGTGATTGTGAAATGTCAAGACCTCAAAAGCAAATCAGAATGGATGAAGAAGCTATTGAAAGTTCTTCTGCTAAAGAGGTAATATTGTTACTGGATGTTTTCATTTGTCATTCATTTTAAAGTCAATCCATTGAAATTCATACTCAAAAATTAAGACCTATTTCTTTATAGTATACCAAACCACAAGTTTTTAAGGGTTAAGAAGCTATAACTGATGCTGTATAAATAACTTTAACTGAATTTTTTTTGTTGAGGTTATGACAGGAAAGTTAAACCACCCCTAAGATTTTAAGTAGTTAGACATTCTTATAATTATGCTTGATAAGAAAAAAAATATCAGGCTGTTTAACTTAAAGTATATTAAGTTTAAAAAAAAATACCACTCTCACTCTCTTAATGCTGGCTAGTTGGTAAAGCAGATTCTGGTCACAAAACCTGGAGGGGCAGCTGTCCTCGAAGAATATGAAGAAACCGTGACACTGAGTGATAGTAGGAGAAGGCAGATGATTAACATGCTTGCAGCACACATGGTTGAGGCTGAAGGGTAAGTCACTGAGTCAGATACTGTTAAACTGCTGTTTGGGTTTTTAATATGGCTGTGAATCCATTAAAATATTTAATCGTTATTACTCGCATGCTTTCCATTGTTAACTGGGGGGGGGGGGGGTGGAGCCTATCCCAGCTGTCATAGGGTGAGAGGCAGGGTACACCCTGTACAGGTGGCCAGCCTGTTGCAGGGCCAACACAGAGACAACCATTCACACCCACATTCACAATTATGGGCAATTTAGAGTTGCCAGTTAACCTAACCCCAGTAACTGCATGTCTTTGGACTGTGGGAGGAAATCCACGCAGACACAGGGAGAACATGCAAACTCCACACAGAGAGAGAGAGAGGCCTGGGCCAAGGTGGAATGGAACCCAGGCCTTCTAGATGTTGTTCTAATTGTGAGGCAGCAGTGCTAACCACCGTGCTGCCCGTGCTTTGCTACATTTTTTATGTGTGTTCTTCATGTTTGTTTCCCCACTCAGCTGTGACTGGCACTTATAGTGGCTCTGAGCATAGTGCTGTCAGTGTTCAGAGCAATGGTGAGTTGGAAGAGACGTGGACAGGGAGAGAGAAAATTTAGCTGTTTTCAGAGATGACTTTTCAGAAATGAGAGATTTTCCCCACAGTATAACAGCTGAAACAGAGAAGGAAATAATGTTAGAATTGCACTGCAGGCAACGCCCCAAAAGTACAGAAGCCTGTAAATGGAATTTGATTTAACACGTGATTAAGGCATTAACTTTGACAGCCCTATTTTTTTTTTTACATTTCTGTCATACATTCACAGATTAAAAAAGATTAGGTTTGTATTAATATGCAGCTGATTTGCTCTTTGTTTTGCTAATGTTATTTGTGATTGGATGCAGTTGATTAATAACCCTTTTTTTGATTATTTACAGGAGAATCCCTCAGCGTCAAACCAAAGAGAAATATGCACTGGGGATCATTACCTTGTTTCCTGCATTGAAGGATCCACTTTCCAGAAAAGGATATGTAAGTTCTGATAACTCATCTTGATTCATAGTTGTCTTGTTTGCTATGTGCATTTTCATTACAAGCATGCTGGTAAATGCCTTAAAATGTAAATAAAAACTGGTTTTGAAGGGGTCTTTTAATTTTCTAATGGCACAAATTCTGTTCTGTGCTCAGGAACATTACTATGACAGCCAAAGTGGCTCTGGATTTCTTGCATGGCGGCTAAAGACAATCCAGAGAAAGACAAAACTTGTGAACAAGGAACCAAAAATACAGACACCTGGAGGAGGTGGTCCAAGACAAGAGAGAGAACTGCCTCAGGCCAATTTTCACTTGGATCAGAAGTGTTGTAAAGCAGCCGTATCCCTAATGAACCACACTAACGACCACGAAATCATCTTGCAGAAGATGAAGGAAACCTTTGAGTACAGACGCCATCTTGTTCAAGATCCAAATGAATAGCACAACATACTTTCAGTGTTTCCAAGGTTTCTTGACACAAAAGGGCTGGTATGTATTGGTATCCTCTTATGAAACCATATTTTTTTTGCCATGTGCTGCTTGT
Source organism: Amphilophus citrinellus (assembly GCA_013435755.1). Classification (NCBI taxonomy): domain Eukaryota; kingdom Metazoa; phylum Chordata; class Actinopteri; order Cichliformes; family Cichlidae; genus Amphilophus; species Amphilophus citrinellus. The sequence goes on along the minus strand of CM024211.1, from coordinate 88,076 downwards.
TTGTCAAAATCCTGGAAATTATTATAAATAGTTATGCAATGTCTCATTCATGCTGCAGATACTGCAAGATTTTACACTGCTCTTTGGACCAGAGAAGTCGACTAAACTGCTGGAGAAGTGGCATACATCCTTCAAAGGAAAGGTGGTAGGAGAAGCTGAGGGCCTGACAGCCACCCCATTACTCCACAGTTTGCTCAGGTCTGCCAGGAACCAGGATGTAGAGGAGTCATTGGACTACCAACCAGGTATTGAGTGAACAGTATTTCAATCATCCAGCTGTCATGCCTTTAGGAAAAGAAGAGGATGTGTGAGACAGGCTGTGATACATAATTTTTTGTTTTGTTAATTCTTTCAGAGTGGGACAGTGACATGGCATCATTTCTGCTCCTGCTGCATATTCTGCCACCTCAGCCTGCAAAGAAAAAATTGCTGAAGATCAGTGCTGCTCAGGCTATCGACCATCTTGTTGTGTTTCACAAGGTAAATGCTGTGCAACTGAATGTCATTTTGTAGCAGACTGTACTGAACATAATTTACATTTGCATTATGTGGTTTCTTGCTGCAGTCATGTAAGAGCATTGATGAGCACCTTGTGCGTCAGGAAAGACAGTGCCAGCCATACCTCCTTGCATCTGGAATCAACAAGCAGACAGTCAGCACATACTACATTGTGATGGATAAGAAGCTCATCCCCTGCCAAGGGACCACATCACTGGCAGCCATTGATGAACTCTTTAAACTTCACTTTGTTTTCAGTGTAAGTTACGATGATGCTCTAACAAACATCTACACTTTCCTGCAGACAACTGTCTATGGTATTGATGTGGATAGCACAAAGGAAAGTCCAAAAGTGAAGGAGTTAAGAGCAAAGTTCATGAACAGGAGCTAAGAGAAAAGTTCATATCTGGTGAAACTACCAGGATATTGAAAAGTGAACCTTTTTCTGTTTAGCACTTTTTAGTTTAGCTCAACAGTGGGAAGTCTAATACTGCGACGTAAAATGCAAGCATTTGAGAAATGTATAGGTGTCACATTTGTAGATCCTTGCACAATGCACCTAATGCATTAATTCAACATCTTAAATTTCATGGGCTATACCCAGGCAAAAAATTTGTTATTTGTGCCCAAGATGCATGTTCGTTACAGTTCAAAAGTTTCACAGGTTTTAGAAAACATTTAAATAGTTTTCATAGTATTGCTAACATAGGCACAAATCCTGATTTTCCAAAGCCACATCAGTCAGATGCTATTGAACATGTATCCCAGGAAGGTGTGCCTGACATGGTTGAAGAGGCACCTTCAACATCTTTTATGTCCAATGAGCAGGCAAAAGACATGTGTGCTACAGTGGTGGCAAAGTTACAGGGCAGTGGTGTTTCCAACAATGTTGTGTTGTCTGTTGTTGAAAGCATGGAGGACTATGTCAATGAGCTTCATAAACTTAAAGAGCAAGTGATGAGTGCCGTGCCATCTGACAGTCCTTGTTGAAATGCAAGTGGAAGAGGTGTTTAGCAATGTATTTAATCCCTTTAGTGAATTAAACACAAACTCTAAATGGACCAAGTATTTTACAGAAAAATGGGGTGTTGTTGAACCAGTTGAAATTAATTTGGGAGTGAGGTATGATTCAAAAAGAAACAAAATATCTGGAATATATGAGCAAGTTCCTGTAAATGACACTTTTATTTATGTACCTCTCTTTAAAACATTGGAGTTCATTTTCAAAAATGCTGAAGTTTGTGGTCAACTGAATAAAGCCTCCACTCTGGATGACTTTTATAAGGATTTTTGTGATGGCAAACAACATCCATTATTTTCTAAATGCAAAGGTGCTTTAGAAATTCAAGTTTATTATGATGACTTTGAGACATCAAATCCCCTGGGGTCAAAACAAGGCATTCATAAGCTTGGATGTCTGTATTTTACATTGCGCAACTTGCCACCAAGTCTAAATTCCTCATTGATGAACATCCATCTAATTTCATTGTTTCATTCTCAAGATGCCAAAAAATATGGTATTGACAAAATTCTTGCTCCATTTATAGATAATGTTAAAGGGCTAGAACAAAATGGGATGGAAGTGTCATTTACTCAACAACCTCTCTATGGCACCATTGCTCAAATAACTGGAGATAATTTAGGTTTAAACTCAATTCTTGGTTATGTTGAGTCCTTCTCTGCAAACTACTACTGTAGAATGTGTCTTACTGACAAAGTCTCTGCTCAAACGGTCTTCAGTGAAGATGATCCACGACTTAAGTTACGTACCAAAATTACCAATGAAGAGCACTACAAATATCTTGTGGACAATCCAAGGGAAAATTCATGTTTTGGGATCAAACGCAACAGCATCCTTAACTCCTTGTGTTATTTCAACATATCAGATAATTTTGTGTTGGATATCATGCACGACATCTTGGAGGGTGTGGCACAATATGAAGTTAAGTTGTTGTTTGAATATTTAAATGAGAACTTTATTTCTACTGAAACCATACTTCAACGTGTTTATGCATTTAACTATGGCTTCATGAATAAAAAGAACCGTCCAACTCGCATAAACTTGTTTTGTACTGGTATTGGGCTCAACGCCAGTCAGACATTGTGCCTCATTCGGAACATTCCTCTGATTTTTGGTGATGTTGTACCAGAGGGTGACAGGCACTGGCATTTGCTCTTGCTTTTGTTACACATCGTAAATATTGTGTTTTCCCAGTGTGTTCCATATGGCATGACCTGTATTTTTAAAACATCTTATTGAAGAGCATCACAAGCTGTTTGTGGACTTGTACCCACAAAATAATTTGATACCTAAACATCACTTTATGATACACTATCCTGAGTGTATTCGCCAAATTGGACCCTTGGTACATGTTTGGAGTATGAGGTATGAAGCCAAACACAAATTCTTTAAGGACAGCATAAAAAATTTCAAGAACATAACTAAATCCCTTGCAAAGAAACACCATCTTCTATGCAGCAGTATGTTGGAGCAGCAGCTTGTCTACAGGTGAGAGGAAGCGGATAGACAAGCTCATCAGGAAAGCCAGCTCTGTCCTTGGATGTCCTCTCGACTCAGTGCAGGTGGTGGGAGACAGAAGGACTCTGACCAAAATAACATCACTGATGGACAAAGTCTCCCACCCCATGCATGAAGCTGTTGCCGAGCTGGAGAGCTCCTTCAGTGACAGACTGCTGCATCCTAAATGCACAGAGGAGCGTTATCGTCGACCCTTCCTTCCAGCAGCTGTAAGACTGTATAACCATCACTGCTCCCAACAAAAACCACAATAACCTACACAATGTAGGATAATATATAATATAGTGTAAATAGTCCGGCCTGTTAAGGTTCAACACACAGGCACATCATGTACATTGTATATAGTGTTATTATTATTAGTAGTATTGTTATTATTAGTAGTATTAAGGTTAATCTTTTTTGTTGATTTTATATATATATATATTCTTAATAGTGTAAATTATTATATTTATATTTATAATAACTGCGGCTGCTGTTACACCCAAATTTCCCCTCTGTGGGACAATAAAGGCTGTTTCTTCTTCTTCTTCTTCTTCAGATTGCTGTTGCTTATCACTGGGAATCTTTGTCAATAAAAGGCATTGAGTCTGGTCCTGTCAAATCCAAAACTTTGACTACTGTAGAACATGGTAACTTAATTTCAGAGCATTTTCATATTGAGATGTCAAGTGAAATGTATTTCACAACTTGGGTCAAACATAATGGGATTGAATTTCACAGTGGTCTTGTTGTTTGCACAGATTTTGTCAATGAGCTGCCTGTTTTCAGTAAGATTCTGTTTGTATTTTTGAGAGATGGTATTTATTTTATGGTATCTGAGATGGAGGCGACATTTGTGGAACATTTTCATGCTTTTCATGTTGTTGACCAAATGCACAAGGTTTCAATTGTTAGACCTTGTGATTTAAGACACTTTAAGCCCTTTGACATTCAAATGTCTTATGGAAGAGATTCTCTTTCCTATGTTGTGCCTGATGGCTGTATTGTTTAGGGTAAGCAAGTTTTTTGCCCCAGCTATATTCTTTGCTGAGCTTATGTGGAAATATTAAAAAAAAAAAAAAAAAAAAAAGTGAAATGGGAGTTCTGTGTGATCTTTTCCTCTAGATAGTACAACTGTTTCACAAATGGATTCAGACTAATTTTAGGGTATGTTGTCCTTTTATATTTACAATTAGTAGTGTTCTTTTGTAAAATTAACACTATAGGAAAGTAAAAAGTAACACTCCCAGTGTTGACCTTTTATTCTACCACAGTGCCCAATCTGTGTGATTTTAACACTAATTTAGTGTAGTTTTAAAACTCTTCTGGTGTTAATATTATACACCACAAAAACAGTTTTTAACACTAATGGGTGTTATAATTTTGACTCTTTTAAAAGTGTTAATTTAACACTGCATTAGTGGTTACCATATAAACTCTGCAAGAGTGTTAATTTTAACTCGGATAGTGTTAAATTTGCACTTTCAAATTTGCTGTGTACTTGTGATTGCCAACCTAATGTTTTAGATGATTTTATGGATCAGCTGAGTTGTCCTGCAAGCAGCTCCTTTACCAGCTCCAGTGGAGAAACTGAAGTGGACTCTGATGGCACCATCACATTGCAACACAGTCCTACAACAAGACAGAGCTGGAGATGCCCAGCTTGCAGATTACTGTACACCCTCCAGAAAGTTTACACAAATTTGAGTATTTTCTATGGATTATTGCCATTGTTGTAAAAGCACAAGATTCTGCTGTCTTCCCTTCACCAGCTCATATCCCCCCAGCCCCTTCCAGTGTATAAATCTGCCCAATGTGAAGCATGTAAAGGGGGAATTCCTCCCCATTATAAAAAGTGGATTTCAGGCCATGATGATTAATATGTAAATTCATGATCATGAATATGTAAATTCATCATCATGAATATGTAAATAAACCTCAAAACTATACTGATAAATGCTTGAAAAGAAAATAACATGCCAACGTTTGTTGTTGGAACTACAGACATTTGTTTTAATTAAACACATGAATTGAACAGGTATTTTCATGATATATTGATTATATAAATGTTATATTTTTACCATCACTTAGATGATTGAAAATGTTTTAAAGAACAAGCCAGGAGGAGACAGGATCATCAAGGAGTATGCCCAGACACAAAGCCTGACAGACAATAGTTTACATTTAATTGTTTTATTCTTTGGTGCAGTTGATGAAGCTGTATTATTTATTGTTTTTGAATTTTCATGCTTAAATAGCTTTTTGCTGATTTTAGCTTTGTTTTTTGGTGGTCTGGGAGCAGCACCGACTCTGTGGGGATGGGGTTTTGGGGGGATGGCAGGAGGAGAGAAGCTGCAGAGAGGCGTGTAAGACTGCAGCTCTGCTTCCTGGTCTCAACCCTGGGTAGTCAGGTTTTAGGGTTAATAAATTTGGCCATATTTCTAGAAATGAGAGCTGCTCCATCCAAAGTGGGATGGATGCCGTCTCTCCTAACAAGACCAGGTTTTCCCCACAAACTTTGCCAATTATCTATGAAGCCCACGTCGTTGTTTGGACACCACTCATTTTAAATCTTTAGTATCAAAAAGTTACATGGTAACATTTAAGTGAATGTATTTAGAGACACCATTTTATTCATTTTTTAAAGGCTGCTTGTTGCTCTAATATTGTGTATAAATAAGGGGCAATAATTATTTGATCCCCTGTTGACTTTGTGAGTTTGCTCACTTACAAAGAAATGAAGTCTCTAATTTTTATGATAGTTTCATTTTAATGGACATTAAAATGACATTAAAATTCATAAACTGATTTCATGTCATTGAGTGAATTAGCTGTTTGATCCTCTACAAACAGAATTCTGACTCCCACAGATTGGCTGTGTGCCTATGTGGCAGACAGACTGACTGACTGATTGTAATCAATGACAGATCCTCCTGACTTCAACTAATCATGTGTATAAATCACAGCTGTCCACAGAATCAATTTCTTCCAGTGATGGGAAATGTACATAAGGTAGAATGAAGGTGCTCTTTAACATGGTTCAAAGAAAACCCCAAAACAAAAGATCCAAGGCACTCTTCTTACAATCATTCAGTCATTTATTTTTTTATTAAAACAGTTATTTCATGGTGAAATTAATAAAAACATTGATAATAAAAAGGAGCACAAAGAGGCTTCTATGAAGGTGAAAACAGTACACCTGTTCTCAGGTTTAAGGTGCAAACATCCTGCTTTGGCATCAGTCTAACTTCTGTTTCTGTTTTGTGGCTGCAGAAAGGATCGTGCAGGTCCAGTGAACGCCTGATGATTAATATGAGGTCCACAACAAATCTGGTGACAGTACATGGTTTATGTCCAGTTTCATAAAAATCATTTCTTTGTGAGACTCTCCCATTTCAAATGTGCTCTGCAGTCAAATCTGGACTCAGACTCATTACATCAGACAGACAAGTGGCTGCTTTTCTCATGTTTATTCATTTCACTGTGGATGATTATTGATATGGACACATGCTGTTTTAAGCAAAGTCTCAATGCAGTCTTATCTGCATATTGGACAAATAACTGGATCAGTTAAATCTTTTTGACAAAAATGTGTACATACAAAAGTTAAACATTGTATCTTTGTTTGGGTTTTATCAGTTATTTTATTTCTCATTAACCAAAAGCAGTTGTTGTTTGTGAAACATCTGCCTGCCAGCTGTCATTTCTTATGTGTTGTACCACATATATTCTTTGATGTTCTGGTAACCACAGCTGCCAGTATTTTACTGTAAATTCAACTAAAAGGTTTTAAGAGTCACACGATCAGCTGGACGAGATGGAGGCCTAAGCTTTCAGCTCCTGACCCAGTCGTGCCAAATAGGATCTTTTTTCAGGCCACCAGTCTTGATACTGACCAGTTTTGGGTTTACTAAAGACGGTCAACTCATAATGTCTGAAGAACAAAGATGCCAACAGGACATTGATGCTGTTGCAGATTCTCTGTTGGAAAAGCAGGGAGGCCACCTTGAACCACGTTTAGCCCAGATTCAACAGATGGAGAGAGACAATGATGGAAGCTAAGTGCCATCCATGCAGAACTGCTAGTCTCAGCTCTATCAGGCCCAACATGGATGAACTTAAAACCTCCACTGAGACCAACGCCAGCGTACTCGATTACCATAACCATGCCTTTCAGGAACTGGAGCTGAAGCTAAAGCAGATATGGAGGACAGCGGAGAGGAGGGGTTGACCCAGAAGCTGCAGTCCAGCAGCACAGGCTCCCCGAGTCTGGCCTTCACCGAGACCGTTTTACTGGTCACGCTGAGGATCACTGAGGAAGTCAGAACAGACTGAGATAACAAACCTGCTCCATTCATTTACTGATCTGTGATCAGCCTGCGCCGGGTGATAATGGACTTGTTACCACTGTGCTCTTTAGACCCTGTGGGGGCGCGGGTGATGGTGGAGACGCTCAGCTGATCGTTCAGGCCCTGAAACGCAGACGAAAACCACTCAGCCTGCAGGTACACGGGGCTGAGGCCCGAGTCTGTGAGGGGGAAGCCCAGTCCAGGCTGGAGGGCTGCGGCAGGAAGGGGTTGATCTCACACTGGGGCTTCGTCACCGAGCCTCTGGGAGGGTCGAGGGAGCGGTGGCAGAGGGTGCCGGCCGGGTCTGAGGAGGCACAAAGGAAACGCCTCATCATATATGAAGCTCTCAGATGATTAATGTGATTATAAATGCAGCAGGAGAACTTCAGCTCGATGTTAAGGAGGAGACACAGAGACAAACACATTTATGCCTGAATAAAGAACTTTTTCTACTTAAAGTAAGATATTAAAACTTTAACCCACATTAATAACAGAAACAATAATTTGTTTAAACTTTGTGTTTATTGTGCAGTTTGTGCTCCTTACTGACTCCTGAGTTTGTGTTGCTCAGTTTTATGGATCCAAACAGGATCAATAGGATGAACTCATTTAGGCTGCAGCACTGATCATGTTACATATTTATCCATATACAAATAAACAGATATATTTAAACAAACCTTAAACAGAATGTTTTAGTCCACTGAATCCATAAAAATGCAAAAATAAAAAATATGGAACTCCTTTTGAATTGTTGCTTATACCTATTATTTAGTGCTGAGCTATTTTAGTGCCTGATTTATTTTTAATCCTTTAATTTTATAAGATTTCCTTTATTAAACTGTCTCTGTGTTTGTCTACACAGCTGGTCACAAAAGTCCCCACCTGGATTTGACTGAGCAAACAGGTAAGAGCTGGACTGGAGGTCTACCTGCAGCAACACAAACACCAGGTCAGCTGATCACCTGAACATGCTGACTCAGCAGGTTTGTCCATCGGTCGGTTTTTGATTAAGTTTATTAAAACGATGCCTCAGCGACTGTCTGCAGCCATCGAAGCTGAAGATAACGACATGTTAGAGTCGGTCTGTTTGATGTATCTGTGACCGTCTACAATATTCTAATGTAAATAATTACGTTTTAATCATTTTATGTGGAAAGGACTCGTCTGTGTTAGCTGACCCATCATCATCATCATCATCATCATCATCATCATGGACATTAAGTATCTGTCTCAGGGCTTCAGCAGCTACTTTGGATCTGTTAGCTCACTGTGTACAGTGTAGCACGATGTATTATTACAATAAAATCAAAGCTTTAACTTCAATAAACACAAAAGTTCATGGTAGGAAACATTTAAGAACAAATAAATATACAGCTGGGGTCACGTAAAGGTTAAAGGGTAAAGAGCTGCTGCCTTAGGTCTGCAGTGGAGACACGCTGGGACTCAACCAGGTATAAATGCATCCAAATAAGAGACAGAAGCAGAAACATAAACTGTGCTAAAATATGAATGTTACTGAGCCACAGCATTCATTTAACTAAGCAGGATTAGATTCTGTGTTCAGACCATTTCCCCACACTACCTTTAAAAACACACACAGACCCACACAGATGGAGGTAAAAGAGAGCACACCCACTCTCACCTGCACACAGGTACAGGTGTGTTACACATCCTGCCATTTTGAACTAACCAATAACAAAGTAGACTCTGTCGGGGTTGATGTCGCTCGGCTCCTGCTGGGACTCGTCACTCTGCCTCTCTGCATCGGTCCTGATGAGGAGCAGAGACTTTTCCTGGGTCGTAGCTCCGGTTAAAAAACACAGTTTAAATATTTACACTGAGCAGTACTACAGTCTCACCGCTAGAAGGCGCCCTCTGACAAACAGTAACAGCAGCTCATGCGGTGAATACTGCCTTCATGCACCCTTCATGCATCCTTCATGCATCCTTTATGCATCCTTCCTTTGCTTCCTCAGGCTTTGCTCTGCATTAAAGTCCTGCAGCTGAGTGTAATCCCAGCTTTGGATGCTCAGACTGTGCAGGGCGGGTTTATGAGAGCTTCAATCATAAAAACTGGGATTATAATTGGAAGTAAGTGTATGTGAGAGGCAGGAAGTCATGAGAAAGAGAACCCGGCCTGAGGACAGGGGTCAGCTGAGGACAGGAGAAACAGAAACATTAAAACATCTTAAAATGTGAACATAAAATCTTTGTATTTATATTTTAAATGCAACATGTTAGTTTATAGGCCTTAGATTTAGACAGCAGTACTTAAATATTCTGTTTTTATGTTTACAAGATTAAATGTGAACCACTTTTATTTATTCCACTGAGACTTTGCTGAAGTGCTCCTGATGTTAATCTCTGACTGGCTCATTTATTGTTGCAGGAACGTTACAGAACAGGAAGCTTTGGTGTCTCTGCAGCCATGACTGAGAGAACAGCCTGTTCTTTGTTCCTGGTTTGTGTGCCAATGCAAATTAAACCAGATCATGTCATAAACACAAAAACGAAACCTAACAGTGATCACGTGGTTTCCCAGAAACAGCGCAGTGTGGTGCTGTTCCTGGTGGTGGCGCTCTAACACTGATCAGAGGATTCAGTGAAGATTTCCACCAGTTTGTTTGTTTGTATCTCAGTCACAGCAGAAAAGCAGCTGCAGGTTTGACACACAGGAAATAATGAACTGTCATCTGTGTTCATACCTGAGGATCATCAGGCTGCATAACAGCTGCAGCTATAAATTTACACTTCAATAAAACATGTTTAAGGGAAAATATGAGTCAGTGTGTTTGTGCAGCTACAATTTCAGTGCAACAACAGACACAAAATGGCTGCAGAGGTGTTTTCACAGTAAAGGGTGTGTCGCAGTGACAAAGTGCACCAGCATGTATCAGTGAGTCTGTGTGAATCTTTAGGAGGCTCACAAAGCAACACAACTCTGATGCTTCATAGTTGTGTTGCTTTTCATAGCATTTCACAGCCTCTAACACTGAACATGGTTTTATGTTGCACACAGAGGTGTAGGCCCCATGTTTCATATGAATAATTAATAAAGCAGTGCTTTAGTTTGTAGCATGTTATTAAGAATCACACACTGTACATCGTTATGTATTTAGAGCTTATTTTACAAATAAGTGTTATTTATATTGATAGATTTATTCTCTAACAAGCAGCTAAATCTTTACTGAAGACGGTACACTTATTATGTTTGATATAATAATATAAAAACTGTTGGTCTGGAGCCTTTTGAATGATTCAGTTCAATTCAATTCAATTTTATTTATATAGTGCCAAATCACAACAAACAGTCGCCTCAAGGCGCTTTGTATTGTGGGTAAAGACCCTACAATAATACAGAGAAAACCCAACAGTCAAAACGACCCCCTATGAGCAGCACTTGGTGACAGTGGGAAGGAAAAACTCCCTTTAAACAGGAAGAAACCTCCAGCAGAACCAGGCTCAGGGAGGGGGGGTCATCTGCTGAGGGGGGGGGCTGAGGGGAGAGAAAAGACACACTGTGGAAGAGAGCCAGAGATTAATATCAATTAATGATTAAATGCAGAGTGGAGTATAAACAAAGTAAATAAGGTGAATAAAGAGAAACAGTGCATTATGGGAACCCCCCAGCAGCCTAGGCCTATAGCAGCATAACTAAGGGAGGGTTCAGGGTCACCTGATCCAGCCCTAACTATAAGCTTTATCATAAAGGAAAGTTTTAAGCCTAATCTTAAAAATAGAGAGGGTGTCTGTCTCCTGAATCCAAGCTGGAAGCTGGTTCCACAGAAGAGGGGCCTGAAAGCTGAAGGCTCTGCCTCCCATTCTACTCTTAAGTATCCGAGGAACCACAAGTAAGCCAGCAGTCTGAGAGTGAAGTGCTCTGTTGGGGTGATATGGTACTATGAGGTCTTTGAGATAAGATGGGGCCTGATTATTCAAGACCTTGTATGTGAGGAGAAGGATTTTAAATTCTATTGTAGATTTAACAGGGAGCCAATGAAGAGAAGCCAATATGGGAGAAATCTGCTCTCTCTTTCTAGTCCCTGTCAGTACTCTAGCTGCAGCATTTTGGATCAGCTGAAGGCTTTTCAGCTAATGAGATGGTTCTGAATAATTTTTTCTCTAATATCTAAAATTTTATTTGGAAAGAAATCCATGAAGTCACTAATAGTTAAAGTGAAAGGAATACTCGATGAATTCCTGAGAGCAAACGTCACCATCAGCATGATGTCTTTCCAGTTTTGCCTCCTTTAGTTTTGAAGCACAGTCAGTTTCTCTGAACAGTGAAGCGCATAAAGTTTGTTAAAAGTTTGGATCCTGGAGGTCACAATGAAGATCCTGATGATCCTGTTTCTCCTGGGAGTACAGGAGGTGGCAGCAGGTCAGTTAGGAATTCTTGTTTTAGTCTTTTCATATAACAGTGTTATTATCATTGTCATTATTAAATTCATACCATTGGAAATACACATGTATAGATGGTTTGGTCCACAGATATGGGGCTGTTATTGTAGCCAGAGGTGCAGCTATATACTTTCTGACGTGTACGCGGACACATTTTTAGCCATTTTAGCCCCCCAAACAGAGAGAAGACCCCACTTAGGCTTTTTATTTATTTTTATTTTTTCTTGTTATGATCTGTTATATTGTAACTACAGCACACAGTTACAGAACAATGACCTGTTATTTTATTACTAGTAACTAAAGCTAACCTGAGTATTTAAAGCCTCCTCTTGATAAACTCACATAACTTGACTGTCTTTAAACCACTTTGAAAAAAAACTTTTTTTCATCCCAACAACATTTTTATCCTTCTCCCTCTTCTGTTTTTTGTTTTGGGCCTTTTGTGTGTGTGTGTGTGTGTGTGTGTGTGTGTGTGTGTGTGTGTGTTGTTGGGGGGGAGGACAGGGGAGGTGAGGGAGCACAGGGGCGCCTAATCAGCGCCGTGCCTCTGTTATTGATCATATGCACAGCTGTTAAATACAGAAAATGCGACTAGAGAAATAATTTCCCCGCATCGCTTTGGCCCCACCGTTGTGCGGCGCCCCATGCATTGCATATAGTGCATACCCACTTTTTGCTCCACTGATCGTAGCAAATCATTTGTGTAACTCCATCCGCGTGTCTCTGTGTGTGTCCGTGTTCAGATCCGTGTTTGTATCAGTTTGTAAATGTGAAATAAATCTGCAGCACAGATATTAATGTTGAAAAGTCTTAAAGTTTTGCTTGAATCACTAAAAATACTCATAAGTCGTCAGTTACCTCACCCAGCGTTTACACCCTGACCTTCGCTGCAGCTCTGCCTCCGCAGATTTGTCTGTAATAAAGGGCTCTTTCACCCTCAGCTCAGGCTCACAGGCTCAGGGTTTCGCTCATGCTCAGTACGTACCAGCAGGTGGCGTATTACTCAGTCTAACAGTCACAGCCTGCTGGTAGCGGTGGCTGTGCTGACGCAAGGCTGGCTCAGATGGACCTTCACTGGATTCAGCACATGCTAACTGTAAGTAGCTGTTTCTGTTTGTTCAGTAGCTTCATCAGCAGCTGTAACTGGAACAGCTGATTACTCAGCTGATGGTTCAGCAGTAACATGACGTCAGAGAGCAGCTAGCTGAAGCAGTTAGCTGAAACTGACTGTAGGAGTCAGTGGAGGATGTGATCAGCAGAGGCAGACTAGGATATGACTGATGGAAGAAAAGTACTCAAAGCTTTATGAAGGAATTATGAAAGGAGAATAATCAGAATAACTGTGTATGAATGTCTCTGTGTCCAAAGCCCAGTCACAGTAAATACAGAGGGATGCTTCTGTGCAGCAGTCTGTGACCTCTGTCAGGACTGACTGGAACATTATTAATAATACACTCAATAATAACCCAGCTGTTAATGTTCAGGTTTCAGTGATTTCAGAGAACATGTCATAATCTTGTGTTCATTCATAAGTGTCCTACTGTGGAAAATATATGCTGTGAACATGAACCTTAGTGCTGCAGGTACACATGCAGAACCATCAGGTCATATATTCAGATGTAAATAACATGTAAAGGACATTTCTGAGGATATTCAAACATTGAGCTGCTTTATGTGACCTTAACACTGATTCCTTTTTCTACAGAAATTCAGTCCTTGGAGTTCATGCTGACCTCAGCCCTGAGCTCCACATTTCTCAGCAGTCTTAAAAGGTTAAAGTCCTGAAGAAGTTTGAAGATCCACTTAAGCAGCAGTGTCCAAAATCAGACCCTGAGCTGCAGGCAGTGACAGCCTGAGTTGGGCTAACTGTGAGGCGTTTAATGGTAAACAGTTTGATGGTTTAAAGCATGTCGAGGCCCCGGGAGTAGACTGCCTTCACCATCAGCTCCTTGGGGGGAACTGCAGCAGGTTCTCCAGATGCTCCTCAGAGTCTGTTACAAATACCTGTGAGACAGATCCTCTGTACTCAGGCACGCAACTCTGAACATTTAAAGTGTTGTTCACACAACATGCAGAGAGTGAGGAACAGAGGAAAACAAAGGAACAAAAGGAGGCAGTTAGAAGGAAAGAAATGTGTTATTAATAAAGCCACACAGGTTTAATCTGCTCAGGCAGCACAGCTCTGACTGCTGAGGTCACATTTCTCACACTCAGCTGCCATCAGTGCAGCTCAGTGTTCTCCATCCTTGGTCAACACTGTAGACAGTAATGCTGCTTTTACAAGGAGGGTCGTTATTATTAGTTTTTAGAAAGTCTTTATTGAGCCATTGTTGAAGACAGTTGGTCAGTGCAGAAAAACCACTCTGACATTATTATAAAATCAGCAGGGAAATAAAAAACTCTCCTAATGTTGGAAAACCTGGAATGATTAAAATACCCAAAGTTTTACTGCAGATATTTTTACTTTAACAAAGTGTGAAAATTAGTGTGAAATGAGTGATTATTTTCCAATAAAAGCACTGCTGCTGTTTGTGCTGTGGTGATGCAGACATTACTGAGCAGCAGTGAACACATGGAGTCAAAATGACTCCAAACACAATTGTTGTTTACTTTAAAAACTCTGTGTGTGATGATTGTGTGACGTCATAGATCAACTTTGTTGTGACCAGTGGACTTTCCAACAACAGATTTATTTTGAAAAATGTTTTTGTTGCACTACTGGTCTTCTTTCATAAGTCAATGAGCATGACGAACAGGTGAAACTGAAGGAGCTGGCATCCAGGAAAAGGGAACAGAACCCCATATAGCTGCATCAGTGAGCGTATACTTCTCATATGGTGCGCATACTCAACCACTAGGCTACCTTACAGAACATTATTTCTGACTTTACTCTGTTTTATTGTCCTAGAATACATGCCATTTTCTGCTGTCACTACTGCAGGAGGAGTGAATGCTGCAGGTCACTGACGTGATGCTCTGCTGCGTTTCCTTAGAAAGAAACTGTTTAGACTACCTAGAGTAATTAACTGCGCTAACTGTACTGTTTGATAACGAGGATCAATTTGAATGTATGTATGATTGAACTGAAATGATTTCTGTAAAGTACCTGCAGACAACCTTTTTTTTTTGGTGCTATTAAAGCGCTATTTGAATCAAATTAAACAATGAACAGATTCTTTTTTTTTACTGTTGATCTAGGTCATTTAATAAGGTTTACAATTAGACTTACAACATGTATGTTTTCTGAATACCTAATTTTTTAAACTGAAAACACTTTTTCATTAAAATATTTAATTATTGCGTAATTCCATGTTACTTTTTAAGTTATATGAAAAGCTATTCCTGTAACTTACCTCAGACAGCATCACATTCAGCATGTACTTGATCCTGTCTAATGACACCATGGACAAGACTTCAGCTGACATGTTTTTGTAGCTGTCAAGCAGGTCGGATAGGTAATGCATAATTTCATCAAGTTGCTTATCATCATGAAAGATGATAGGAACCCATTTCTCTTTAAAATTGAAATGTGGCATTGCTTTGCCACACAGAATGTCCTGTAACATTAAAAAAGACAAAGGCAGTTAGTTTCTAAATAAGGACTCTCTTTTTTTAACAAGACGAAAAGGGGAGCCTCCAATGTTGTCCTTGAAACAATAAAAATACCTGTAGCCATCTTGGTTATTACCTTTCAGTGAAAGTCATAGGCTAAAATGTATTATCTGATTATTTGTGAGTGAGATAAAGCCAAGAAATTTAAAGTGAATCAATACAAAAACGTTACTGTGGATTATGTATATAGATTCTTAGTGGACTGTAAATATTTTATGCCTACTGTCCAATTCATGTTTGTTTTTCTTTTTGTTTTGTTTTTTGCTCTTACTAATTCTACCTAATCATTTAATTTTGACGTACAAAATAAGTAGTGTGCGTGTGTTTTATCATGGTGTTTATGAAAAAAAGAGAAAGTGATACACTTACTGGAAGTGTTACAAACACCCCCCAAAAGATAGATGTACATCCAGAAGAGTATGAATAAATAATCTAGACCCGGGGTCCTCAAAACCAGTCTTCAAAGGCTGGTGTCCAGCAACTTTTAGATATGTCCCTGGTCCAACACACCAAAGTCCTGCTAATGATCTCATTATTTTACTCAGGTGTGTTAAAGCAGAGATACATTTAAAAGTTGCAGGACACTGGCTCTGGAGCCCTGGATTTGAAAACCCCCTAACGTAAAGGAAGTCTTACCTTAAGAGTTTCTTCCACCCCTTTCTGTTCGACAATGAACTTCACAAGCTCTTCATTGCTTTCCCGTCTTGCTTGAACAATTTCAGCTGCTTTGTCCTAAAATAAAAGATGATTTTCATTTTGTTCCTTATTAAATAAAACTGACATATCTTTAATTATACACACAGTGCATTTAAAACGTATGTTATTTATGTTAATTCTAAAAAAACAACTCAGCAAATCTGAGATGATAGTCTTCTTATTAACTGCCAAAACTTACCCTGATCATCACAATGTGTCCAACACTGGCTTTAGTTTTAAGTATTTTTTTAACGTTCCTTGCTGTAACTCCAACATCTCCACTCCCCGGTTTTCTTAATTCTGCCAGGCCATCATAGAAATGCCACTGCTTATCTGTTCCGAGTTTGTGGAATGCCACAAAGTGATTTTTTGAGCCAAGGTGATAAGTTGCAGCTGCTGGCTCAAACCTGATTGATTAAACAGTACAGAAATTTTTTTTTAAATACAAATCGTTTCACCTGAGACATTATGTAACATGTCATACATGTCAAGTTTGGTTTTACACTTGTTCCTTAGCAAGATTAAATGAAAGCTTGTGTCAGTGTGAAAAAGGTGAAAAGCAGGGTCCACACTGGACAGGTCACCTGTCCATTAAAGGTGTCGCTACAAGATCTCAACCTTGCAGTGACACAGTGAATAACATTACTTTGTCAGACAGAAACCAATTGTAAATCTTTATCTTTTAAGCTAACAAAGCCCAAAATCAAACCAGAATTTTTTATTAAATCAGAATCCAGAAGCATGAAAATTAACATATCTGACTATACCCAATTAAAGCCTGAATAAAAAGGATAAAAATAATGGCCTTATTGCTTAATACCTGTGACTGTAGCATCTTCCACTTCTCCCAAAGGCCTGTAAACAAACTACAGAGGATGCAAAAGCTGCTTATTATGATGACGCTAGACCTCTGACTGCACCAGCTTTTCAAATACTTACATTACAACTAAGGTTAGAACAAATGATCTAAAGTGATTGAGTGTGAATACATTTCAGAAAAGAAACAATAATTGTAATCTTCCAGAACATAGGGTAATGTTGTAACCTCAAGGACCAATACAATATGAGGAGAAACAGTGGGCTGATCTTCTTCTCAGAGCATCTAAGCACATCAACAACTAGTGTCTGGTCCATAACTGCTTTTCACAACATGAATTTCATTAAATTGATTTTTCCTTTAGTGCATGGCTCATAAAGTCTTATATAAACTCAACATAAGCATGTCTGAGTTAACACCCCCCCCCCCCCCCCCCCCACAGTGCCTGTGCTGCTGTCCAGCCAAATACAAATTCAATAATAATAAATATATTATTAAAAAAGAGGGGAGCACAAATGTGTCACACACATCCAAGTAACTTCTATTTTATGCAAGTCTTACTTTCCTCCAAGAACTGACAAAATTGATGGCAGGGCTGTTGGATACAGCTTGTCAGAAACATATCCTTTGTGAACTCCTAAGACCAGTACGACACAGGGAAGTCCATGCAGAAAAACACGTTCATGTTTGGCCTCCTTTTCAGTGCTGTAATCAGGGCAACTGTAAATATATAAGAATATAAAATCTAAGCTGGGGTTAAGGGGGTTACCTGAGTTTTAAGGTTACATGTTATTTATATATAACAATTGAAATCTCTTAGTTGCTCACTTTATACCTGTGGCATGGAGGGACTTTTAGAGTCTCATTGGTCCACTTGTCCATCTGGTCTTGCAAATTGTTGAAATCATCACACCTTTAAATAAAAGTCACATAATCAATAAAAAAAAGATTTTAAATGTTAATGCTGAATCACTAATTTTACTCAAGCCTTTGTTATTGAGTAAATATGAGTTATGATTCATTGTGATTTGTTGCTAAAACAAAAAACATATTCATTTGTGAAATGTATTAAACACTCACATGATCTCGATGGTGTTGTACATCCTAGTTGCAACTGGACAAGATGGATTTTGGCATTCTTGTCTTATTTCTGTTGACTGTAGAAACTGAAGCCTACATGTGACCAGGTCCTCTTCAGTTCCGAAGGCATCCCAGGAGTGTCCATTGAATCTCCCAATTTGATTCAGCCACAGTAACTTTCCCTGTGCCCATTCTTTCTTCTCAAAAAGCTTGTCAACCTGAAGCAAAGTTGACACCCACACATCATGTTTGGATGCTCTTTCTAAGTCATCTTTAATGCCTGCTCTTCTTTTAATTGCCAAATGCAAGATGTATAGCAGATTGTCAATTGTGCATGTGTTGGTCATGGTTATTGTTTGATCTCCAATCTTTCCTTCCCCTCCCCAGTATGGACAGCATCCCTTTTGTTTCTGAGTTAATTTAATTTTCTTGGTTGGAGGGGGTGAACCAAAATACTTAGATTTTCTCGTTGTAGAAGTATTTCTCTTTTTCCACTGTTCTTCTTGGGATAATGGGAGTGTTTCAGGGCCGTCAGACTTCTCTGTGTTTTCGGAGTTGGATTTAACTGGAGGGACTTTTTTTTTCAAGAATTGGAGCCCCTTCAGTCTTCCTGTGATAAATTCCTGCTGGACTTGAATAAAGTCACCTGCTCTTCGATGCAGTTTTGACATCAGAATGACAGATTTTGTTGTGCGAAACCAGTTCTCTACAACTGCATTGCTGTCTCGAGTTTTCCCAATACTTTTCATCATGATGCCTGACCAAAGAGGAACACTTCCAGCAAAATGTAGAATGATATCTATCACTGAATCACAGTAATAAAGATTTGACTGTTGGTCTTCCTCTGTGTCATCCTCGTTCTCTGCTTCCTCCTTTGCTTGGGTCACAATCACTTGAATAGGAGAATAGAAAGGTGAGGATTTAGTCAGAGATTTTGGCAAATCTTCAGGAGCAACTTGCTTGTGATCCTCATCCTCATCTTCATTCTTTACTTTCAGTTTGTCTGTGTTTTGTGTCCTTATGGCTTCTTTGAGGAGAGACAAATTTTCTTGACACCCTTTTGTCTCTTTTCTTGATGAAAACACATACACAATGCACCTTGTTATGGAAATAATGTCTTCAAGTTGTATTGCATTTTGCAGAAGGGCAAAGCAATACAAAAAAAGGTCCTTGGTGGCCTTGGTGCATTGCATTTTTGAAATTTTCATGCTGACCAGCTTCAGCATGTGAGCAGCACACAGATGTATCACTGTCAGTTGGGTTGACTCATTCTTTTGGCAAACTTCAAAGCAAATCTTCAGATAATCTTGAACACTGATGTTGTTGAAGGCCTGAACAACAGCATGGATCATAGCCCAACTGAAATCTGTTTCAATCTTTTGGGGCTTCAGGTGCTTATGAAAAATATTGAAGTAGTCTCGACGCAAGCACGTCAACCAGTGCAAAATTGTTGCTGTTGTCTGATCTGATGTGAGCATTTCACAAACGGGGACCACAGTTTTTGTTGTATACTGACATGAAACACAAACCGCATAATAAAGTACAGACTGACTAATTGACTGTGGCTTGGCAACTACACTGCCAGTGGCATCCAAATACAGTAAGCAACTGTTTCTTTTCTGTAGATCCTGAAGAATATTCATCTGAGATTCTGAATATGTGTGTATCACAAAGGGAGACATTGCAATGTACTGGATATTGCTGTGTTTCATTTTTGAGCTTGGTTGTTCCTTGTCTTGTTTTTGCTGAATTTCTAAGCACTCCATGAAAACGTCTCTGTCAAGGCGATTTTTTAGATTCTTTTCACTGGAAATTTTCTGTAGAACTGCAACAGATTTAACGTCATTTACATTTCCCACAGAAAGTTTTTCCTCATCTGCACTTGCAAGCTGTTTTGTGTGGACAAGCATGGGACCAAATTCACCAAGTTTACTTTTAAGTTCCTCCCGTTCTGGTTGTCGACAGTGTCGAGCATGTTCTTCCTCACCGCTGTGGCTGATGTCTCCCTGGACTGAGACTTCAACAAATATTCCCCCTTGGGTTGTATCAGGGTCTGCCTTAATACAGAGAACGTAGGTAGTACAGCCACTGAATTTGCACACAGCTTTCCCCGTCCAGTAATGTTTTTTAACTTTACGGCTCAGTCTACTTTTGACTTTGTTCATTTTGAATGATAGAACACAATACTTGTTTATGGTGGATATTTTCTGGCTCATTAGGTCAGTCCAGCCTTTTTTAAGCACTCTGTATCCTTTTCTGTTCTGTGGTTGAATTGTTGACCACTCCTCTCTTGTCAGACAGAAAGAAAACCTTTGAGGGCATGACACTTTCTCATTCCCAAAAGGCAACCTCTTCTTTATGTTCTCAAGCTTTTCAGTGTCTGCTGCTGGAGCAATAATGCTACAGGAAGGACACGACCAAGGTGATATCATTGCAATGTCCTCTATACTTTGATAGCCAATGCAAACAGGATGAAACCAGTTTTTACACTGACAACACTGAGCGTATGGCTCTGCAGGATTATTGGGCTGTTTACAAACACAAAACAAAGTATCCTGATGATACTCTGGACTTTGATCCAATTTCTTAATCTGTGAATTGCTTTCACCATCTCGGCTATCTTTAATGATAGGACTTGGTCTCTCTCAAGGATTGCAACCTCATCTTTAAGAAGATCATTGCAAACTTGTGTCTTCTCTTCACATGTGTCATTGTTACTAATCAATGTGTCTTTATTTTTGTCAGTGCAAGTTTTTGGAGGGGGTTCCTGAAGATCTAGTCCATGCATTTCACTTTCAGCTTTCCTGTCACTTTGACTCAACTCTTTTGCCTCATTCTCATTCTGTTGAAACTCAGATATGTTGAGAGAAGTTTCATTATTTTTCTTCTGGTAAATGCTGGTATTCTCTTGGACTTCATCTGGACCAGTCTGACCCTTGAGTTTCTTTTCTTTCCTTTCCTCTTTCCCTTCTTGTCTGTCACTCATCTGTCTGTCATCTTCTTTTTCTATATCATGCTGCACATCACAAAAAAGGCTTTTCCTCTGCTTTAGGAGTACTCTTGTTCTAACTGACTTTCTGTCACAATTCCATACAGTGTAAAGCCACTTCTTCTTTTTAACTGACTTGTCATCAAACAGCTTTCCAGCCAAATCTTCCCATAGGGTGCTGTTCCAATTTATTTTCTTTTGTAAATGTCCAAAAGCTGACAGTTCTTCAACTATCTTGTCCTCACCTCCTGACAATGTCCATAAATACGGACAGCCATGTCTTTGACCTCTTCTTAACTTTGCCATATATTTCACCTGAGAAACTGAATGATGACATATTCCATTTATTAACTTTCTACTAAAAAATACAAGGACTTTGAAATTTGATCCTGAATTTTAAAAAAAAAGCACTAATATGGCCCAGAATATAATTCAAGACATGTTTCCAAAAGATGATGCAGCTGAATTACCAAAACATCATATTTATTTTTATGTAACTCACATGTTACACTACATCCTGTACTCTAAAACCTTACACCACAGCTGAAGCAAGAACTATAATGTTTTCCCATAATTAAAAAGCAAAACATGTCCTAGATTCTTTAACTTGACATAATCTGCCAAACTGGACTGATTTGTGCCTTTTCATTTTAGGCAGTAGGAAGGGTGGCTTTAAAAGATGCATATTTTTATAATAATTTCACCCTAATAAATATTAACAACTTAAAATGATAGTTCTTTCATTCTCAAACTTTTGTAACGCCACAAATTAATGTTGATATCTTGAGTTTGCTGTCTGATGGAAATGGACAAAGTTTTTAATAAAACATTTGTCCAGCTATTACACATTATGAATAGTGTGATGATCTGAAATTGAATATTTTTCCATACAATTGTGTCTTATATTAATTTAGTAGAAATAAAATAAAATATTCTTTAAGTAAATTTTTTAAACTGCGCTGGCTCCTTTGAAGCTGTTAAAGCATTTCAGAAAAGAAGCTCTATTTTGAAAAACCATATTCAAGACAATTTTGTGTTGTCATGTTGTTATCGTACATTTGATCTTTGTTATTTATTTGGATTTTAATGCTATATTTTTCATGGATGGTTGATTTATAAAATGCAAAAATCTAACTTGTATTTGGGAAATAAATATATCCTGCCAAGTATGCGTCATGACTCAAAAAGCACCCTTGGAATATTAACCCATATAAATTTGGTATTAGGCAGCCTATATTTTACAGTGAAAGTATAAATCCCCAGTTGTAATAAGCAAAATGCATAAATGGTTACATAAACTGATTAAACGTTTTAAGGCAGTCATTTGTTACAATTATGAAATATCCTTTTTTACTTTACAATTTTATGCACACCTGAACCTTTTTCACAAAATAGTCATGCATACTGAGTTTTTTCCATCAATCAGTTGCATCTGATGTGAATCGTATATTTCTTTTTCTTATTCTTCCTCTTATTATTACACTCAATTTGGTTAATTGTTAAGGCACTGAACTGGGCGCGAGAGAGCGCAGTGGTTCAGTCAAAATGGACGATTTGCCTGTACAGGCATTTATATGACCCCGCCATGAGTGTTAATTTTCTGAAAATACTGCACCAACGTACCAGTTGGGTCGTGAGCGCTAAACGAGAACCGCGCAACTATATCACTCAGCCCCAAATGATGCAACAACAACGAACCCCTCGGCCACCTACCTGTTGACACAGCGAGTGCGGCAAAGTAAAAGCATATCATCCACGTTGGTAATTGTTTTGTGTAAATTGCTACCATCTGCTTAATTGATATAAGTAGCAGGTTGCATGTTTCCACAAACCATTCGACCACGTAATGGAAAAAAACATTTTAAACATGATTCAATTTGTTCCATGTATATGTTGTTATATTTAAATTTCAATAGATGTATTTTTAATAAACTGAGAAATAATTAGATGTAATTAGCTGTGAGTACATTAAACATTTGTAGTAAGTTACTGTAACACCTTAATACTCAAATACCTGTAAGCAAAAGTCTACTCACTTTAACAGGTAGCATGTATGTCTGACTTTAAGCCATGTTTGTCTTTTTTTTTTCTTTTGAAAGAAAAAAATCACTACAAAGACCTTACACTTCTCTGGAACCTAAATCTGCAAAATGTTAATTAATGTTTTATCATTTACACTGTTTTTCTACATGGACTCTTTATAAAGTGTTCCTAAAAAGGACCTTGTTAATATAATTTTATTACATCATAAAGATGTAAGTCATGGACATCTGCATTAAGACCAACACTTCTTAGTACAGTTTTCCGTTCATTGCTGTTTATTTATATAAAGAAAATTTACAACACGTCATGTCAAGGCACATTACAAGTAAAGGTCAATTAAACCTAATAATACATACATTTCAATTGATAGTAGTAATCAAACAAGCCAGTAAATTTCAAATTATTATTCATATTCATTCCAAGCAGTTTCTATGTCTGAGGAAACCCAGCAGATAGCATCCAGTCATGGACGTGCAACATTCACTCTTTGTTCAGCATGGAGCCACAGTAGAAAATAATTTGTATTTGTCTTTAACTTTACGGTAAACCCTTATAGCAAGCAAGCATGTCATGACAATGGAGAGCAAACACTTTTAACCTGGAAGAAACTTCCCATCATCAGTGTGAACAGCCATCTATCATGACCAACTGGGTATTTAAGCAGATACACGGCACTGAAAAAGAAGCACTTATGTAGGAGTACTTTATGTGTTAAAGAAGAGCAAAAAGTCAATACCAGAAGAAAGAGCTCATGGAGATGTTGGAAGCATTATCACAGCTGATGCCCCCATTCAGAAAGGTATCAGAGATGAAAAGAACACAAGACCAAATCTTGTTACACTGAAGATGAAAAACATTAGAGAGAACAAAAAATTAAAAGTAGAAATAACAGAAAAAAATTCAAATTTCAGAGAAAGAAGAGTTCAGTTGTCGTGTGATCCAGATGCAAAAAAAAAAAGTGCTGAAATGTGCCTTTATTGAAGTTTCACAAATCAGATCAAGGTTTCACAAATCACACACATGGTTTTAAATACTCTGCTATTAGTGCAGAATAATCTAATCCAGGTTTGAAGTGTATAAGTGTTGTAGTTTTGGAGCTGGGGCCGTTCTAGTGTGATCCAGACGCAAAAAAGGTGCTGAAATCGCCCGTTTTTGGAGTTTCACAAATCATATCAAGGTTTCACAGATCACACACATGGTTTAAAGTATTCTGCTATCAGTTTAGTATAATCTAATCCAGGTTTGAAGTGTATAAGTGTTGTAGTTTTGGAGCTGGGGCCGTTCTAGTGTGATCCAGACGGAAAAAAGGTGCTGAAATCGCCCGTTTTTGAAGTTTCACAAATCAGATAAAGGCTTCACAAATCACAAATTGTGTTTAAAGTATTCTGCTATTAGTGCAGAATAATCTAGTCCAGGTTTGAAGTGTGTAGGTGTTGTAGATTTTTAACTAGAGCAGATTAAAGATGCTGAAGGTAGCGAAAAATTAAGTGGAATGGCCCTTTAGCCATTTCCCGAATCGGAAGCTGCAATTGGAAACCACTGCATAATACAATGACATTTTTTTAGAGCCGTCCCCCAGGTACCAAAATAATAAATATACTAGATACAAAATAAGAAAATAACTAAAATAAATCAGGACCTGATATTTACAGTGAGCAGAAACATTATTAGATACTTTGATCATCTACACCAGGGGTCTCAAACTCGCGGTCCGCATCCGGCCACGCCCCCTACTTCCGGTCCGCGATTTGATGTCAAAAATATGACAATTTGGCCCTCTTAATTGGAGGGGAAAGCTATTTCACTTTCCCCTCCAATTAAGAGGAGTTAGCGAAATGTCAAAAAAGTAACTTAAAGGGCCACATCAAAAAGGGCTGAGGGGAGACATCAAATCGCGGACCGGAAGTAGGGGGCGTGGCCGGATGCGGACCGCGAGTTTGAGACCCCTGAGCTACACTTTACATCTCAAGCATGCAGCATGGTGGAACAGTAGTTAGCACTACTGCCCCACAGTTAGAATACCATCTGGATGGCCTGGGTTTGATTCCCGTCTCTCTCTGTGTGGAGTTTGCATGTTCTCCCGGTGCTTGTGTGGGTTTCCTCCCACATTCCAAAGACGTGCATTTAGTGGGGTTAGGTTAATTGGCTACTCTAAATTGCCCATAGGTGTGAGTGTAAAAGGTTGTTTGTCTCTCTGTGTTAGCCTGTCACAGGCTGGCGACCAGTTCAGGGTGTACCCTGCCTCTTGCCCTGTGACAACTGAGATAGGCTCCAGTATTTTTAAATAGTCCCCTAATATCAGCTTTGGTTTTATTGATAATATTATCTATCAGAGATATTAGGGGGAAATCTTTTGACAACAGTTTTCAGTTTCCATGAATCAAGAAAATCTATGAAAGTTATATAAACAATAAAACTGTCTGGATAAAGTTTTTTCTTTTTGCTGGTTTAGAAAACCTGTTACTGAAAATCTGAAACAAAAACCCTCCAACACCAAAACCTGGACACTCACATTTAAAACATGAAATCAATTAATATTTAATATCAAAGATGGTTATAGAAAAGAAAACAACCCACTATGGAAGTCACAGCACACGTGATTCAAAGCTCAGAATGAATAAATCTAGTTTATAGTGTAACATGCAGGAGTTTGACAGAAGAAGGAAAGAAGTTTATTTGTTGAACTCTGAGAATAAAATGAAAATCATAGACTGTAAATATAATGAAGAAAACTGAAACTAAACCAAACAACAGCTTTCTGTGAAAACCAGGTTCATAACTGATTCTGTTAAATTCACAATCACAGTTTTAAAGAAAAATCATCAATAATCAGAATAAATTCAGATCATTATTCATAAATCTATTTGTATTTATTGAAGGGACAGCAGGATTATTATAAGATGACTTTAATGAGTTCTAGTGTTTTTATTGTGTTCATTAAAAATATAAATCTGTGGTCTCACATTAACTGTTCCCACAGTGATCCACTCTCTCAAGTATTTCTTCACTGTATCCTCTGGAGTCCCAAACCTCCCAGAGTTTGTGGCTGTTGGGATGGTTGATGATGTTCAGATAGATCTGCAACACGCAGAAAGCAGAGCCCACACAGGACTGGATGATCAAACTCAAAGAAGATGATCCACAGCACTGGGAGACTCTGACTGCAGGTGCTCTGGGTCGGCAGCAGTTTTTCAAAGCCAACTTTGAAACTGTAAAGCGTCACTTCAGCCACACTGGAGGTTTGTTACTGTTTCATTTTTCTCTGATTTAATTCAATTCACTTTTATTTATATAGCGCCAAATCACAACAAAGAGTCGCCTCAAGGCGCTTTGTATTGTGGGTAAAGACCCTACAATAATACAGAGGAAACCCAACAGTCAAAACGACCCCCTATGAGCAGCACTTGGTGACAGTGGGAAGGAAAAACTCCCTTTAACAGGAAGAAACCTCCAGCAGAACCAGGCTCAGGGAGGGGGGGTCATCTGCTGAGGGGGGGCTGAGGGGAGAGAAAAGACATGCTGTGGAAGAGAGTCAGAGATTAATATTAATTAATGATTAAATGCAGAGTGGAGTATAAACAGAGTAAATAAGGTGATGAAAAGAAACAGTGCATTATGGGAACCCCCCAGCAGACTAGGCCTATAGCAGTGTAACGGAATTAATCCGTGATCGTATAGGTTGCAGAAAGAAGACAGTTCACTCAGATGATTCGGGATATTTATTTTCTGCAGAAGAGATTAAAACCCCATTAATCCACTTCTGTCTGCCTTTTCCCATGCACTCTGCTCCTAAACATGTAAACAAAAGCGGTATCTAAGCAACCTGTGCTGCATGAATATACACTGGACGGCGAACTAGTGGTCATGTTCGCGCAAAAAGGAT
The DNA here is from genome assembly GCA_013435755.1 of Amphilophus citrinellus. NCBI lineage: Eukaryota > Metazoa > Chordata > Actinopteri > Cichliformes > Cichlidae > Amphilophus > Amphilophus citrinellus. The sequence goes on along the minus strand of CM024211.1, from coordinate 61,190 downwards.
TGACAGGAAAAACATCTATAAAAGTTATAACTGGTCTAAACAGCCCAGAAATGCCTCACAACATACAAATAAACAATGGTAAACAACATGTGCCAGAGGTTTCTGCATACATAGCTACTTTCATGAAGAAAACAATGATAAATCACAGCAGCAAATTTTCCAGCGACTTACCCTCAGCAGCGCAGAACAACACTGTGAGGGGAAGAGGGAGGGGGGAAGCTACACACGCTAGGAAGGTCTACGGAAGCCCAGGAGACACAAACAAGGCAGAGTGCAGGAAGGCATTACCCACAAGCTAAATCAATAAAACAACGACAAATTAAAAACAGCTCAGTGAGATAAAATTCACAAATACTCAACATAACATGAATTAGAAATAATAATTAATGAAGTTATTTTTAACTCTGTTACAGCAGCATAACTAAGGGATGGTTCAGGGTCACCTGATCCAGCTCTAACTATAAGCTTGATCATAAAGGAAAGTTTTAAGCCTAATCTTAAAAATAGAGAGGGTGTCTGTCTCCTGAATCCAAGCTGGGAGCTGGTTCCACAGAAGAGGGGCCTGAAAGCTGAAGGCTCTGCCTCCCATTCTACTCTTAAGTATCCGAGGAACCACAAGTAAGCCAGCAGTCTGAGAGAGAAGTGCTCTGTTGGGGTGATATGGGACTATGAGGTCTTTAAGATAAGATGGGGCCTGATTATTCAAGACCTTGTAGGTGAGGAGAAGGATTTTAAATTCTATACTAGATTTAACAGGGAGCCAATGAAGAGAAGCCAATATGGGAGAAATCTGCTCTCTCTTTCTAGTCCCTGTCAGTACTCTAGCTGCAGCATTTTGGATCAGCTGAAGGCTTTTCAGGGAGCTTTTAGGACAGCCTGATAATAATGAATTACAATAGTCCAGCCTAGAAGTAATAAATGCATGAATGAACTTTTCAGCATCACCCTGAGAAAGGATGTTTCTAATTTTAGAAATATTGCGCAAATGCAAAAAAGCGGTCCTACATATTTGTTTAATATGTGCATTGAAGGACAAATCCTGGTCAAAAATGACTCCAAGATTTCTCACAGTGTTACTGGAGGCCAAAGTAATGCCATCCAGAGTAAGTATCTGGTTAGACACCATGTTTCTAAGATTTGTGGGGCCGAGAACAAGAACTTCAGTTTGATCTGAATTTAGAAGCAGGAAATTAGAGGTCATCCAGGCCTTAATGTCTTTAAGACATTCCTGCAGTTTAATTAATTGATGTGTGTCATCTGGCTTCATTGATAGGTAAAGCTGAGTATCATCTGCATAACAATGAAAATTGATGCAGTGCTTTCTAATAATACTGTCTAAGGGAAGCGTGTATAATGTAAATAAAATTGGTCCTAGCACAGAACCCTGTGGAACTCCATAATTAACCTTAGTGTGTGAAGAAGACTCCCCATTTACATGAACAAATTAGAGTCTATTAGATAGATATGATTCAAACCACTGCAGTGCAGTACCTTTAATACCTATAGCATGCTCTAATCTCTGTAATAAAATATTATGGTCAACAGTATCAAAGCTGCACTGAGGTCCAACAGGACAAGCACAGAGATGAGTCCACTGTCAGAGGCTGTAAGAAGATCATTGGTAACCTTCACTAATGCTGTTTCTGTACTGTGATGAATTCTGAAACCTGACTGAAACTCTTCAAATAAACCGTTCCTCTGCAGATGATCAGTTAGCTGTTTTACAACTACTCTTTCAAGAGTCTTTGAGAGAAAAGGAAGCTTGGAGATTGGCCTATAATTAGCTAAGACAGCTGGGTCACTGATGGCTTTTTAAGTAGAGGTTTAATTACAGCCACCTTGAAGGTCTGTGGTACATAGCCAACTAATAAAGACAGAGTGATCATTTTTAAGATAGAAGCATCAATAATTGGAAAGACTTCTTTGAACAGTCTAGTAGGAATGGGATCTAATAAACATGTTGCTGGTTTGGAGGAAGTAACTATTGAAGTTAACTCTGAAAGATCAACTGGAGCCAAAGAGTCTAAACAAATACCAGCAGTGCTGAAAGCAGCCGAACATGAAGAATAATCTTTGAGATGGTTATGAATAATTTTTTTTCTAATGTCTAAAATTGTATTTGTAAAGAAATCCATGAAGTCACTACTAGTTAAAGTGAAAGGAATACTCGGCTCTACAGAGCTCTGACTCTTTGTCAGCCTGGCTACAGTGCTGAAAACAAACCTGGGGTTGTTCTTATTTTCTTCAATTAATGATGAGTAGTAAGATGTCCTAGCTTTACGGAGGGCTTTTTTATAGAGCAACAAACTCTTTTTCCAGGCTAAATGAGCATCTTCTAATTTAGTGAGACGCCATTCCCTCTCCAGCTTTCGGGTTATCTGCTTTAAGCTGTGCGTTTGTGAATTATACCACGGAGTCAGGCACTTCTGATTTGAAGCTTTCCTTTTCAGAGGAGCCACAGTATCCAAAGTCGTACGCAGTGAGGATGTAAAACTATTGAGGAGATAATCGACCTCACTGGGAGCAGAGTTTAGGTAGCTGCTCTGCACTGTGTTGGCACTGAAGAGCATAACAATGAAGGAATTAGATCCTTAAACTTAGTTACAGCACTTTCACAAAGACTTCTACTGTAATAAAACTTATTCCCCACTGCTGTGTAATCCATTAAAGTAAATGTAAATGTTACTAAGAAATGATCAGACAGGAGGGGCTTTCAGGGAATACTGTTAAGTCTTCAGTTTCTATGCCATATGTCAGGACAAGATCCAGAGTATGATTAAAGTGGTGGGTGGGCTCCTTTACATTTTGAGAGAAGCCAATTGAATCTAACAATAGATTAAATGCAGTGTTGAGGCTGTCATTCTCAGCATCTACATGGATGTTAAAATCACCCACTATAATGATTTTATCTGAACTGAGCACTAAATCAGATAAAAAGTCTGAGAAATCAGACAGAAACTCTGAGTAAGGACCAGGTGGACGATAGATAATAACAAATAAAACAGGTTTTTGATTTTCCCAATTAGGATGGACAAGACTAAGAGTCAGGCTTTCAAAAGAATGAAAACTTTGTCTGGGTCTTTGATTAATTAATAAGCTGGAATTGAAGATTGCAGCTAATCCTCCTCCTCGACCTGCGCTTCGAGCATTCTGACAGTTACTGTGACTCGGGGGTGTTGATTCATTTAGACTAACATATTCATCCTGCTGTAACCAGGTTTCTGTAAGGCAGAATAAATCAATATGTTGATCAATTATTAAATCATTTACTAATAGGGACTTGGAAGAGAGAGACCTAATGTTTAATAATCCACATTTAATTGTTTTATTCTTTGGTGCAGTTGATGAAGCTGTATTATTTATTGTTTTTGAATTTTTATGCTTAAATAGCTTTTGCTGATTTTAGGTTTGTTCTTTGGTGGTCTGGGAGCAGCACCGACTCTATGGGGATGGGGTTTTGGGGGGATGGCAGGAGGAGAGAAGCTGCAGAGAGGCGTGTAAGACTGCAACTCTGCTTCCTGGTCTCAACCCTGAGTAGTCAGGTTTTAGGGTTAATAAATTTGGCCATATTTCTAGAAATGAGAGCTGCTCCATCCAAAGTGGGATGGATGCCGTCTCTCCTAACAAGGCCAGGTTTTCCCCAGAAACTTTGCCAATTATCTATGAAGCCCACGTTGTTTTTTGGATGTGTCTCTGCTTCAACACACCTGAGACAAATATAGAAGTCATTAGCAGGACTCTGGAGAACTTGACTGCATACTGAGGAGGTAATTCAGCCATTTGATTCAGGTGTGTTGGATCAGGGACACATCTAAAACCTGGAGGAGACCGGACCTCGAGGCCTGGATTTGAGGATGCCTGCCCTAAGTGTTCTCATGTGACACCTATCTTGTCATCTCTGCACTGGCTTCCCATAAAGTTCAGATTCCAGTTTAAGATCTTGGTGATCACTTTCAGAGCTCTGCATGGTCAAATGCCTGCATACATTAATGAGCTCTTACACCCATACATAACAAACAGACCGCTGAGGTCTTCTGACCAAAATCTGCTGGTGGTTCCTCGCTCTAGGCTAAAAACTAAGGGAGACGGTGCTTTCGAGGTTGCAGCTCCTAAACTGTGGAATGGACCACCATCACACCTGAGATCTGTGGACTCTATTGAACCGTTTAAAGAACAGCTCGAGACTCATTTGTACAGGCTTGCTTTTAACTAGTGGTTTGTGTGTGTTTTATTGTGTATCACTGTTTTATTTTAAGTGTTGTAAAACATTTTGTGATTGTATGTAGAAAGCTGCTATATGAATAAATGTTCCTTAAGTCCTCCGAGGTTCATGGATGTAGTGAAGGACAGAGGTGGCAAAAGTACTGACGTTCTGTACTTTACAAGTACAAGTACTTCTGTTAAAGATGACACTGGTAAAAGTCAAAGTACAGATTCAAATTCTTTACTCAGGTAAAAGTAAAAAAGTACACACTCTGAAATAGACTCACAGTAAGAAAGTAAAAGTAATTCTTTGGAGGACGTTTCTATCAGATATTTTTCTGTAAAGCTAACTGAACCTCATTATATATTATTGTAACAATATAAAATAATACATAAGAAAACAAATGTTATTCCAATCTAAATTTTAATTTTAATGAATGCTCTCAGCTTGAATCTGTTCTGTAGGACACAAACTGTGAAAGTTAATTTAAACACAGCTCTGTTCTCTGTGTCCTCCATAGTAGAGGGTGACTGTGCCTCCACCTAAACACCAACATGAGGATACTCAGGGGTTACAGTGGGATTCAGAAGGTGGAGGAACCCTAAGATCAGCTGTAGTGGCTCTGCATGGGGAGAAGAACCACAGCTTTCTATTGTGAGCTGCAGTAAATGATGTTGGTTTGATCAGTCTGTCTTTATTAGTTGGCTGTGTACCACAGGCCTTCAAGGTGGCTGTAATTAAACCTCTACTTAAAAAGCCATCACTGACCCAGCTGTCTTAGCTAATTATAGGCCAATCTCCAACCTTCCTTTTCTCTCAAAGATTCTTGAAAGAGTAGTTGTAAAACAGCTAACTGATCATCTGCAGAGGAACGGTTTATTTGAAGAGTTTCAGTCAGGTTTCAGAATTCATCACAGTACAGAAACAGCATTAGTGAAGGTTACCAATGATCTTCTTACAGCCTCTGACAGTGGACTCATCTCTGTGCTTGTCCTGTTGGACCTCAGTGCAGCTTTGATACTGTTGATCATAACATTTTATTACAGAGATTAGAGCATACTATAGGTATTAAAGGTACTGCACTGCAGTGGTTTGAATCATATTTATCTAATAGACTCCAATTTGTTCATGTAAATGGGGAGTCTTCTTCACACACTAAGGTTAATTATGGAGTTCCACAGGGTTCTGTGCTAGGACCAATTCTATTTACATTATACATGCTTCTGACAGGTAAACAGGTTGTTTATGAAGGAAGACACCTGAAACACTTTAACTAAAAAAGTAAAACATTTAATGTATTAAAGAATCAGAAAAAATACACACATGCATGTAGGGACTCAGACAGGCCTGTGTGTGTGTGCTCTCTCTGAGCCCATGTTCCTGTCTAACCATAACATTTTTATACTGACAGCCTCCTGTTATCTATACATAAACAATCTCTGGGTGCTACGAGTTGACCTTCATCACTCAGTCTTGTTCAAGCTGGTTTTCATGACTCATGATTCCTCAGCTGTGGAGCACATCATCTTCCTGATGTTTTAATTATGGGTCCTTGGTCTCAAGATAAGATGCACTGAAACAGAGAACTTAGTCTACCACCTTCTGATCAGTTGCTCTCTGTCTAATGTATTATTAAATTGTTTATTATTTGGCTGATCCAGTGTTTATTATTTCATTTACTGGAGTTTACCTTTAAACATTTGTCCTTTATTCATTGAGTAAAAAATAATCCCTAACACTTCCCTTAGGCAGTATTATTAGAAAGCATTGTAGCGCCGGTCTCTGGCTGCATGAGCGCAGATGCTCATCTCTGGATGAGTGATCTGGAACCATCATTTTGTTGTGTGCCTTGTGCGCACAATGACAATGAGTCGAATCCAAAATCTAACATCTAAATTTTCATTGTTATACAGATGATACTCAGCTTTACCTATCAATGAAGCCAGATGACATCAATTAGTTAAACTGCAGGAATGTCTTAAAGACATAAAGGCCTGGATGACCTCTAATTTCCTGCTTCTAAATTCAGATCAAACTAAAGTTCTTCTACTCGGCTTTAGTATTGAGCCCCCCCGAGTCAATACTTTGTGGAACCACCTTTTGCTGCAGTTACAGCTGCAGGTCTTTTAGGGTTTGTCTCCACCAGCTTTGCACATCTAGTGACTGAAATTTTTGCCCATTCTTCTTTGCAAAACAGCTCAAGCTCAGTCAGATTAGATGGACAGCGTTTGTGAACAGCAGTTTTCACAAATTCTGGATTGGGTTTAGGTCTGGACTTTGACTGGGCCGTTCTAACACATGAATATGTTTGGTTTGAAACCGTTCCATTGTAGCCCTGGCTTTATGTTTAGGGTTGTTGTCCTGCTGGAAGGTGAACCTCTGCCCCAGTCTCAAGTCTTTTGCAGACTCCAACAGGTTTTCCTCCAAGATTGTCCTGTATTTGGCTCCATCCATCTTCCCATCAACTCTGACCAACTTCCCTGTCCCTGCTGAAGAGAAGCAGCCCCAGAGCATGATGCTGCCACCACCATATTTGACAGTGGGGATGGTGTGTTCAGAGTGATGTGCAGTGTTAATTCTCTGCCACACATAGCGTTTTGAATTTTGGCCAAAAAGTTCAATTTTGGTCTCATCTGACCAAAGCACCTTGTTCCACATGTTTGCTGTGTCTCCAACAGCTTCTGGCAAACTGCAAACGGGACTTTTTATGGTTTTCTTTTAACAATGGCTTTCTTCTTGGCACTCTTCCATAAAGACCACATTTGTGCAGTGCATGACTAATAGTTGTCCTGTGGACAGATTCCCCCACGTGAGCTGTGGATCTCTGCATTTGGTCCATAGTCACCGTGGGCCTCTTGGCTGCATCTCTGATCAGTGCTCTCCTTGTTCGGCCTGTAAGTTTAGGTGGACGGCCTTGTCTTGGTAGGTTTACAGTTGTGCCATACTCTTTCCATTTCTGGATAATGGATTGAACAGCGCTCCATGAGATGTTCAAAGCTTGGGAAATCTTTTTATAGCCTAAGCCTGCTTTAAACTTCTCCACAACCTTCTTCCTGACCTGTCTGCTGTGTTCTTTGGACTTCATGATGCTGTTTACTCCCCAATATTCTCTTAACCAACCTCTGAGGCCATCACGGAGCAGCTGTATTTGTACTGAGATTAGATTACACACAGGTGGACTCTTTTTAGTCATTAGCAGTCATCAGGCAACTTCTGAATGCAACTGTTGTACTCAGAGAAAAGGGGGCTGAATACTTTTGCACACCACACTTTTCAGTTTTTTATTTGTAAAAAATGTTTTGGATCATGTATAATTTTCTTTCCACTTGACAATTGTAACCACTTTGTGTTGGTGTTTCACATTAAATTCCAGTGAAACATATTTATGTTTGTGGTTGTAATGTGACAAAATATGGAAAAGTTCAAGGGGTATGAATACTTTTGCAAGCCACTGTATACACGCCCCAGAAAGCAGCCACCGAACTGGAGTCAGATCATCAGCACCCTAGTGCAAGGCAGCCCCAGCATGAGCCACCGTAGGGGCTGTCACATCCAAATGATAGAACCAAACAATAGTGTGCAGTGATGACCAATTAGCTGCAGCACAAATATCACTCACAGGAACCCCTTTAAATAGGGCCCATGAGGTTGCCATTCCCCTGCTGGAATGTGCTCTCACACTCTGAGGCAAAGCAACACCTTTAATGACATATGCCAAGGAGATGGCCTCCATAATCCAGTGGGAGAGCCTCTGTTTAGACAGAGCTCTACCTCTAGCTGGGTTAGCAAAGCAGACAAACAGCTGGTCACACAAACACACATCCTGAGTGCGGTCAATGTAGGCCCATAGCAGACACATTGGACACAGAGAATGCAACCTCCTCTCCTCCTCACATGCAAAAGGAGGGGGGCAAAAACTCTGAAGCTCAAATTGCATAGAGCTATAAGCTGCAGGAATAACCTTAGGCAGATATTTTGGGCGTAGTGTGACCCTGACGCCATCAGAAGAGAACTGTGTGCAAGAAGGATGCACAGATAATGCGTGAAGGTCACTCACTCGCGTTGAGGAAACCAAATCAAGAAGAAGCGCAGTCTTGTATGAAAGAAACTTCATATCTACAGACTCAATGGGTTCAAAAGGGGGGCCACAAAGGGCCTCCAGTACCAAAGTCAAGTCCCACGAGGGAACACTGGACCTAACCACAGGTCTCAGTCGGCGAACTCTCCTCAAGAAGCGCATGGCAAGAGGATGTGCACCTGGTGACACCCCATCAAAGCCGATATGAAAAGCAGATATAGCTGCTAAATAGACCTTAATTGTAGAAAAGGAAAGACCCTTATCTAACAGCTCCTGCAGGAATGTCAAACATCCACAATAGAGCACTGGAATGGAAAATGGGCCAGTCTTGGCACCATTGTTCAAATGCTCACCATTTGTATGCATACAAGCCTCTAGTGGATGAAGCCCTGTCACTCTGTATTGTTGCCACTACACTTGGGGGCAGACAATTAGCTATCAAATTTGACCTATCACCCATATCACCCCAACAGAGCACTTCTCTCTCAGACTGCTGGCTTACTTGTGGTTCCTCGGATACTTAAGAGTAGAATGGGAGGCAGAGCCTTCAGCTTTCAGGCCCCTCTTCTGTGGAACCAGCTCCCAGCTTGGATTCAGGAGACAGACACCCTCTCTATTTTTAAGATTAGGCTTAAAACTTTCCTTTATGATCAAGCTTATAGTTAGGGCTGGATCAGGTGACCCTGAACCCTCCCTTAGTTATGCTGCTATAGGCCTAGTCTGCTGGGGGGTTCCCATAATGCACTGTTTCTTCTCATTCACCTTATTTACTTTGTTTATACTCCACTCTGCATTTAATCATTAATTGTTATTAATCTCTGGCTCTCTTCCACAGCATGTCTTTTCTCTCCCCTCAGCCCCCCCCTCAGCAGATGACCCCCCCTCCCTGAGCCTGGTTCTGATGGAGGTTTCTTCCTGTTAAAGGGAGTTTTTCCTTCCCACTGTCACCAAGTGCTGCTCATAGGGGGTCGTTTTGACTGTTGGGTTTTGTGTTTACTTGTGTTGTCCTTGACTATTGTTTAAATTGGTTTGATGTGCCTGTGATGGCCAAATCTATGGCCACACTCCAGCAAAGTCGGTAACTCCCTTATGCACTATTCATACAAATACCATTATTTTAGTTTGTAATAAATTGGTTGGTTTAAATGCATTTGTTCTGTTTGTAAGCGCGCACATTTAGTTCACTTGTATTTTTCTCAACCCATGGTTCATTTTTGTTGATGCTCATAATTAGTTTGTTTCTTTACTGGTACTTACCTGCTGTAATCCTGGGGAGTTGCCTGACAAGCTGTTGGCCAGGGCTGACCACACCTGCACACTGGATAAATTGGGCTGCACCACCAGCTCTGGTAGAGGGGAGGGGCTTTGTTTCTTTAGTTAAATAAAGCTTTCCATTTAAGTGACTCATTTGTATATGGGAGCTTTAAGATTTTGCTTTTAGTGGGTTTTTTTGGTGTTTAGTTTATTAACAAACTTAGCTGTATTGTGGTGTTTGGTGTGATTGGTGTATTCTGTTTAGTTACCCCTATTGTGTGTGTCAATGGTCTGATCAGCCAGTATATATACCCTTGTGTGTCATTTCTTAAGTGGGTTAGTTATGTTTTGTTTGTGCAGTGAGTTTGTTTGTTGTGCACATTTTTGCCTGAGTTCAGTTTTGTTTCTTTGACCTCTTTTATGAGCTCAGCGTTTTGTAATTTTGATCTTTTGGGTTAAAATAAAAAACCCTATTTTTCTAATATTTCCTGTGACTCCTCTTGGTTTTTGACTCGGTCCCCCACAGTGCCGAAACACTTAAATGTGACAAACATGCAAAAAAACAGGAAATGAGGCAGGGGGCAAACACTTTTTCACACCACTGTATGTAGAAAGCTGCTATATGAATAAATGTTCCTTAAGTCCTCCGAGGTTCATGGATGTAGTGAAGGACAGAGGTGGCAAAAGTACTGACGTTCTGTACTTAAGTACAAGTACAAGTACTTGTGTTAAAAATGACACTGGTAAAAGTCAAAGTACAGATTCAAATTCTTTACTCAGGTAAAAGTAAAAAAGTAGTCGTTTTGACTGTTGGGTTTTCTCTGTATTATTGTAGGGTCTTTACCCACAATACAAAGCGCCTTGAGGCGACAGTTTGTTGTGATTCGGCGCTATATAAATAAAATTGAATTCAATTCAATTTTAATATAGCTGTTAATCATCATTTATTATTAGTCTTACTCGTGTAGAAGTACAGATTATATTACATTAACTTATGACCACAGTGCATCAGAATAAACACTGATGTGTGATCAGTCTCAGTTCACTGTCGTCTCTGCCTCTGTTTGTCTCTCAGGTGTTCACATTGTCCAGATGATGTACGGCTGTGAGTGGGATGATGTGACAGATGTGCTGAATGGATATGAGCAGCACGGTTATGATGGAGAAGACTTCATAATATTTGATGTGGAGGTGCAGACGTGGATCGCTCCTAATCAGCAGGCTGTCATCACCAAACATAAGTGGGACTGGGACAAAGCTTATTCAGCCATGATGAAGAACTACTTCACCCAGATTTGTCCTGAGTGGCTGAAGACGTATGTGAACTTTGTGAACAGGTAAAATCACAGACTTTGCCTCATTTTTATTATGTAATGCAACTTTATAATGACCAAGTTTAGCATGTTTCCTCTCTGTCACCAGTTAATCAGCATTTTTTTCTTTGTTAAATTCAGAAACCTTGAGCACAGCTCTTTATAATGTTTCTCCCTCCACTCACACACCTCTTATTTCTTTATCCGACTCTTTTCCTTAAATACACTTTACATGTTTGTACATTAATATGTGTCTAAGACATTCAGAGTACAATAAACAGAAACGGTAGCACGCTTTTAATACAGAAACCATAAACTGTGTTTCTCTTTACTCCTCAGTCCTTCCCTCAGTGTCTCTCCTCCAGAGGTCTTCCTCCTCTCCCATCACCTGCCACGCTACAGGTTTCTATCCTCACAGAGCCGAGATGTTCTGGAAGAAAGATGGAGAGGAGCTTCATGAAGGTGTGCACAAAGGAGAGATCCTCCCCAACAATGATGGGACCTTCCAGATGAGCGCTGATCTGGACCTTTCAGCAGTTGGATCTGAGGACTGGGACAGGTACATCTGTGTGTTTCAGCTCTCAGGTGTGAATGAAGACATCATCTCCAAACTGGACAAAGCAGTGATCAGAACCAATGAAGGTAAGTCTGGGAAGTGATGAAGATGGCAAACCCAAACTTCAGTGGGACTGTGGTTAATATCTGTTCTTAATACAAATTTTTGTTTTATGTTTAAGCTGATGGGTGTCATTTACAGCATATTATTAATGTAGTTTTACTCATAACACACAGTGAACCTGAGTAAGAGTCCCTCATATCACACAGATGGTATATAAATAGGCTAAAACATGGATGCAAATAATTTTTATTTCCATAACTATCTCATTCATGTTTTTGCTTTTGTAGCACTGATATTTTTGATGTTTTGGGTGTTTTAAGATATTTTTACTGACATTGAATGGACCTGTGTGCTGAGTTTGGTAGCTCAGCTTCTGATTGTGTAGGAGGAGCAAACACAGACAGAGATTTGCTGTATTATAGTTTTTGGTCACAGTTTGAAATGAAACTTTCCCATAAACAGAG
>CM024211.1:0-48758 GCA_013435755.1 Amphilophus citrinellus | reverse complement strand
GTGAGTAGATATTAATTTTTCACAATACAGTATGGTGAACTATACTTCTATGAGGTTTATTTCTATATGTACACATTTCTTTCAGGAATTTTCTTTCCACTTCATTGTTCCTAATCACCAAATATAGAACATTAGTAGTGGGGTATAAGATTAGCATCATGTATATTTCTTTAATCGCCAAAGAAACATCTAATGCAGGGCTCTTCAACTCCAGGCCTCGAGAAATCAGATGGCTAAATTACCTCCTCAGTATGCAGTCAAGTTCTCCAGAGTCCTGCTAATGACTTCTATATTTGACTCAGGTGTGTTGAAGCAGAGACACATCTAAAACCTGCAGGATACCGGCTCTCGAGGCCTGGAGTTACCCACCCCTGCATTGAGTAGTCTCCTTCTCATTTGCCAGCGCAGGTGTTCTGACGATCTGTGCTACCTCATCAGATTTTCCTACCGTAGCGTATCTAGATAGCTATGTCTAACTCTTGGTGCTACCTTTCGAAAACTGCTTCCGACATGTTTACATACAGAACACCGGCCGCTCAGTTACCAGTGCCAGCCTCTTAATCAGATCAGTAGCTGGCTTCAGAATGGATATAGCCTTCTGCGACAAGAAAGTAGCCACCACTGGGTGTGCAATATTTGTAATTTTGGCGCTGAAACCGCACCATAGTTTCCCTCTCACTTGTCGCCAAGCTTACCACATTAATGGTCGGCTTTATTTCAATCATCGGTCATGGCATTAAACTGCAACCACTTAAATCTCAGTCAACGTCATTTGAAGTTTTTATCTAAATTGAAAAAAAAAAAGTTTGCTTACATACCTCAATGTGCTTTCTCAGGTTGGATGGTGAGTTCTTAAATGCAGAAATGTAGTTTGTTCGCGGTAAACACAGAAGACATTTAAACTGATACGAAGAATTTTTTAGTCCTGAAATCTCAAACATTAAGCTGAGATATGGCCATGGATGCGGCGGTTTCTCCGCTTGACTTTCTCCAACCGTCTCCATTGCTGATTTCTGTTTGAATGAAAGCGGGAGCTCAGCTCAAGTCAACGATGGCGTAATTCCAAATCCCAGGTGGGAGCGGAGACTGTGATTGGTTTCCCTTCTTGTGAAGATCATAGCGTGTGGCCAATTGCATTTCAGTAAAGAAAAATAGCAACAGCGGACTACAAAGCTATGCTGAGCCAAAAGGAACGAGTAACGACAATCTTTTTAGAAATGTAGTGGAGTCGAAAGTACAATATTTGTCTTTGAAATGTAGTGGAGTGGAAGTCATAAGTTCACCAAAAAACAAATACTCAAGTAAAGTAAAAATACTCAAAAAATGTACTTAAGTACAGTACTCAAGTAAATTTACTCCGCTACTGTCCACCACTGCTAGTAAGGTATCGACGTAGATATTTTGGGTAATAAGCGTCGATAGCAGCACCAACACAAGCAGGGTAGGTAGCGACAGACGGCAAGCCAAGCATACCGGCGCATTTTCCAAAGAGCAAAACACAATCTTAAAACACGATCTTAAAAATGTTTTTTTTTTAAAGAGAAATCTGGCCAAGAGGAGAGCAGAAATCACCAAAAAAATATAACAATACACTTTGTAAAGTTATTTTAAGTGACCAAAGAGGACTGGATTTATTATAATCCATCCATCCATTCTCTTCTGCTTATCTGGGGCCGGGTCACGGGGGCAGGAGCCTAAGCAGAGAAGCCCAAGCTTCCCCCTCCCCAGCCACCTCCACCAGCTCATCTGGAGGGACCCCAAGGCGTTCCCAAGCTTATGTATTATAATGTAGGTGCAATAATGCAGTCTTAAACATACTTGAAAAACAGGTAATTTCTTCATTTTATGTATAAGCCCTTCATAAATCCTATTGACTACACTCTGTTCACCAATATAAGCAAAGATATTATACATAAGAGCACACTGAAACATCAGAAATCACTTTATGGCCCAACACCGGCTCCCATCGTTCACTGCAAAGCTCTCAGAGCCCGATCCTTCACGACTGACCCATCATCACTAGTAAGCACTGTACATAGTTTTATAAAAAGTAAGCTGTGAATATTGAGCACTGCAGCAGGTATGAAGGAGGAAGAAGTCATTTTTGTTTATGCGTAGGAGCTCAGGTAAGATTGTCTTTGGTTTGCTTTTGGTTTATAGGTTAAATTAGAGACGTTCACCTTTTTGTTTGTTGGTTTGGTACTGCTCACCTCTGAAGCAAATAAACTGCTGCACACTATAAAGTACAACAGTGCTGCTGACCTTTTCTTGGGCGTGGTTGGAGTGGGGGGGTAGCACTCCATGTTATGCCCCATTTCCCCCTGGACCTGGGACGTAACATGAATTTGGGGCCTCGTCCTTTTGTTTGTTTTCATCGTCGTCTGGGGTGAGTCGTACTTGTTCTGGTTGTTCTGCATTTCTGGTTGGCAGGTTTTTCTTGTGTGTGTGTGTGTGTGTGGGGGGGGGGGGGGTGTCTATGGAGTTTCAGTTGGAGGACTTTGTTATAAGCCCAACTAGGGATAAGCTCAATAAGTGTAAGAAGGATGATCTTGTGATTATTGCTATCTTTTTTTTTTTGATGTGCAGGTGCCAACAAACATCAAGGTTAAAGAGCTGAAGGAGCTCTTGTGTGCAGAGCTGGGTGAAAGGGGCCTGTGTGATGAGCCAGCTCCTGAAGGGAGTTGAACTGGGTGCTGCTGCTGGTGTTCCTACCCCACCACAAAGTCTCCCTCCTCAAACAACCATGTCTGCAGAGGAGCTGCAGCTTACTCTGCGCATAAAGGAGGTGGAGCTGCAAAAGCACAGGTTGGAGGTGGAAGCCATGCACCTGAGGGTGAGAGCTCTGGAGTTGGAGCAGGGAGCTGCTGCTTCCCCTCTCTCCTCAGTCACCATCCCCTAAGCCAGAAGACAGCTTTGATATAAGCACATCACACTAGTTCCACCATTTAGGGAATCCGAAGTGGACTCCTATTTCACAGCATTTGAACACATCGCAGGTGTGTGACAAAGAGTGTGTGGGCTCTTTTGCTGCAATGCAAACTAGTGGGAAAAGCCCAGGAGCTATGTTCAGCTCTTTCAATTGAGGACAGCTTAAACTATGATGCTGTAAAAGCCACTGTGTAGCGTGTATATGAGTTGGTGCCAGAAGCTTATAGACAAAAATTCAGGAATATGAAACAAACTGCCACCCAGACTTACGTGGAGTTTTCCAGAGGAAAAATGACCCTTTTTGATAAATGGTGTCAGGCAACCAAAGTCAAAACTTTAGATGATTTGTGTGAGCTCGTGTTGTTGGAAGATTTTAAGAATCAGCTTCCAGAAAGAACTGTGACGTACCTGAAAGAGCAAAAGGTTACAACTCTCAACGCAGCTGCGGTACAAGCTGGTGAGTTTATTCTGACACACAACAGTGTTCTTTCATCCCCTAACAGGTACACACCAGGTTCAGTAAGCCCAAAACATGGGTCTCCTAAACACCTCCGGCGTAGCATTATTGCTGCCGCTGAATCTAGAGTGTTTTTATTGTCATGAACCAGGACATCTGATCGCTGTGTGTCCAATTCTCCGGAGGAAAGAACAGTCTAAGAAGGTTAAATCTTCTTCTCCAGTAAACCTTCTTCAAACTAAGACCCACTCGTAGCATCCTGGGGATGACAGAGTGGATGAGGAATTCAGGCCTTTTGTATCAAAAGGTTTTGTGTCTGGTTGGGGATTTGGAAAAAAAATAGTTCCTGTCACTATTTTGCATGAAACTGGTGCAAAACAGTCCTTTATTTGTGGTACAGTTTTACGGTTTTCAGCTCAGTCCTACAGTGGTGCAGATGTGTTAGCTAACACAGCTCATCGCAACAGCTTCAGCTAACTGTCCAAGCACAGAGACAAGAGGAAAGACCCAGATAGCGCTCTGAGCTACCGATAGCTCAGGGTTCTTCTGGCAACGCTGGAAGGCGACAACTTGACGTGAACGCCTTTGTGCTTCATTCCTGCTCCTGGAAGGACCACGTGTGACTGAACTCTTGCACTGATATATTTGGCACACTCAGTTTGGCATACTAAGTGAGTGAAACGACCCCAAAGTTTTTGGTCTCACTGCAGCCGAACCCTGAATCAGTTCTGCAACGAGTTTTATTTGGTAGCATATTATTGTGGACTATTGATTTTTATGCTTGAACTGTTAACAGACCTGAGGGAAGAAATATTGTTTAAATGTGTTTCTAATTAAATTGGGGAAGTTATTATTAACCTTAACGTGTCAAAGTGTGTGTGTGATGTTATAACATGTAAAGAAATACACTGGGAGTCAAAATGTGTGTTGTGTGTGCACCATTACATTTTGTGCAGTTGTCGTCTCAGTTTGTATCAGGCAAAGTTAAAATTGTGGTGCGCCCTCAGTTACCAGTGGCAGGTACTGAAGTTATTCTCAGGAATGATTCAAGTCAAGTTTTTCCATCACTCGAAGTAACTGACATGCCACAGACAGATGTGAGTGTTCCCAATCTTGATGCACCAAACCCACCGGTGTGGGCTGTGACACGCACACAAGCAGGTAAACTTGGTGACTTGGTGGACCTGAGTGACACCTTTATGAACGACACTGGCCCAGCGAGTTCACAGCCTAATGATGAAAGTGCGCCTGTTTCAGTGGAGCTTCAGCCTGATGAAACAGCCCTGATGCTTTCAGTAGGTAAAGAAAAGCTCATTGAAGCTCAGAAAAATGATGGAAGCTTGTCAGCCTGTTGGTCTTATGTAAAGGAACCTAAGAGTGAAAAGTCTGCAGCTTACTTCACTGAGATGCTCTGATGTTGGACTCCTAGGTCTGGTTGCACTCATGACTCAGTGTATCAAACTGTGGTTCCACAGCTGTTTCGTTACCCAGTCTTAAGCTTAGTGCACGACCACCTGATGTTCGCTCATCTAGGAACTATCAAGACCTACAATCGTGTCCTTCATTATTTTTTCTGGTCTGCTCTTAAATCTGATGTGGTGAAGTCCTGCCGCTCATGCCACACATGTCAGCTCACAGGTAAACCACCCCCTCCCTTAAAACCCATCGCTGTTATTGATGAGCCATTCAAGCATGTTATTGTTGACTGTGTAGGTCCAGTACATCCTCACCATGATGTGTGTGTACCCAGAAGCCATCCCTTTGTGCTCATTAAAAGCTCGTGCCATTGTGAAAGTGCTTGTTAAGTTTTTTCAACTTTTGGACTTCCAAAATGCATCCAATCAGATCAGGGGACAAAGTTCATGTCAAAAGTATTCGCTCAGGCCATGACAGAGCTTGGTGTCAAGCACCATCCCTCCAGTGCTTACCACCCAGAAAGACTTCCATCATTTATCACAGTGTAAAACAATTATTCATAGTTCATCACAAAAGTCTTTACTTTTCTCTGCCTTTCATAAACAATACATAAAGTTAGTTTTTAAACCAACAATCTTTGTAAAAATGGCTGCTATTTCAAAACCACATAGTTAAATGTGTAAAACTGAAAAAATGGCAAACACTCATCGACAGTAAAGCCTTTAATCTTATACAGATTAAAGCTGCAGTAACTTTTATAAAAAATCTGGTTTTTACATATTTGTTAAAACTGTCACGACAGTATGAGACCGATAATCTGCTAAAAAAGTGGAGCTCCTCCACCTCCTCCCTGAACCGCTCCCAGTCAAAAACAACCAATCAGAGCCAGGAGGAGGGTCTTAGCACTGTCAATCACTCCTCGTGTATGTGCTGCTCAATGTAGCTGTGTGCGATACTGCAAGATTTGGTATCAATCCTATGCCAAGTAAACACAGGGCCATTATGACTTTACTTATACTTTTTAATAATTATGAAGAATTTTCAGGAAGTTAAACTGGTTTGAGACGTCACCTCTGAAGTTTGTGATGCTCTGAATGCTCTGCCTCACCTCCCGTGTGTTATTGCTGGACAGATGGGACTCTATTCTCCTCATGTAGTCTGCCTTGGCTTTATTTTAGTACCAAACCTGCTCAAACATCACGGTTCTGTAAGGTTACCGTAAGGTTAACTCCATCACAAAACCAGACCATGGACGATTGTGTTGATTGTGTCGACTCGGCTACATTCGTGACAAAGTTAGACCTCCTTAAAGGTTACTGACAGGTCCCACTGACCAAACGTGCCTCTGAGATCAGTTCCTTTGTCACCCCTGATCATTTCCTCCAGTAACCTGTGATGCCTTTTGGATTGCGAAACACACCCACCACATTCCAGCGGCTCATGAGCACTGTTCTGTGTGGACTCACCAACTGTGAGGTTTACCTGGATGATATAGTAGCCTCTTCATCCACCTGGACTGAGCACATCAAACGCCTCAGTGAAATATTTAAGCAGTTGGGTACCGCCTCTCTGACATGGAGCTCAGCCAAATGTGAATTTGGAAAGGCTGTGGTTACCTACAGTACATCACAAAAGTGAGTACACCCCTCACATGTCTGCAGATATTTAAGTATATCTTTTCATGGGACAACACTGACAAAATGACACTTTGACACAATGAACAGTAGTCTGTGTGCAGCTTATATAACAGTCTTCATGTAGAGCAACAATTCATCTTTAAGATCCTCAGAGTTCTTTGCCATGTTGGAACTTTCAGTGAGCAGTATGAGAGAGTGTGAGAGCTGTACTACAAACCTGAGCACACCTGCTCCCTATGCACACCTGAGACCCAGTAACACTAATGAGTCACATGACATTTTGGAGGGGAAATGACAAGCAGTGCTCAATTTGGACATTTACGGGTGTAGTCTCTTAGGGGTGTACTCACTTTTTTTGCCGCTGGTTTAGACATTAATGGCTGTATATTGAGTTATTTTGAGGGAAGAATAAATTTACACTGTTATATAAGCTGCACACAGACTACTTTTCATTGTGTCAAAGTGTCATTTTGTCAGTGGTGTCCCATGAAAAGATATACTTAAATATCTGCAGAAATGTGAGGGGTGTACTCACTTTTTTGATACACTGTACCTTGGAAAACAGGTGGCACAGGGTCAGGTCCTTCCTGTCGCAGCAAAAGTGCAGGCAATATTAGATTTCCCTGCTCCTCAAACACATCTTGAGTTGCGACGTTTTCTAGATATGGCCGGTTATTACAGAGTCTTCTGCAAAAATCTTTCTGATGTGGTTGCACCATTGACAAAGCTTTCTAGTCCTAAGTTGCCTTTCGTGTGGTCAGAGGAATGTTAATTTGCCTTTGAGGCAGCCAAGGATCTTCTCTGCAGCTCCCCTGTACTGGCTGCTCCTGACTTTCTGCTCCTGACTTTCTGCACCCATTCAAGCTTGAGGTGGATGCCAGTGCTCTGGGGGCTGGTGCAGTGCTTCTGCAGGAGGACGAGCATGGTATTTACCATCCCATCTGCTACTTTTCAAAAAAGTTCCAGAAACACCAACTGCACTACAGTACCATTCAGAAGGAGGCCTTAGCGTTACTGTTGGCGTTACAACTAGGCATGCGCCGATCCGATATTCAATATCGGTATCGGTTCGATCCTGGCCTAAATTACTGGATCAGATATCGGAAAGAAATAAAAAATGTAATCCGATCCGACCCACATTAGCTGCATTACAGTTCTCAGTCGACGTCTTCTTCTTGTGGGTCTGCAGTTGAACAAACCAGCTTAGAGCTGCATTACCGCCACCTACTGGAATGGAGTGGATCAGGAGTTAGAAAAAAACCTCCTCAGATTCTATAAAGTTCTCCGTCGCTGTGACGGATTCCCTTTGACACTGAGTGGATCATCGCTGACATGTTTTTCCGCCTCCACCGCTCTCTGCGTGTTCGTGTGTTGTGATCGCTGTGCTGAGAATTTCAGCTGTTATTTTTTCTCTGCTTCAGCTCCCGGACATACTGCCAGCGAGCGCAGCTATTAGCACTGGTGACCGTCCGGTACCGGAAGGACCCCTTCCCCGACAAAATATTTTTGATACTTTAATCCCTGATTAGTGACTAAATATAGACCTGCAGTAGAAATGTATTTAGGAGAATGCTTGTGAATATAAAGCATTACAACATTACGCTCACGCAGTCCCCAGTTTTAACAACATAAACACTGATAACCAGCAAATTCTGGGCCCTGTACACTCTCAATGTCAGTGGGCCCCTATCCATGTCAGTACACTAGGCAAGTGAGAAAGAGAAAAAAAAAAGGGGAAAAAAAGAAGGGGTATTTATTTAAAATAAAAAAGCATAAATAAGGTTTTAAGCTACAATCAGATCAGATTGATGAGTTGTTCTTTCATTCACCACCTATGCATTGATGCATTTGGCCTACTTGTGCTCAAATACCTAAAACATTAGGCTACATCTGGTTTGTGTACTAACGTTTTGATCCATGACACGTGCAAATTTTGATTTACAAACATTTACTCTCGAACAGGAGACAACTGTACACTCAGAATCAAATCAAATAAGCTACATTACTTTTGTAATGAGAAGGTACAGTAGAAATGAACAGAAAAATATAGTTTCAATGTGAAAAAAAGAAGTTGTGACTGGTTTCTGCTTTTTACATCAATGTCCTATGTCATCTTATCAATAGAGCCTGCGATAGTACAAAATGTCAACTGTCAAATTGTTCTTCAGCTTGCAGAGAAAGAAATAAAGCCTTGCTGACACAATATGTAAAGATGTAATTTACATCCCAGTAAATGCCCACTGACGGGTCTTTTTGTTTGCAAAGTCACTAATAAGATCTTTAAAGTCCAATTGTTTGGCTAATTGGCTTTCAATCGACAGAATGGCGAGGCTGTTCAGTCTATCCTGGCCCATTGTTGATCTCAGGTAGTTCTTAACCAGCTTCAACTTGCTGAAAGCCCGTTCACCCCCTGCAACTGTGACAGGAAGTGTGCAGAAAATCCTCAAAGCAATACAAAGTTCTCCAAAAATGCTCTGTAGCTGCATCTTCCAGATGGCATTAAGGAGCTCAAGAGAGGACAGATTTTTTTGGAAATGTAGCATCATATATGGTGCGGAAGTGTAGCACTTCATTTTCAAATTCTTGTGAGACATCCATGTGATATATTTTTGCCAGTGCCCGGCATGTTGTTTTTATCTGCGCTTCAGTCATATCAGTCAGCTTCAGAATAGGTGCAAATGTTTCACATATGTTTGCTGTGGTCTGGAACCTTGCACTCAAGTCACTGATGATGCTATCCATTGCAACAAAAAATATGTTGTTCCTGAATGCATTTTCGGCACTGTCTTCAGTAGTTGCATCTTCTTGTGTCATCTCGTCAGGCATGCATTTCCTTTTCTGCTTTCGTCTCTCTTCACTCCGAAAATGATCAGGGACGTCCATTGCTTGTGCTACTAGGGAGGCCTCTGCAAGCAGCAAGTCCCATCTATTACGAAGAGCCTGCATTTCCTCTTGTAGTGCCTTGATGTTTGCAGCCTCAACATCCAGAGAAATATCTCCTGCCTGAAGAATCACATTTTGGTTTTCAATGCACTGCAAAATCTTTACCCACACAGTAAGAAGGACGATGGCATCAAAGGTCTTAAAATAACTGATCAAACCATTTGCCTCGGACTTGGCTTCACTTGTCAGACTGCAGGTGGCTAAGACACATTCTCGTGCCTCAAGGATGGAGGGCAAGTGAGCTGCCACAACTCGTACTGCAGCAATGCGGGCACTCCATCGAGTGTCAGAGAGACGATGAAGAGAGCATCCCGTCTTTTCTTTCAAGGTGGCCCGTCGCTCTGGGCTAGCACTGAAGAGATTATAAAGACGATTTACAGAGCCAAAAAATGTTGCAACCTCTGGACATGACTCAGCTGCATGAACACCAACCAGATTGAGGGTGTGGGAAGCACAGGGGGAGAATGTAGCAAGTGGATTGACTTTTAAAATCTGAGCTTGTACTCCTTTCACCTTCCCAGACATGTTGGCTCAATTATCATATCCTTGTCCTCTACATTCTTGTAAAGGAAAGCCTTTGGACTGCAACGCTTCTAGAATCATTTCGGAAATTTCCTGGCCTGTCTTTTTGTGAAAAGCTTTGAATTCAATAAACCTCTCAACTATCTTCCAAACACTACTGTCTTCTTTGTCGTGATGTACATATCTTACCAATAGCACGTTCTGTTCTGTATGAGATATGTCTGGTGTTGAGTCACATATGACAGAGTAATATACTGCATCTTCTCTTTCTTTCAGGATAGTGTTGAGCACTCTTTTGCCACAGAGCTCAATGAACTCATTCTGTGTCTGGACTTGGGTAGTGAGTTAAACGTGACCCTTTCTTCTTTTGTCTTACTTTTTCTAAGCGCTCATGTAAGAAGGGATCATAATGGGCCAACAACTCAAGGGTTCCAAGAAAATTGCCATTATTGACATCATCCAAATTTGAGGGTTTGCCTCTGAATGCAAGATTTCTTGAAGCCAAATAAAGAGTTAGATCCAAAAGCCTCTCTAAGATCTTGGTATGTTTCTCTGCTTCTGTCTGGAACTGTTTTTGAAGGTGCCCATCAACTCCTGTGGCTACCAATAATGAGTGCTGAAGGCTTTTCCATTTTACATAGCACTGCTTATGGGGAGTGTGTGTCTCATGTTCTGGGAACTTTCTATACATTTTTTGCCACTTAATGTCTGATAACTTAAGTCCATCCTTGCTGTTCAGTGCACTTTTAGATGGCCTTGTCTGCTCATGTGAGAACAGAAGACATGGGATGCAGAACAGAGCCTTTGCACAGTCACTGTGGATCAACCAGTCCCTCCTAATCTTCTCACGCCCATTGGCCGATTTAACGTATTGAAGATAGTCAGGGAATGCTTTGCCTTCCTTGTCTTTGGGTGCCACTTTGGTCAGGTCTACACTTTCACTAGCCAGTCTGCAAACTAGAGTCTCTCTCTGCTGAGCAGTTAGCTTGTCTGGCCACAGTCCTGGGTCCTCTGACAACAACAACTCTGCATTTCCCTCACTTGGCCCTTCCTTTTCTCTCTCTCTCTCTTTCTCTCTCTCTATGGCAAAAATCATAATCACAATTATTTTTGATTGATATTGTAATCACAGTTATTTAACATGATTATTCATTCTCTTTGGTAACATGAATTTATTGAGCATTGACAATAGCTTTTAAGCACAGCACTACACTACTAAGGTTTTTTACCAGACAAAAATAATAAATTGCTTTATTGCTTAATATATTACTAGTGTGCACTTGAGCCTACAGTGATACTGGTAGGCTGTTTACATGTTGATATATGCAGCAGAAAAATTTCTAGGTGGATCATTTATTAAGTCTCAGCACAGAGTTTCACTTTCAGCTCTGCTGTGTTAGTAGACAATAGGCTACAGCACACGCACTGAACCAAAAGGCTACCAACATACCAACGTAAGGGGGGGGTCGGAGGGGGAGCTCGCCCTTGAATACTTGAACAACGATCTCACCTTGTCTTTGCTCATCTCTAACCTCAGGCTCATCTTCAGAAGAGCTGCGAGGACTGGCCACTGCTGCTCCAGCTGCTGTTTGTTTCTGAAACTGGTTAATGTTGACAACTAATGTTAGCCGACTCATAATTGTCTTTATACTTAAAGCAGCAAGCAGCCTGGTTGGCAACTAGCTAAGCTAACGACTTCACGTGAGCATACAAACATCAGCAGCAGCTGCCTGACGTGGACTACGTTAACTTTAATTGGACTTTGCATAACAAGTAAACTCGGTTCACCTTTGGGAAAGAAAACCATCAACAGCTGCCTCCCCTCATTCTGCCTTCTTTCTTTTTCCTTCCTTTCTTTCTTCTTTTGATAACCTGATTTCTGCTTTTTGGGCAGCATGATGTCGAGCCCCCAGGTCATTCAATCTGGGCTCACTGACGTTACACTTGTTGCCGGTCACTGTTGGGCGGACTAAACCATTTTGCGCCTCCAAGAGGGGCGCCCCCAGATTGTCCAATATGTTGAGAGGACTGTGACTCAAGTTCATTCCCTCAGTTGATGTTATCAATATATTTGAAATATTAATAAATTATTAATTGGAGGGCCCAATTCATTCGAAATAAAACATCACAAAAAAAAAAAAAAAACAGGATTTTCATGGGCCCCCTCTCCCTACTCGGGCCCTGGGTAGTCAGGTCCACTTTTCCCCCCCACTACCACGCCCCTGCTGATAACACAACAGCAGCAGTCAGCTGATTTACGTGCAGTCTGTCTGCACAAGCGCAAAGAGGCAGAGCCAGTGAGCTCAGATGGAGTGGACTAAATGTTTTTCTAGTGGCCAGATGAAGCTTTTCCCTCTGTAAGCCCATTAAACCTTTACTGGGAAACAGCTGGAGGTCCTTCATCAACCACCTGATCAGTAAGTGAAGAAAAGAGAACTTTGCAGCTGCTCCATCCACCCTGTTTGTTTCACACAGGGAAAAACTGCAGTACAGAAGTTAAAATATGCAGATGAACTGTTAATATGAAAAAAGTATTTCTTATCCAGTTACTTGGCTAATTGATGGAATAATTGATAGAATACTCAATTGCTAAAATAATCAATAGTTGCAGCCCTAATGAAATTTGCAACATACCATAAGCCAATGCATCACCTTCTCACCAGGGTTATAATAGTTTTGGATTTTATATTATCGTTTAGTTTTAGTTAGCTTTAGTTAGTTTTTTTAAACTCACAATACAGTTTTAATTAGTTATCGTTTTTTCCTTTTAATTGTAGTTTTTATTTATTTCCGTTAACGGCAATGTTTTTTCAATTTCAGTAACTGGGGCACGGTCAGAGAGGAGTATACTACCAACTGAGCAGGAAATAGCTGAGGAGATAACAGAGTTTGACATGAAAAAGTAATCGATCCTGGACCTCCGCAGCCTCCAAACATCAATTAAGCCTAAGGCCTAGCTCATTTTAAAAAGAACTGAAACCAGACCACAATGACGCTGCACAGGGTGCTTCGGTCCAATATTCCATCCATAACCATGTTACAGTCTCCTGCCAATAAAACCGGATAATCACCCATATCGCTAATTCTGCACTCTAGTTGTCTAAAGAATGTCAAATTATCAGTGTTTGGGGCATAGATGTTGGTCAATACCATGCTGTGGCCCTGAATCTCCGCTAGGATTATTAATACTAGTCCGTCCTCGTCCTTTACCACCCGAGTAGCTTTAAACTCTGTTTGTGAGTAAGTGTTGCTACCCCTCTGCTTTGTCTGCTACCACATGAATAAAATACCTGACCCACCCAGTCTCGGCAGAGTCTCTCTGACTCTAGGGGCAACAAATGTGTCTCCTGTAGGAAAACCACATCAGCTTTTCTGGTTTTAATGAAAGTCATTATTTTCTTCCTCTTAATGGGATGATTGAGGCCCTTCACGTTCCAGGTCATCATGGTGAGGGTTTTCTGACTTGTCATCATGGAATTTCTATCCAACATATAGACGCGAGGTGACGCATTCCTGATATCAAAAGGACAGCGACAAGTGGGCCAGATCCACAAGGCCGGTCATAGACAGGGAAGGGGGGGATATAAGAAAATAACCATAAGAACAGATGAACATTTTGACAAACAGACTTGGGGTGGCAACAAGCACTAGCCACCCTCTGGTGCACTAAGAGCACCTCCAATAACACAGAATACTCCTGGTCAGCGACTAAAATCAGTCGAACAGTCCCAAAAGGATAAACTATATAAGCAGCAGCATAAGAACTAATGTAGAAAAGCTCAGAGCAGCCATTCAGTCCACACTTACATCGATCCACATAAGTAATAAGTCAACAGTATGTAGCTCTGTAAATAACAGTCTTAACACAAATAGGCTTAGCATAAAGGAAAACAAGAATCCTCATAAACACGAGATATTTATATAATTAGCACCTACTGTTCCTTAATAACCTTCCTCTAATTTTATGTGGAAATGTGTTAATATAAGAGTAATCCGCAGAGTCGTGCCGTCAATTCAATTCAATTCAATTTTATTTATATAGCGCCAAATCACAACAGACAGTCGCCTCAAGGCGCTTTGTATTGCGGGTAAAGACCCTACAATAATACAGAGAAAACCCAACAGTCAAAAACGACCCCCTATGAGCAAGCACGTCAGTCGCGAATGTCATTTTTGTGGCAAGGATCGGATATAATCCATAGCTTTCCCCGGATCGGTAAACTCACGTCTGCCGTCCGTCGTCCTCAGCACCAGCACCGCCGGGAATAGCAGCGAGAACTTGATCTTCCTTTCATGCAGCAGCCGCTTGCAAGGGGTGAACGTAGTACGTTTATCTGTGACGAGTTTGGAATAATCTGGGAAGATCGTGATGTGGTGCCCATTCCAGCTCAGCTTGCCCGACTTCCGCGCAGCCTCCACGATCCGCTCTCTGTCCTGGAACTGTAGGAATCGGACGACCATGACCCTCGGAGGTTGTCCATCAGGTTTGCGCTTCACTAGGCCGCGGTGCGCCCGCTCGATCTCCAGACCCCCCGGGAAGTCGATCTTCAGCAGTTGTGGGACTGTGTTGCGCATGAAAGCTACAGCATCTGAGCCCTCGCAGCCCTCTGGAAACCCAACAAAGTGTAAGTTGTTTCTTCTTCCTCTGTTCTCAAGATCGTCTAGTTTCTCTCGTAGAGCAGTCACTTCTTCTCGAGTGGCAAGGGGGGTTTATTCCAGAGTTCTATTAGCATCCTCCAAAAAAATCTACCTTTGGGAAAGACTCAGCACTCAGCATTGGATAGCCAAGCAGCCATGTCTGCTAGCTTAGTCTCCACCGCTCCCATCGCACTTTGAATTGCATTGAGTTTGCTCTCCTGTGTCTCAGAGGTTGCTTAAGCAATCCATCGATACTTGCAATATCTTTGGCCATTTGTTCCGTTGCGGCGGCTTGAGTTGTATCCACGTTCGTGGGCGAGGCCAGGGGGTCTCCCTGCCGAGTCTCGTTAGCTTTAGCCGATGACTCTTTGCTAGCTGTGTCTTGGTGCTTCAGCGTTAGCTTTTGTTGGTGGCTTGGCATTGTGAACTTATATATGCAGTCTTTGTATATTCCTAAGACTTATTGCACGACTTTATGCGTGGCACATAACTCTGGTTTCAAAGTAAATTAACTGCTCCAATGGCGGAGCTCCCCATTCAAGCTGCCATCTTGACCGCTTGCGTCACCCGACAACATATGCATTATTTTATATTAAAATAATATATGAGGTTCAGTTAGCGTTACAGAAAAATATCTGGTAGAAACGTCCTCCAAAGAGTTACTTTTACTTCCTTACTGTGAGTACATTTCAGAGCCTGTACTTTTTTTTACTTTTTCTTGAATAAAGAAATTGAACCAGTACTTCAACTTTTACCAGAGTAGTTTTTAACACAAGCACTTGTAATTCTACTTAAGTACAGAATATCAGTACTTTTGCCACCTCTCCTGCTGATAGAGGTATGAGCTGACAGAAGGCTTTCTGTTTGCCTCTGTTTATGGGAAAGTTTCATTTCAAACTGTGACCAAAAACTATAATACAGCAAATCTCTGTCTGTGTTTGCTCCTCCTACACAATCAGAAGCTGAGCTACCAAACAGCACACAGGTCCATTTAATGTCAGTAAAAATATCTTAGAACACCCAAAACATCAAAAATATCAGTGCTACAAAAGCAAAAACATGAATGAGATAGTTATGGAAATAAAAATTATTTCCATCCATGTTTTAGCCTATTTATATACCATCTGTGTGATATGAGGGACTCTTACTCAGGTTCACTGTGTGTTATGAGTAAAACTACATTAATAATATGCTGTAAATGACACCCATCAGCTTAAACATAAAACAAAAATTTGTATTAAGAACAGATATTAACCACAGTCCCACTGAAGTTTGGGTTTGCCATCTTCATCACTTCCCAGACTCACCTTCATTGGTTCTGATCACTGCTTTGTCCAGTTTGGAGATGACGTCTTCATCCACACCTGAGAGCTGAAACACAGCTGTACCTGTCCCAGTCATCAGCTGGAACAGATCTAAGGTCCAGATCAACACTCATCTGGAAGGTCCCATCATTGTTGGGGAGGATCTCTCCTTTGTGCACACCTTCATGAAGCTCCTCTCCATCTTTCTTCCAGAACATCTCGGCTCTGTGAGGATAGAAACCTGTAGAGTGGCAGGTGATGGGAGAGGAGGAAGACCTCTGGAGGAGAGACACTGAGGGAGGAACTGAGGAGTAAAGAGAAACACAGTTTATGGTTTCTGTATTAAAAGCCTGCTATCATTTCTGTTTACTGTAGTCTGAATGTCTTAGACACATATTAATGTACAAACATGTAAAGTGTATTTAAGGAAAAGAGTCGGATAAAGAAATAAGAGGTGTGTGAGTGGAGGGAGAAACGTTATAAAGAGCTGTGCTGAAGGTTTCTGAATTTAACAAAGAAATAAATGCAGAATAACTGGTGACAGAGAGGAAACATGCTAAACTTGGTCATTATAAAGTTGCATTACATAATAAAAATGAGGCAAATTATCACAGTAAGTCTGTGATTTTACCTGTTCTCATTAAAGAGCTCCTCCCAAAGTTCACATACGTCTTCAGCCACTCAGGACAAATCTGGGTGAAGTAGTTCTTCATCATGGCTGAATAAGCTTTGTTACTGTCCCACTTATGTTTGGTGATGACAGCCTGCTGATTAGGAGCGATCCACGTCTGCGCCTCCACATCAAATATTATGAAGTCTTCTCCATCATAACCATGCTGCTCATATCCATTCAGCACATCTGTCACATCATCCCACTCACAGCCGTACATCATCTGGACAATGTGAACACCTAAGAGACAAACAGAGGCCGAGACGACAGTGAACTGAGACTGATCACACATCAGTGTTTATTCTGATGCACTGTGGTCATAAGTTAATGTAATATAATCTGTACTTCTACATGAGTAAGACTAATAATAAATGATGATTAACAGCTATATTAAAATTGAATTGAATTCAATTTTATTTATATAGCGCCGAATCACAACAGTCGCCTCAAGGCGCTTTGTATTGTGGGTAAAGACCCTACAATAATACAGAGAAAACCCAACAGTCAAAACGACCCCCTATGAGCAGCACTTGGTGACAGTGGAAAGGAAAAACTCCCTTTTAACAGGAAGAAACCTCCATCAGAACCAGGCTCAGGGAGGGGGGGTCATCTGCTGAGGGGGGGCTGAGGGGAGAGAAAAGACATGCTGTGGAAGAGAGCCAGAGATTAATATCAATTAATGATTAAATGCAGAGTGGAGTATAAACAAAGTAAATAAGGTGAATGAGAAGAAACAGTGCATTATGTGAACCCCCCCAGCAGACTAGGCCTATAGCAGCATAACTAAGGGAGGGTTTAGGGTCACCTGATCCAGCCCTAACTATAAGCTTGATCATAAAGGAAAGTTTTAAGCCTAATCTTAAAAATAGAGAGGGTGTCTGTCTCCTGAATCCAAGCTGGGAGCTGGTTCCACAGAAGAGGGGCCTGAAAGCTGAAGGCTCTGCCTCCCATTCTACTCTTAAGTATCCTAGGAACCACAAGTAAGCCAGCAGTCTGAGAGAGAAGTGCTCTGTTGGGGTGATATGGTACTATGAGGTCTTTAAGATAAGATGGGGCCTGATTATTCAAGACCTTGTATATGAGGAGAAGAATTTTAAATTCTATTCTAGATTTAACAGGGAGCCAATGAAGAGAAGCCAATATGGGAGAAATCTGCTCTCTCTTTCTAGTCCCTTTCAGTACTCTAGCTGCAGCATTTTGGATCAGCTGAAGGCTTTTCAGGGAGCTTTTAGGACAGCCTGATAATAATGAATTACAATAGTCCAGCCTAGAAGTAATAAATGCATGAATTAGCTTTTCAGCATCACTCTGAGAAAGGATGTTTCTAATTTTAGAAATATTGCGCAAATGCAAAAAAGCAGTCCGACATATTTGTTTAATATGTGCATTGAAGGACATATCCTGGTCAAAAATGACTCCAAGATTTCTCACAGTGTTACTGGAGGCCAAAGTAATGCCATCCAGAGTAAGTATCTGGTTTGACACCATGTTTCTAAGATTTGTGGGGCCGAGAACAAGAATTTCAGTTTTATCTGAATTTAGAAGCAGGAAATTAGAGGTCATCCAGGCCTTAATGTCTTTAAGACATTCCTGCAGTTTAATTAATTGATGTGTGTCATCTGGCTTCATTGATAGGTAAAGCTGAGTATCATCTGCATAACAATGAAAATTGATGCAGTGCTTTCTAATAATACTGCCTAAGGGAAGCATGTATAATGTAAATAAAATTGGTCCTAACACAGAACCCTGTGGAACTCCATAATTAACCTTACTGTCTGAAGAAGACTCCCCATTTACATGAACAAATTGGAGTCTATGAGATAAATATGATTCAAACCACTGCAGTGCAGTACCTTTAATACCTATAGTATGCTCTAATCTCTGTAATAAAATGTTATGGTCAACAGTAGCAAAAGCTGCACTGAGGTCCAACAGGACAAGCACAGAGATGAGTCCACTGTCAGAGGCTGTGAGAAGATCATTGGTAACCTTCACTAATGCTGTTTCTGTACTGTGATGAATTCTGAAACCTGACTGAAACTCTTCAAATAAACCGTTCCTCTGCAGATGATCAGTTAGCTGTTCTACAACTACTCTTTCAAGAATCTTTGAGAGAAAAGGAAGGTTGGAGATTGGCCTATAATTAGCTAAGACAGCTGGGTCAGTGATGGCTTTTTAAGTAGAGGTTTAATTACAGCCACCTTGAAGGTCTGTGGTACATAGCCAACTAATAAAGACTGATCATTTTTAAGATAGAAGCATCAATAATTGGAAAGACTTCTTTGAACAGTCTAGTAGGAATGGGATCTAATAAACATGTTGCTGGTTTGGAGGAAGTAACTATTGAAGTTAACTCTGAAAGATCAACTGGAGCCAAAGAGTCTAAACAAATACCAGCAGTGCTGAAAGCAGCCGAACATGAAGAATAATCTTTGAGATGGTTATGAATAATGGTAATGGTAAAATGGTAAATGGACTAGCTCTTATATAGCGCTTTTCTACTCAGTATGAGCACTCAAAGCGCTATTACAACATGTTTACATTCACCCATGCACTCCCATTCATACAAGCACTTCCATGTTTGCTAAGCTAAGTGCTTTTTTTGATTAACTATCATTCACACACATTCATACTCCGACGGTCGGAGAGCAACTTGGGGTTAAGTATCTTGCCCAAGGATACATTGGCATGTAGCCTGGAGTAGCCAGGAATCGAACCGCTGACCTTCTGATCAGTAGGTGACCTGCTCTACCTACTGAGCTACAGCCACCCCTATTAATAATTTTTTCTCTAATGTCTAAAATGTTATTTGTAAAGAAATCCATGAAGTCACTACTAGTTAAAGTGAAAGGAATACTCGGCTCTACAGAGCTCTGACTCTTTGTCAGCCTGGCTACAGTGCTGAAAACAAACCTGGGGTTGTTCTTATTTTCTTCAATTAATGATGAGTAGTAAGATGTCCTAGGTTTACGGAGGGCTTTGTTATAGAGCAACAAACTCTTTTTCCAGGCTAAATGAGCATCTTCTAATTTAGTGAGACACCATTCCCTCTCCAGCTTTCGGGTTATCTCAATCAAGAATCAAGAATCAAGAATGCCTTTATTAGTCCCACAATGGGGAAATTGCAGTTAACAGAACATCCATCCAAAACAAAAACATAACGCAGACGGGGGGGGGACAGATGTCTGAGGTCATGCAGCCGTTTCTCAACGGCGCTACCTTTAGCAGAGAAAACAGAAAGAGATACACTGGGATAGGTAGGTTCAAAAAAATCATCTCGTACTGTGTTCATTATGAACACCTTACGAGGTTCCAAAAAACACCTCAGCAAAGCAGTAGCACATTTAAAGCTGGAGAGCACTAGGGTGGGTAGGGGAGGGGCTGCCAGTGGAGACGAGCAGGATACTGTGATGGTCACACAGCTTCCAGACTAGCAGTTCATGATAATGTTCATGATAAGATGGTACAGTCAGCCTTGGTTGCCAGGATACCAGTTCATACAGGTCACAACACGGGGCGGGGGTGAAGAGCATCTGTTTACAAACATCTCCAAGAGGCGATTTAGACAGACAGCATCCAAGGCCGTCTGGGAGCCAAATTCCAAATAGTGCAATTGTTTTGGTTCAGGCCGTCATAACTATTTGCTGACAGACCTTACAGTTTCTGGTTACCTCTCAGAAGTCCAATAATTCGAATTTGGTTCTACTCCACCATGCAGAACAGAGACTCAAACACTCCTCCAGATGTAATCCATGTATCTGCTTTAAGCTGTGCGTTTGTGAATTATACCACGGAGTCAGGCACTTCTGATTTGAAGCTTTCCTTTTCAGAGGAGCCACAGTATCCAAAGTCATACGCAGTGAGGATGTAAAACTATTGACGAGATAATCGACCTCACTGGGAGCAGAGTTTAGGTAGCTGCTCTGCACTGTGTTGGCACTGAAGAGCATAACAATGAAGGAATTAGATCCTTAAACTTAGTTACAGCACTTTCAGAAAGACTTCTACTGTAATAAAACTTATTCCCCACTGCTGTGTAATCCATTAAAGTAAATGTAAATGTTACTAAGAAATGATCAGACAGGAGGGGGCTTTCAGGGAATACTGTTAAGTCTTCAGTTTCTATGCCATATGTCAGGACAAGATCCAGAGTATGGTTAAAGTGGTGGGTGGGCTCCTTTACATTTTGAGAGAAGCCAGTTGAATCTAACAATAGATTAAATGCAGTGTTGAGGCTGTCATTCTCAGCATCTACATGGATGTTAAAATCACCCACTATAATTATTTTATCTGAACTGAGCACTAAATCAGATAAAAAGTCTGAGAAATCAGACAGAAACTCTGAGTAAGGACCAGGTGGACGATAGATAATAACAAATAAAACAGGTTTTAGGGTTAATAAATTTGGCCAGATTTCTAGAAATGAGAGCTGCTCCATCCAAAGTGGGATGGATGCCGTCTCTCCTAACAAGACCAGGTTTTCCCCAGAAACTTTGCCAATTATCTATGAAGCCCACGTCGTTTTTTGGACACCACTCAGACAGCCAGCGATTCAAGGAGAACATGCGGCTAAACATGTGGCTCCTGGTCTGATTGGGGAGGGGCCCAGAGAAAACTACAGAGTCCGACATTGTTTTTGCAAAGTTACACACCGAGTCAATATTAATTTTAGTGACCTCCGATTGGCGTAACCGGGTGTCATTACTGCCGACGTGAATAACGATCTTACCAAATCTACGATTAGCCTTAGCCAGCAGTTTCAAATTTCCATGAATGTCGCCTGTTCTGGCCCCTGGAAGACATTTGACTATGGTCGCCGGTGTCTCTAGCTTCACGTTTCTCAAAACAGAGTCGCCAATAACCAGAGTTTGTTCCTCGGCGGGTGTGTCGCCGAGTGGAGAAAAATGGTTAGAGACGTGAACAGGTTGGTGGTGTACCCGGGGCTTCTGCTTAGGACTACGCTTCCTCCTCACCGTCACCCAGCCGGCCTGTTTTCCCTGCTGCTCGGGATCTGCTGGGGGGGAGCTAACGGCGGCTAAGCTACCATGGTCCGCACCCGCTACAGGGGCCTGGCTAGATACAGGATTTTCCAGGGTGCGGAGCCGAGTCTCCAATTCAGAAAGCCTGGCCTCCAGAGCTACAAACAGACTACATTTATTACAAGTACCGTTACTGCTAAAGGAGGCCGAGGAGTAACTAAACATGTGACACCCAGAGCAGGAAAGTGCAGGAGAGACAGGAGAAGCCATGCTGGTAGTGAGTAGGCTAAGGGCTAAGCTACTAGCTGAGCTAAGCTAGCGAATTTCTAAAAACAAATAAAGTGAATAATGTGAATACAGGTGATTCAGCAAAGAGTATGCTATTTAAAGTAGGTGAAGATTACACTAAAATATGTTATTATCCAGATAAATCGAGTTATACAGATATAACAGCTAACAGACAGCAAAACACTGTGCTCCAGAACAGGAACAGGAAGTGATACAATACCGCAGTGAGAGCCAACACCAAGTGACAGCGCCACCAATGACTAAAAAGAGTCCACCTGTGTGTAATCTAATCTCAGTACAAATACAGCTGCTCTGTGACGGCCTCAGAGGTTGGTTAAGAGAATATTGGGGAGTAAACAGCATCATGAAGTCCAAAGAACACAGCAGACAGGTCAGGAAGAAGGTTGTGGAGAAGTTTAAAGCAGGCTTAGGCTATAAAAAGATTTCCCAAGCTTTGAACATCTCACTGAGCACTGTTCAATCCATTATCCAGAAATGGAAAGAGTATGGCACAACTGTAAACCTACCAAGACAAGGCCGTCCACCTAAACTTACAGGCCGAACAAGGAGAGCACTGATCAGAGATGCAGCCAAGAGGCCCACGGTGACTCTGGACCAAATGCAGAGATCCACAGCTCAGGTGGGGGAATCTGTCCACAGGACAACTATTAGTCGTGCACTGCACAAATGTGGTCTTTATGGAAGAGTGGCAAGAAGAAAGCCATTGTTAAAAGAAAACCATAAAAAGTCCCGTTTGCAGTTTGCCAGAAGCCATGTTGGAGACACAGCAAACATGTGGAACAAGGTGCTTTGGTCAGAGGAGACCAAAATTGAACTTTTTGGCCAAAATGCAAAACGCTATGTGTGGTGGAGAATTAACACTGCACATCACTCTGAACACACCATCCCCACTGTCAAATATGGTGGTGGCAGCATCATGCTCTGGGGCTGCTTCTCTTCAGCAGGGACAGGGAAGTTGGTCAGAGTTGATGGGAAGATGGATGGAGCCAAATACAGGACAATCTTGGAGGAAAACCTGTTGGAGTCTGCAAAAGACTTGAGACTGGGGCGGAGGTTCACCTTCCAGCAGGACAACGACCCTAAACATAAAGCCAGGGCTACAATGGAATGGTTTCAAACCAAACATATTCATGTGTTAGAACGGCCCAGTCAAAGTCCAGACCTAAACCCAATCCAGAATTTGTAGCAAGATCTGAAAACTGCTGTTCACAAACGCTCTCCATCTAATCTGACTGAGCTTGAACTGTTTTGCAAAGAAGAATGGGCAAAAATGTCAGTCACTAGATGTTCAAAGCTGGTGGAGACATACCCTAAAAGACTTGCAGCTGTAACTGCAGCAAAAGGTGGTTCCACAAAGTATTGACTCGGGGGGGCTCAATACTAAAGCCGAGTACAAGAACTAGAGTTTGATCTGAATTTAGAAGCAGGAAATTAGAGGTCATCCAGGCCTTTATGTCTTTAAGACATTCCTGCAGTTTAACTAATTGATGTCATCTGGCTTCATTGATAGGTAAAGCTGAGTAGCATCTGTATAACAATGAAAATTTAGATGTTAGATTTTGGATTCGACTCATTGTCATTGTGCGCACAAGGCACACAACAAAATGATGGTTCCAGATCACTCATCCAGAGATGAGCATCTGCGGTCATACAGCCAGAGACCGGCGCTACAATGCTTTCTAATAATACTGCCTAAGGGAAGTGTTAGGGATTATTTTTTACTCAATGAATAAAGGACAAATGTTTAAAGGTAAACTCCAGTAAATGAAATAATAAACACTGGATCAGCCAAATAATAAACAATTTAATAATACATTAGACAGAGAGCAACTGATCAGAAAGTAGTAGACTAACTTCTCTGTTTCAGTGCATCTTATCTTGAGACCAAGGACCCATAATTAAAACATCAGGAAGATGATGTGCTCCACAGCTGAGGAATCATGAGTCATGAAAACCAGCTTGAACAAGACTGAGTGATGAAGGTCAACTTATAGCACCCAGAGATTGTTTATGTATAGATAACAGGAGGCTGTCAGTATAAAAATGTTGTGGTTAGACAGGAACATGGGCTCAGAGAGAGCACACACACACAGGCCTGTCTGAGTCCCTACATGCATGTGTGTATTGTTTCTGATTCTTTAATACATTAAATGTTTTACTTTTTTAGTTAAAGTGTTTCAGGTGTCTTCCTTCATAAACAACCTGTTTACCTGTCAGAAGCATGTATAATGTAAATAAAATTGGTCCTAGCACAGAACCCTGTGGAACTCCATAATTAACCTTAGTGTGTGAAGAAGACTCCCCATTTACATGAACAAATTGGAGTCTATGAGATAAATATGATTCAAACCATTGCAGTGCAGTACCTTTAATACCTATAGTATGCTCTAATCTCTGTAATAAAATGTCAAAGCTGCACTGAGGTCCAACAGGACAAGCACAGAGATGAGTCCACTGTCAGAGGCTGTAAGAAGATCATTGGTAACCTTCACTAATGCTGTTTCTGTACTGTGATGAATTCTGAAACCTGACTGAAACTCTTCAAATAAACCGTTCCTCTGCAGATGATCAGTTAGCTGTTTTACAACTACTCTTTCAAGAGTCTTTGAGAGAAAAGGAAGGTTGGAGATTGGCCTATAATTAGCTAAGACAGCTGGGTCAGTGATGGCTTTTTAAGTAGAGGTTTAATTACAGCCACCTTGAAGGTCTGTGGTACACAGCCAACTAATAAAGACTGATTGATCATTTTTAAGATAGAAGCATCAATAAATGGAAAGACTTCTTTGAACAGTCTACATCATTTACTGCAGCTCACAATAGAAAGTTGTGATTCTTCTCCCCATGCAGAGCCACTACAGCTGATCTTAGGGTTCCTCCACCTTCTGAATCCCACTGTAACCCCTGAGTATCCTCATGTTGGTGTTTAGGTGGAGGCACAGTCACCCTCTACTATGGAGGACACAGAGAACAGAGCTGTGGTTAAATTCACTTTCACAGTTTGTGTCCTACAGAACAGATTCAAGCTGAGTGCATTCATTAAAATTAAAATTTAGATTGGAATAACATTTGTTTTCTTATGTATTATTTTATATTATTACAATAATACATAATGAGGTTCAGTTAGCTTTACAGAAAAATATCTGATAGAAACCTTCTCCAAAGAATTACTTTTACTTTCTTACTGTGAGTCTATTTCAGAGTGTTTTTTTAACACTTAAAACAGTGATACACAATAAAACACTCACAAACCACTAGTTAAAAGCAAGCCTGTACAAATGAGTCTCGAGCTGTTCTTTAAATGGTTCAATAGAGTCCACAGATCTCAGGTGTGATGGTGGTCCATTCCACAGTTTAGGAGCTGCAACCTCGAAAGCACCGTCTCCCTTAGTTTTTAGCCTAGAGCGACGAACCACCAGCAGATTTTGGTCAGAAGACCTCAGCCGTCTGTGCGTTATGTATGGGTGTAAGAGCTCACTAATGTATTCAGGCATTTGACCATGCAGAGCTCTGAAAGTGATCACCAAGATCTTAAACTGGAATCTGAACTTTATGGGGAGCCAGTGCAGAGATGACAAGACAGGTGTCACATGAGACCACTTAGGGCAGGGATCCTCAAATCCAGGCCTCGAGGTCCGGTGTCCTGCAGGTTTTAGATGTGTCCCTGATCCAACACACCTGAATCAAATGGCTGAATTACCTCCTCAGTATGCAGTCAAGTTCTCCAGAGTCCTGCTAATGACTTCTATATTTGACTCAGGTGTGTTGAAGCAGAGACACATCTAAAAGTTCAGGACACCGGACCTCGAGGCCTGGATTTGAGGATCCCTGACTTAGGGGATCGTTTAAGTAGCCTCACAGCAGCATTTTGGACCAGCTGCAGGCGATCCAAAGTGATTTACTGAGACTGATGTATAATTACAGTAGTCCAACTGAGAGGAGACAAAAGCACGAATAATCATTTCCAATTCAGGTTTGGACACCATTCGACTGAGGCGGGTGATATTTTGTAGATGAAAAAAATCAGGATTGCACAAAGCTATTAAAATGTTTTTCAAAGCTAAGAGCTTGGTCAAATGTAACACCTAGGTTTCAGACATTTGACTGAACCACTGATGATAAAAAAAAAAAAACATTAATCACAGTGGGAACAAAGCTATCGGGCACACAAACAAGAACTTCAGTTTTCCCAGTATTAAGTGAAACTATCTATTCTGAAGAACAGATAGTTTTTTAACATTCTGTGGAGAAAAGGAAATATACAGCTGAATATCATCAGCATAACAATGATATGAGACCTCTTTAAACGTGCCCAAAATGTCTCTGAGAGGCAATAAACAAGGTCTTCCTCTTTTCCTCCTGCTTGGGAGCTCCAGCTTCAGCATTCTCTGTGCAATATAACCACTATGGCATACCTCTGCCTCTCCAGGCTCTCTTCCACTTGTTCTCTCTATACAGGTGCTGATCATAAAATTAAAATATCATGAAAAAGTTGATTTATTTCAGTAATTCCATTCAAAAAGTGAAACTTGTATATTATATTCATTCATTACACACAGACTGATATATTTCAAATGTTTGTTTCTTTTAATTTTGATGATTATAACTGACAACTAATGAAAACCCAAATTCAGTATCTCAGAAAATTAGAATATTGTGAAAAGGTTCAATATTGAAGACACCTGGTGCCACACTCTAATCAGCTAATTAACTCCAAACACCTGCAAAGGCCTTTAAATGCTCTCTCAGTCTAGTTCTGTAGGCTACACAATCATGGGGAAGACTGCTGACTTGACAGTTGTCCAAAAGACGACCTTTGACACCTCACACAAGGAGGGCGAGACACAAAGGTCATTGGTAAAGAGGCTGCTGTTCACAGAGCTCTGTGTCCAAGCACATTAATAGAGAGGCGAAGGGAAGGAAAAGATGTGGTAGAAAAAAGTGTACAACAACAGGGATAACTGCACCCTGGAGAGGATTGTGGAACAAACCCATTCAAAAATGTGGGGAGATTCACAGAGAGTGGACTGCAGCTGGAGTCAGTGCTTCAAGAACCACCAGCACAGACGTATGCAGACATGGTTTCAGCTGTCACAGTCCTCGTGTCGAGCCGCTCTTGAACCAGAGACGGCGTCAGAAGTGTCTCGCCTGGACTAAAGACAAAAAGGACTGGACTGCTGCTGAGTGCTCCAAAGTTATGTTCTCTGATCAAAGTCAATGTTGCATTTCCTTTGGAAATCAAGGTCCCAGAGTCTGGAGGAAGAGAGGAGAGGCACAGAATCCACGCTGGCTGAGGTCCAGTGGAAAGTTTCCACAGTCAGTGATGGTTTGGGGTGCTGTGTCATCTGCTGCTGTTGGTCCACTGTGTTTTCTGAGGTCCAAGGTCAACGCAGCCATCTACCAGGAAGCTTTAGAGCACTTCCTGCTTCCTGCTGCTGACCAACTTTATGGAGATGCAGATTTCATTTTCCAACAGGACTTGGCACCTGCACACAGTGCCAAAGCTACCAGTACCTGCTTTAAGGACCATGGTATCCCTGTTCTTCATTGGCCAGCAAACTCACCTGACCTTTAACCCCATAGAAAATCTATGGGCTGTTGTGAAGAGGAAGATGTGATACACCAGACCCAACAATTCAGAAGAGCTGAAGGCCACTATCAGAGCAACCTGGGCTCTCATAACACCTGAGCAGTGCCACAGACTGATCGACTCCATGCCACGCCGCATTACTGCAGTAATCCAGGCAAAAGGAGCCCCAAATAAGTACTGAGTGCAGTACATGTTCATACTTTTCATGTTCATACTTTTCAGTTGGCCAACATTTCTAAAAAATCCTTTTTTGTATTGGTCTTAAGTAATATTCTAATTTTCTGAGATACTGAATTTGGGGTTTTCATTAGTTGTCAGTTATAATCATCAAAATTAAAAGAAACAAACATTTGAAATATATCAGTCTGTGTGTAATGAATGAATATAATATACAAGTTTCACTTTTTGAATAGAATTAATGAAATAAATCAACTTTTTCATCATATTCTGATTTTATGACCAGCACCTGTAGGTTCATCATAGTCCACAGACTCCTGCCTGACCTCATCTGTCACATAATCCATCACAGGGCTCAGAGCTGATCCAGTCTGCAGGATGAGGAGGAGAAACTCACTGCTTTCAGTGTCCCAGGACACAGTTTCATATTTTTACAACATCGATCAAAGTGCACTTTAACTTCAGCATTGTGAAATTTTACATGTTTTTAATATGAAACATTAATATGGTTTGGTTTTGGACTATCAGGAGTTGAGTTTGTCCTCATTAACCATCACAGTAATAACATGTTTCTTTTTGAGTGCTCAGTGTGAAATATCACTGCTTTCCAGACTGTAGTTCTACTTTACAGTCATTCTGAATGATTCTGTTAATAATCTAAGTCTGTGATCTGAATTAAACTTTTTAAAGTCTGTGCAAATCTTTTTCCTATTGAAAAATAAAAACTCATTAACATGAAAAATCAGAGAAAAATGAAACAAACAAACCTCCAGTTTGGTTGAAGCGCTGCTTTGCAATTTCAATGTTGGCTTTGAACGCCTGCTGGTGACCCAGTAGGTTCCCAGTCTCTTTCTCCCAGTACTCTGGATCCTCTGCTGTGACTTCATTCATCCACTCCTGTGTGGGCTCTGCTTTCTCTGTGCTGCTGTCATAGTGAAACATCTGAACATCATCAACCATCCCAACAACCACAAACTCTGGGAGGTTTGGGGCTTCAGAGGATCCAGTGTAGAAATACTTCAGAGAGTGGATCACTGTGGAAACAGTTAATGTGACATCACAGATTTATATTTTTAATGGACACAATTAAAAAAACTAGAGCACATTAAAGACATCTTATATTAATCCTGCTGTCTCCTCAATAAATACCAAATAGAATTATGAGTAAATATTCAGCTCCAGAGTTTATTCTAATCATCTTTTCTTTAAAACTGTTATTCTGTATTTAATAGAATCAGTTTGAACCTATTTTTATAAAAATCTTTCAGTTTAGTTTTCATCATTAATGGTTTCACACTCCTCATTATGATTTTTCCTCCTGTCACACTCGTGTCTGTTAGAATATGAAGCAGATCCAGTTTCTTCATTCTAAGGTTTGAATCCAGCAACACGTGATGTCTCTATAGTGACTTTTCTTTTTTCCATCTATATTACATTTTATATTAACTGATTTATTTTGATTTGACTGTCCAGCTTTTGGAGGAGCTTTTTTTTTTTTTTCATTTTCAGTAACAAGAAAAAACAATATCCAAACTTCATCATTTATATTATTTTCATAGATTTTATCAATTCATGTGAACTGAAAACTTGTTAAAAGTTTTCCTCCCAATAGCTTTGATAGATCATACTCTCAATAAAACCAAAGCTGATGTTAGGGGACTATTAAAAAATATTATTTCAAGCAACATGGATTTCATCTTTTTTTGTAATCTGATTTTCAGGTGAGTTTTTCAAAATTATCAAATTATGGTCCAAATGAATCCATGTAGAACAACATTTATGTACTTTAAACTCAGTGGATTGATTTGTGTTTCTGACTGAAGCCCATTAATGTCAAAACCATCTCATTAACGCCCCCTGGTGGAGATAATTAAATTACAAAACTGTTTTCAACCTGCAGTTTCTTCTTACTGATCTTTCAGCAGTGAGACCAAAATGAGCTCACACTGATATAAACTGTATCAGTGATCAAAGTATCCATCAGCATCTGATACACATTATTTTACATTATACTAATACACACTGGTGCTGAATGGAGAGCTCCTTCAGTGACAGACTGCTGCATCCTAAATGCACTGAGGAGCGTTACTGCAGATCCTTCCTCCCAGCAGCTGTAAGACTGTATAACTATAACTGCTTCCAACAAAATCTATAGGTATTTATAATCATCTAATCTGCTCTTACTTATTTTTGAATAACATTTCCACTGTTATAATATAATGTATTGTAAATAGTCTGTCTTGTTCATTGTTCAACACACAGGCACATTATGTACATTTTTGAAATGATCCTATATTTATGCCTATTTCTCACTGAACTCTATTTTCTGTTATATTTTGTACAGTATATTATTATTATTAGGCCCGAGCCAACCGAAGGGTCGGTGAGGAGCCTATTATAAACGCAAGGGCCGTAGGCACAATAATGGGCGACGTCATATGGGATGTGGTCGCAAGTGACCAGGGACCTCATGGGGACCTCATGGGGACGTCATGGGGACGTGCATCAGGCTGAGACGTATGCGTATATATGAGGGTGACTGGAAAAGTGCCTAATTGGAATTGTTAGAAAGAATAAAGGAAAAAAGAATAATGGAGAACTCTGAGTAAACAATCGCAAATTTGACCCCCTGGGCATGCGTGGAAACTCACCAGTTTTGCCACAGAGGTCTGTTGCCAAGAACAAACTCTCAAAGGGGGCTCCACAGCTCCCCCAGGAAAATTCTTTTTTTTGGCCTCCTAAGAGATAGGCCAAGATCAACTTAGTCCTAGAACCACAAAATTTGCATCAGACAGAGATCATGTCAAGACTAACAAAAAATCCTCTTATAGCACCCCCACACAACCAACAGGAAGTCAGCCATCTTGGCCTGAACTTTGCCCTTTACCAAGTCAGGGATTATATATTTGAAACATCTCCAAAATCCACCAGAATCGCTCAGCATAATCTAGACAAGTAGGCCATCAAAAAATCTGCAAGGTTTTACAGAATACTCAGTCGTTCCACAAGGGGGCGCTGAATTTGGCCTTCATTTTCTAATTTTTTACCCTCACCTTTTCTGTCATCACTCGTGCATGCTTTCCCTGATTTGTCCCAAACTTTAAGAACTTCTGTACAGACCCAGCCATAAATGGAGAAACAATGGAAAATCCCACAATAGCGCCCCCTACATAATCAAACTTCCACTGAGCGTACAAACTTAAGTGACTCCTACAATTATGAAATTTGGTTCAGACATTCTGTATATCACCCTGATCACAAAAGTCAGTCAGACCCATGCCTCATTTTGCACACTGCTGCTGTGACCACACCACTAATTTCCCATTGGTTTCAATGGAAAACCTGACATTTCTGCATGACACACTTTATTCAGCTCTTTAACGGCTCTTTAAGCTTTTCAAGGGCCTTTAACGCCACTTGCGGCCTTAATTAATATCATAATTATTATTGTTAATCTTGTTTTTATATATTGTTTTTAACAATGAACTTTTATATCTGCTGCTGCTGTTACACCTGAATTTCCCCTTTGAAGGTCAATAAAGGCTGTTTCTCTTTCTTCTTCTTCTATTCAGTAATAATGAAGTGCCAGCATCAGAAGAACAAAAACAACTCAGTGAATTTATATTCAGGTTGTACTTCTTTATTTATAATATCTGACTGCATATTGTTCAAACATACAGTGTTCACACATACTGGTGAATCATATTTATATAACACCACAGAGCAGAGACTTTGGTGGACATGATTTAAATACGTCTGTAAAAGAAAGGTTTGTTCTTTTAACATTCATATAATCTACATGGATGCTTTAACTAAATGTTTGGTGCACTGGAGCTCTGAGGATCAAACGATCCATCGTTGTGTATTTGAAATGTTTAAGTTGAACATGTAGCACAGACATATGAAAGGACTAAAACATAAATTCCTAACTGACCTGCTGCCACCTCCTGTATTCCCAGGAGAAGCAGGATCTTCATTGTGACCTCCGGGATCCAAATTTTTAACTTTTAAGCGCTTCGCTGCACATAAAAAAAACGACTCTGTGCTTTGTGGCTAAAGGAAGAGAAACAGGAAATACGTCACCATCGGTCTCATCAGAGCCAATAGGAATTAATGCTGGGACCAAATGTCACTTAAATCTGGGTTAAACTCACACATTGAGATTATTAACAAAAGTG
Source organism: Amphilophus citrinellus (assembly GCA_013435755.1). NCBI lineage: Eukaryota > Metazoa > Chordata > Actinopteri > Cichliformes > Cichlidae > Amphilophus > Amphilophus citrinellus. Next base: position 17,013 of record CM024211.1, on the reverse strand, counting down.
AAAGTAAAACATCCTCGTTTGAACCAGTTCAAGATGAATGGTTAGTGTTAGATTCATTTAAGGTTTATTAAGTTTGCGCTTATGAGGGGAGTATTGTATTTTCAGCTGCACACACAGTGTGCGATGTTAAATTTAAAAGAGAATTTTTATTTTTATTAAGAAAAATGTGTAAATGCTCACACTGTCAGCTCTACGAAATCCCTGCATTTCTGTGGTGTGGGGCTCCCCCTATGTTAAAACCTCATGTTTAGTTTCTCAGCAGAGGGCAGAGTGATTGATAAGGTGTTCATTTTAATCAGCTCTGTGTACTTATCGTTAGTGACTGTTGGGTTTTCTCTGTAATTACTGTAGGGTCTTTACCTTACAATATAAAGTGCCATGAAGTGACTGTTTGTTGTGATTTGGCGCTATATAAATAAAACTGAATTACTGGAACTAGAAGGTTACGGCATAAGTGGACACGAGATGAGAACCGGAAACTGTTGGAATGCTACTATACATGTAATCCCAGCGAGAGGTGTTACATGAAGAGGATGTGGGACCTATGGATTCTTCTAAACCCAACATCCAAACTGACGGCGAAACAACTTGTGGCTCAGTGTTCCAACATATGAAGGAAGCAGCTGCTATCACAGCTAGAGATTGATGAGGTACAACACAAATGCTACGGCAAGGGGGAGCCAGGACGACAGGTCAGGGGGCAGATTTCATCATCCCCACACTCCGAGACTGGGTACCAAGCCCCAATAATAACAACAAGCACACTGAATACCAGAGCAGCTGACCTAAAAGATAAGATCATGGCTAAGAAGGCAAACTGGACCCCTCGACGCCGACTACCACGACTATGTGAAGTACTCTCTGAAGATCTACTAGAAGATGCGAATGCAGCACTACGGACAATCCCTACCACTACCATCACTGAAACAATCAGTTGATGTATAACACGGCAGCAGTGAACCTTGAGATGCTTGTCTATAAGATGAACAGCACTAAGGAGCAGTACCCTCCATGGAAACAACGATTAGAGGCTAAGATCAAGGCAGCACGGAGGGAAGTTAGCCAGCTCTCAGAGTTGAAGAAAGGTGTGAAGAAGAAAGCGGTGCCTAAGAAGTACAACAGGCTGTCCTTACCTGAGGCCTTGCCAAGCAAAGACTCACAGCCTTGGCTAACCGCCTGAAGAGGTATACCAAAGAGACAGAAGCCAGGAAAATAAACCAGATATTTTCCATCGAACCATCCAAGGTATACTCTCAGTGGCAGGGGAACAATATGGGAACAGCACCCCCACCGTGGCTGGAGACAGAGCAATACTGGAAGAGCATATGGGAGAAGGATGCGTCACACAATACCAATGCTCAGTGGCTAGTGGATCTAAGAGCAGACCACAGCAACCTCCCTGAACAGGATCCAGTAACCATCACAGTGGCAGACATCCAGGAAAGGGTCTCACATATGAAGAGCTGGACAGCACCAGGCCCTGATATGATTCACACCTAAAGAAGCTAACTGCACTCCATGAGCACCTGGCAGCGCAAATAAGCCAGCTACTAGGGGCAAAGACACACCCAGAATGGCTGAAGGCCAGATGGTCCTGATCCCCAAGGACCCCCAGAAGGGACCAGTCCCATCCATAACCATGTGTAACAATCTGATTTATTTTGGGGAAAACTTAAAAATTCCCAAATATAAGAACCGTTCAACTATGAGAATGTTCACAGAAACAGCTGATTCTTTAGCAGAATCATTGAGATGTAGAAATGCAGCTTTGGACCAGTTAATTTTAAACCCTCATAACTGCCCAAATTCCTGACAAGTGGACAAAAGATGAGGTACAGAAAGAGAGGGATTCTCTAAGAACACAAGCACATCATCCACATATAATGAAAGCTGATGTGTGCTGCGAATACATAGAGACCATATTGGACTGGTGAATAGCTAGGGCTAATGGTTCAAGAGAAAGGGCAAAATGCGCAGGGCTCAATAAGCAACCTTGGTGTGAGGAACTGGAGAGAGAGAGTTTCTGACCAGTTAGTACCCGTGATGAGGGATTTGAGTATAATACTTTGATCGTACTGATGAAAGTGGTACCACAGCCCATTGCCTCCAATACAGACCAAAGATATGGCCATTCCAATCTATCAAAAGCTTTCATCGCATCGAGAGATTAACGACATCGGCGTTTCATATGCAGAGAGGCAATCAGTTTGACTAGACTGGCTGCATCAGATTAGGAAGTTGGAGCAAATCTGGCTGATTTAACCATCTAACTCAAAATGTTCTGTTTGGAATAACCTCTGACTGATATAAGTCCGCTTAGAAAATCTGAAATATTTTATTGATTTCATCAGGGTCAGTACTTATATTGCAGGTATATCTGAAAAATAGTTACTGGTTCATATGTTCATGGCTAATAAATGACTAGGCCTAGCACTGTAAAAGTAATACTTTTGCCTTGTTCTGTGGATTAAAAATTCTGATTTCCATTTTAGAACATCATTCTTTTCTTTTTAAATTGTTGCATATTTTAAGGCCGGTTGTTCTGAGTAGTTGGTTTGCAAAACAGGATTCAATTTATTTAATTCCTCCTCACAGGCTTGTAGCCAAGTAGACCTGGTTTTGAATGCACTGTTGTGCCAGACATATTTACTCTTCCAAAATGAGCTCTCGATTCTCTATACGCGCCTCTTGTTAATATTGACCTATTGTCATGTCCTGGGCCGGTGGGCCAGTGTTTTATGTTTTCTGGGTATTGTGTCTGTTATTTTCTCGGGATATGTTTTGTTATCTTTTGTATTTGCCCTCAGTTAGTTATTTCTAGTTCCTTGTGTCTCACTGTATTCTGTGTCAGGTTTGCGTCTCTGTTCCCTCGTCATACTTCCTGTTTTATTTTGATAGTCGTCCAGCCCCTGTCTGTTTTCAGTTTTGCTTCCCCTGGTCTCGTCTTGGTTATCAGCGTCACCTGTGTTCCCACCTGTTTCCTCTTCCCTCATCAGCCCCTCTGTGTATTTAAGTCCTGTGTTTTCTCTGCCTGTTGTCGTGTCGTTGATGTTATCGTGCCAGCGTGTTCCTGTGCTTTCCCTTCGCCTACTCTCAGAAGGATTTTGTATTCGTCCCCCAACCTTAATAAACACCTTTTTACGTAATGCCTGTCTCTGGACTCCTGCGTTTGGGTCCATCCTTGCCCGTCACATCGCTGGCCGTGACACCTATTATTTTATTTATTTCTGTTATTTATACATATACAGTCCTTGTGATGCCAGAGTTGACAAGTGGATAGAGAAGAGAGAGAAGGGAAAAAAAGAGAAAATTGGAAACCCACCCCAGCAAACAGCATCCAAAAAAAAAAAAAAAAAAAAAAAGAACCAAACAATATCTTGGAGTCATTTTTGACCAGGACATGTCCTTCAATGCACATATTAAACAAATATGTAGGACCGCTTTTTTGCATTTGCGCAATATTTCTAAAATTAGAAACATCCTTTCTCAGAGTGATGCTGAAAAGCTAATTCATGCATTTATTACTTCTAGGCTGGACTATTGTAATTCGTTATTATCAGGCTGTCCTAAAAGCTCCCTGAAAAGCCTTCAGCTGATCCAAAATGCTGCAGCTAGAGTACTGACAGGGACTAGAAAGAGAGAGCAGATTTCTCCCATATTGGCTTCTCTTCATTGGCTCCCTGTTAAATCTAGAATAGAATTTAAAATTCTTCTCCTCATATACAAGGTCTTGAATAATCAGGCCCCATCTTATCTCAAAGACCTCATAGTACCATATCACCCCAATAGAGCACTTCTCTCTCAGACTGCTGGCTTACTTGTGGTTCCTCGGATACTTAAGAGTAGAATGGGAGGCAGAGCCTTCAGCTTTCAGGCCCCTCTTCTGTGGAACCAGCTCCCAGCTTGGATTCAGGAGACAGACACCCTCTCTATTTTTAAGATTAGGCTTAAAACTTTCCTTTTTGATCAAGCTTATAGTTAGGGCTGGATCAGGTGACCCTGAACCATCCCTTAGTTATGCTGCTATAGGCCTAGTCTGCTGGGGGGTTCACATAATGCACTGTTTCTTCTCATTCACCTTATTTACTTAGTTTATACTCCACTCTGCATTTAATCATTAATTGATATTAATCTCTGGCTCTCTTCCACAGCATCTTTTTTCTCTCCCCTCAGCCCAACCGGTCTCAGCAGATGACCCCCCCTCCCTGAGCCTGGTTCTGCTGGAGGTTTCTTCCTGTTAAAGGGAGTTTTTCCTTCCCACTGTCACCAAGTGCTGCTCATAGGGGGTCGTTCTGACTGTTGGGTTTTCTCTGTATTATTGTAGGGTCTTTACCCACAATACAAAGCGTCTTGAGGTGACTGTTGTGATTTGGCGCTATATAAATAAAATTGAATTGAATTGAATTGAATAATAACTCTTCCTCTATACAACTAGGCCTTATTTCTCCAACCATGCAACTATGAGGATGTGAGTTTCTGCCTTTTCATAACATGTCAGCTGTGTAAGGAGTGACCCACTCTGAGAGTTAAGCATGTAAAATGACTGTATGTTGGTGTGTAGGTGCTACTCTGAGCTTTGATGTGTACATAAGATAAGATAGTGTTTATTCGTCACATGCACAGTTATACACAGTACAATGCACAGTGAAATGTATTTTGTACCTGCAACCATATATACACACACATATAAATAAGAAGAATAAAAATAAAAATAAGTAATTCACACTATACACTATACACACTTTTACGTGGAATTATGGATTATAAATTATAATATTTACATTGTGCAATAATGGTCCAGTTTAGGGCTCAGAGTTGAGCAGACGGATGGCTTGTGGGTAAAAACTCTTCTTCAACCTTTCAGTCTCAGTCCTCAGGCAGCGGTAACACTGGCCTGATGGGAGCAGGGAGAAGAGAGAGTGTAGCTGTGTGTTGTTGTTGGTGTATTAACTAAATTCCTGGCATGGAGACTCAGATGTTAGAGCAGGCAGCAGCTTTCAGTCACTACACAGAAGGTGGAATTTAAAAACAATAAAATCTATTGCAGCTACTGCTTCTAATGCTTTTGTTCTATTTCTTGAACTCTGCTGCTCCCTTACCTGTTCAAGCAATCATTTCAAATGATCAGCATTTTATCTGCAATCATTTTAGCTACCATCAGACTAATCCACCAGCCCTTCCCAGAGGACCACAAGCATACAAATCTGCATAGTTCACATCCTCAAAGCCCTTCAATGTGTGCAAGGAAAGTCAAAATTTATTTCTATAGCACGTTAAAAACAACTTCCGTTCCCCAAAGTGCTGTACAGATCATCAAAACATGCAATAGTCATTAAAACAGCAATAAATACAATAAAAAAAAAAAATCAAAAATTAACAGGTAAAACCCTAGCAAAGATCAATGATATATAAACTTATGATACCATAGTAAAGCCAGAATACTCCACTCAACTAGCGAAAACCACAAATGCAAGCGAAAATACAGTTAAAGAGAGCCAAAGTTCTGCATTTCACATCATTTAAAAGTAACCTACAAATATTATTCCAGTAGCTGTAGTTTTCTCTTATTAACCTCTGACCTCTGCTTTAATAGCAGAATCCAATGTTTTGTAAATTTCCCACATTGTGGGATGAATAAAGGATTAACTTTAATTCACATCGTTAATCACTGCTAAAGTAATTATTCAGCACTAAAAAGCAATTTTAAGATATCAGTTCAAACAATCCAAGTATTTTGAGGTACATTTCACCATATGCCGGCCATGGTAAATTATGCCGGAATAATTAGTAGGAGCTCAAATTATTTTGACTGTTGGGTTTTCTCTGTATTATTGTAGGGTCTTTACTGACAATACAAAATGTATTGTCAGTAAAGGTGACTGTTGAGGTGACTGTTGTGATTTGGTGCTATATAAATAAAATTGAATTGAATATTAAATCTTTATTAATGTATTCCTATACTTACAAGCCAAAGCACCAAATGCAGTCAGGTTTCTGTAAGAGAGAGAGAGAGAGAGAAAATAAAATAATTACACAGTATTATTATTAAAACTAACACCCCAAACGAGGAGCAGTCTGTGGAGTTGACGGGCCAACCCCCCATTTTATAATTCAAACTGACTGAAAAGGCTGCATCTATGATCGACTTCACTCTGAAATGGTATTTGTTCATTTTTCATGACAGACTAGTTTTTCAATTATATTTAAAATATACAGGTACACATTGTAAAAATACAGGTCAAAATGTAAAAGGTGCTGTAATACATTTTTCTGTTCTGTGATTTCAGTCACTGAAGTGACTGTCAGCACTGATGCGTTCAAGTGATACCAGTATTATTATTATTATTACTACAATAATCTGCCTCACTACAGTTTCTTGTCCACGTGATTTTTGCATGTGCATGGTTGTGCACATTATATGTGGAATATAATGTGCACAACCATGCACACACAAGATCATCACCAGACTTCTGTGAGTGTCAACACTGAGCCATCATAATCATTATCAAACAAGGATATTTCAGCCTGCTGGGCTGATATGGATATTTTAATACAACTGTTCATTTGCAGTGATGCTTGTTTATCTGGACAATACAGGAGAACAGCAGGTCTAAGGTCAAAGGTCAAATATAGCTGTTCAGCTGCTATCAAGCCAGTTATGCTGACTAATTAACATGTGTTTTATATGTCAGCATGCAAGCATTTCCTCACTGAGAAAGACCTCAGTGTGCCTTTACTGTGTTTGTCTGGGCCACACAGAGTATGTTACAGAGGGTGGACAGCCCTACCAAAACAGGAGGCTCCTCCACTTCCATGATCTAAAATACTTTAACTGTAAAATATAAATTATGTTTAACTGGTCTATTTTACTGACAATACGCCCATACTTACCAAACAGCAGCAATCACAGTCAGGTTTCTAATAGTCTGATAGAGGGAGAAAAAAATTAGTTTGTCCATCTGAGTGTTCATAGCAGCAGAAACATTAAACACAATACAATAGGTTAGCTTGATGGAGTGGTATTAGGTGAAACTGTGCGTCTCTGTGGTTTTAGACCAAAATGTAATAAGCAGACATTAAAAAACATGTTGCCAAGGTCAGGAATTAAACCCACAACCTTGCCTTCCTCAGGCAAGTGACTGATGGAGCTAAAGCAGAAGCTCAAGTTTCCTGCAAATGGGGGATGCTGGAGAGCAGAATGTGCTGCAGACCTAACCGCAAAGAAGCACTTCTCACACAAAAACTGGCAGTCCCACTCACAAACATTTTACATTGTGAATACAAGGAGATTCCACTGAAGCAGGAGATGTAATTTTTTTAATCTCTGTACTTCTAAAGTAGACTGAGAAATGGCAGTATAAAAAATGCCTTCATTCTGGTTTTTGCTCTCATGAGAGGAGAAAATTTAACATTACAGTGAATGAGAGATGGGGAGGGTACACCTGTCACTCCAAGTCTAGTTTAAGTTCTGAATATGGCAAAGTTTTGTAAAGTACATTTTCTGAAAGAGCACAACCATAGCTACAATTTGAAGTATAAACTGTGTGGCTACAACAACAGTTGAGAGAATAAAGACAGCTGAAAGAGAAAGAAATCTGAACATTTAAACCAGCTGAGATTGACAGCTAATCTTTGGCTAGCTTATCTCTAGGCTAAAGAACAGTAGCCACAGTTGGAGATCGAGCCACAGACTGAGAGCTAATGTCTCTCTAAAGTTCACATTGACAATATTTTGCTCTCTGTCTTTTACTTTTACTCTGTTTGAGTGTACCATAACATGTCATGTCAGTTTGAGCAAACACCAAACATGTCTTTTTAATGTGTAAAAACCGAACGGGACCGAGTCCCGACTACTCACCTCAGGGGACAACAGCGGAATGGAGGCTTGTTTGTTTTCAGCTGCGACAATAGGACGAGGCGTTCAGGGGTGCTTGGAAATTTCAGTGTCAGACTAAAATGGTGGAACGAATGTGAAAAGCAAACTCATTAGTCCACTTTGAGGTTGTTCTACTGATCAAGAAGTACTTGTACTTGCTTTTTTGCAGTACTTTGAAAAACATTTCTTTAATTATCAAATTTTATTTTCCATGTTTTTCTGTCCATTCTTGGGTTATGACAGCAGATACAAAGTTCATCACAAATAAGTATGAAAATGAAATCAACTTAGATTGAGCCAATAAACATCAAAAGCCCACAATAAAATCAAAATTAACCTGAAGACTATTGTAAAATTACACTGACAGCATAAATTACAGTACACCTACAAAATCTTTTCTGAAATAGAAAACAGAAACAACAAAAGCAAACAGCAAAACTTGGGTAGTAAGGTGGGGTTGAAGAGGATTTGAAGCTTGGTCCATTTATTTCCAAGCCCTGCCCCCCAAAAAAGTGAGATATTTAAAAATGTATATATAACTAGTATCCGAGAGAAAATTAAGCCTAATTCTCTAGAAAAGACCAAATGTTTTGAAACCACAATGGGTTCTGTAGTATAAAGCATGCACAAGAAGGATTTAAAGTGCAATGCCTAGAAATGCCTGTAATACCTGAAAGTTATATAGAGTTGAAGACAAAAATACTAACTGGAAAAACAGCTGAAATGTTCAGAAAAGTACCTGAATTGAACCTGATTTGCTGAAAGGGCAGAAAAACAGCCTGAAATGAAATATAAACTGGAGCTTTAAAAAAAAAAAAAAAACATAAAATATATGGTTTTAGTTATCAGTGTTTAGTTATTTTTCCTCAGTTACTCAGAGATGTTGTGTTGATCTCACTGTGATTGTTGGTTTGTGTTGTGAATTACATGTTATGTTATTGACGGGGGCTGATAACAGGCCACTATGACTGAGGTGGCTATGTCAGCTGATGACCTCTGGCCAGTTTTCCTGTTCAAGGTGTTCTGTGTCCTTAACCCCTTGGTACCTACAATAGAACAATTCCGCCAGACCATATTTTTACATTTTTACATGCTGTAGTGCCATTTTTTGGACTATTTCAACTTTCTATACATCAATAGAATCCTTACATCCCAAATTTTAATAATATGTATGAAATAAATCCATAACAACTACAGAAATTAGCTAAAAAGTGCACTAATCCACAAAAAAATAAAAATCGTTTTTTATTTTTTCATATTTTTCTAGATAAATAAAATCCATAGCTGTATCCCTCAAAATTGTAAATGAGAAAAAGATGCACAGAGGTCTTTCAAACTACAGAAAATTTATTTGGAGTGCATCCATAACTTTGTTTTGGAGATATACTAATTTTTATAAACTGTAGCAAAAAAGAAAAATGCAATATTATGAACAATTTGCAAAAAGACAGCATGTATATCAAAAATAAACTATTTACAAAAGTGCAATCAAATTTTTAACTGTCCCAGGAATTCATAAAAAGAAAGGCATTGTTAAAACTTTCCATTTCATTCGCACCAGTGGAGCTGTGATAGATTATTGAGATTATTGAGAAACGCTCATTTTTAGTGTAGCAGAAATTCGCATAAAAATTGTATTGGCACAATTTGCAAAAAATACAGCATTTACCTTAGTACTATTATTTACAATAGTACAATCAAGATCCAAGTGTCCCAAGAACTGAAATACAGAGAGGCATAGTAAAATGTCACTTCTCAGTACCACCACTGTCACAAGACCTATCACAGCTCCACTGGTGTCACTTCTCAGTACCACCAGTGGAGCTGTGATAGGTCTTGTGAAAGTTCCTGTCCACAATGACACACAGAGGTACTTTACATGCCTCACACATGAAGGGAGTGCACTTTCCACACAGCCTGCACTTTTTCTGGTCAGATGCCCCTTCAAAAATGGCAACAGGAAAATGGTGATAGCTCTCCAGGACTGGTTGTGAGGGGACCCCACAGAGCTCAGCTGTCACCAGTTCCTGGAAGGCCTGGTGTGTCATTGGTTGCTGCTTCAGTCTGCTACACAGCTGCTTGGTGAGCAAATAGCTGTTTGTTACAGCAATGTCAATAAAATGATGCAGCACTGTGATGTCCCATTTCCTGCTCTCTCCATGAGGAATAGGAGCCAATTAGCTGGTCTGAAAGGTCAACCCCACCCATAAAGTGGTTGTAGTCCTTTACAGCTGTTGGCAACTGCACCTCAATTGTTCTGTTTTCCACCAACCTTGCATGCTCTCTTGACAGTGTCCCCTGAAAAGGCAGTGTGCAGGGTGGAGCACACACTCGCCTCCCTCGTTTAGCATGAGAGTAATAAAGTAATAGTGCGTATTTGGCGCGAAATTCTTACAGTTGTATATTTTCCTTACTTTTCTCTATCTAAAAAAACCCCCCAATATTTCATGAATATATACATACATGTCATGGCACGGATCCACGCCTTCATGGAAATCAGCTTCATCGCCACTATCAGCCGAATCCGGACCAGAGGAGCGGACCGAAGCCCCATCTTCATGCGCCGCGGTGATTCGCGCCAAAGCTTCACGCACAGAGTACCGTTTCGCGGGTCCGGGTTTTCGCGGTACCATGATTTTGTGTGCAGCAGTGAGTAGTGTGTTTGTGGCAAGTTTGTAATGTGTGCATCTATGTGTGTCTGTGTTTTTTGCAAGCGAGAATCCAACTATGAGCGACAGCGAGAGCGCGACTACAGGTAAACAGATTTCCCGGGAGATGACGTCACTTCCGGTTGTTATGTTCAATGTCGCGCCAAAAAAATCCGGGATAGTCGATGTTGACATGTGATAGCATGCATTTCAATGTAGGAAGCCCGTGAACAGCTAATTGCATCAAAAAAAAGCTGCTTTTTTGCAGCCAGTTTTTATTGTTTTGCGCTTTTTACAAGATTTCTACAAATCTGTTAGAGAAAAGATGCAGCACCCTGGGACACACTGAATGCACAAAATGTAAGTGTAATTCCTCTGGTTTTAGATGCAAAAAAGTGTTGCTGTCTCTTTTATTTGGTTTCAGTTCTACCGAGGTTACAAAATGCATATGCAAATGGGAGCGCGGGCGCTCCCGTCGGTACTAAGGTTAAAGCTCCAGCTCCTATGGGCAACCAGTAGGAGAGCACAGGAATAGCTAAAACCTGCTAGGTCTGTTCTTCAATTGCAGCTTGTCAAAAATATCAGTGAATATAAAAAATTTTAATGGGCAAAAAAACCTGGCTAAGCAAATTTAAACTGAAGTTGAAAAAAAAAAGAAAACACTGAAAGTCATAGAATAGGTGAATGCAAGTTTAATAGTTTAATGTCTTGCAGCTGAAGGCTTTGACCTGAATTGCTGTCATTGCTGAAATATGTGAGAATGTTGCTGAAAATGTTAAAATGCAATGAATGATTGTCATACACTCCTGAGAACCAAGGAAAAAAAATCTTTAAACTGAACTTTTTGTGAGCACTACAGAGGACGCGAGGTCTCAGGAGGTTAAGCATGAAGGAGAATGAATGTGCAGAAAATTGTGGACAGAACGAATATAATATTGTGTCAGCCAATGGGAGAAGCCACCAGAGCAAGGACTTGTGGGAATGTATATGCTGGTGCATGGGTGTTTTAGTTATCAGTGTTTATCAGTTATTGAGTGATGTTTTGTTGGTTTCACAGTGATTGCTGGTTTGTGATGTCAATGTAATGTCACTGTGTTATTACTGAGGGTGGATGATAACGGGCCACCATGAGTGAGATGGCTATGACAGCTGATGACCTTGGGCCATTTTTCCTGTTCAAGTTTGTGTAACTTAATTGCAATTCCTATGTGTGATCAGAAAGTGAGCACAGAGATGACAAAGAGCTAGAGCATCTCATTCTTCTTCAGCTCAAGTTTGTTAAGATATCAAGCAAAACAAAGAATTGTGAAACATAAAAAGAGAAAAAATACCCTGAAGACATTTAATCTACATCTGAAGAAAAACCAGGAAAGATGTTGAAAGGGCACCACTGTGACTCAAGTGGCTATGGCAGCAGACGACCTTGGGCCATTTTTCATGTTTAAGGTGTTTTCAGTTTGTCTAAATTAAATGCAGCTTCTCTATGTAAGCAGTAGGTGATCACATGAATTGCCAGAAGCTAAGAGGTCTTCAGTTCTAGCTTGCCAATATATCAATTTGACAAGTTTTAAATGCCAAGAATCAGCCTGAAGATATTTAAACTGGAGTTGAAGAAAAACCGTAAAACATATTGAGAAGTTAAATCCAAGTTAAAAGTTTAATGTCTTGCAGCTGAAGGCTTTCAGGAGAACAGCAGGTCTAAGGTCAAATATAGCTGTTCAGCTGCTATCAAGCCATTTATGCTCACTAATTAATATCTGTTTTATATGTCAGCATGCAAGCATTTCCTCACAGTGAGAAAGACCTCAGTGTGCCTTTACTGTGTTTGTCTGGGCCACACAGAGTATGTTACAGAGGGTGGAAAGTCGTACCAAAACACAGGGCTTTCAAATTATGCCGGCAGGAGGCGCATTTTCCGCCTAATTTCCGCTTAATTTTCCTAAAAAAAAAAAATTGCACCATCCACCGTCTCCATTTCCAGCACCATGTGGACCCACGTGGCAATATTTACATTCTTTCAATGTGAGCCATTTGATTGGTTCACGACTGCCATGTGACTATTCATATGATCTGCTGATGTCATGGCTTCTCGTGCATGTAAGAGAAATAAGAGAAAACAGCAGCTGTCACAAGTGGCCGCCAGGCAGCGGACCAGATGATTGGACTTCAGAAATGGTTCAAGCCCACGTCCGAGGTTGAAAGTAAGTCATCTAGGTATACATGATCAATGTAAACAATAGAATTCTAATGATCAGATGAGAAAAAGGTCGCCGGCCTCGTGGAATGCGATCGTCTGCATGATTTGATGATGAATTTCAGAGCCGGCCGTGCTGTTTGTTCAGTTTGACAATAAAATAATATGCATTAGCATAGCTTCTCTACTTTTGAAGATTAACTTCCAAAATTATTTCAAATCAGAGGTGGGAAGTAACGAAGTACAAATACTTCATTACTGTACTTAAGTACATTTTTCAGGTATCTGTTTTATACGTGAGTATTTATTTTTCTGACTACTTTATACTTTTACTCCCTACATTTTTACACAAGTATCTGTACTTTCTACTTATTACATTTGCATTTCCGGCAAACATCAAACAATCTGAGCCTAAACGGAGGAATAATAGCACTTAAGAGACAATCGTACTGTGTGTCCTCCATCACCGGGGCTTATCGGGTACAAAGGGATTAAATAATTAAACCCATATAATTAATGTCTCATTTATAGGGCTATAATCAGGGGTTACAGCGGGCTGGACCGAGTCTGTAAGTTGTGCTTGCAGCACATAAACAGCTTAGCTAGCGCTACTGAAGAGCAGCGAGCATAAAGGGAGTAACTGTGGCAGGTAAATGCAGCATTTCTAAATGCTCAACAAATATCAGCAAACACACAAAGTGTGTGCACTTTGTCACACAGTGTGTCTGCTAGCTAAAAGAAGAGCTGTTGTATTTCAGAGAGAGCAAAGAGAGAGAAGTTCACTCAGAGATGGAGAAAGAGGACAGGAGAGGAAGGAGAGAGGTTAGAGTTAAAGGTAAGGACTGCAAAACAAACTGAAGTATGCTGACTTTGTGTTATTCAAAGATTGTATGAAAATACTGCAGTTTAACACGTAATAAACAGGTTAGCTTGTTGTACTGTATTTACAGTAAAGCTCTGTGTTGGTGCACAGAGGCTGTGTTTATGGTCAGAGTTACAGGTTACATCAGTGCAGCAGAGATGAGTTTGAATCAAAGCTGCTGATGCTGAGATTCATTCACTGAGTCCAACATTTCTGCAGCCTGTATGCTGTCAGTGTAGGGGATGGAGATCAGCTCAGAGAGCTGTGAAATACTGTGAAATACTGGTCAGCTGATCACAGCCTGCACACCAACATCATTTACTGCAGCTCACAATAGAAAGCTGTGATTCTTCTGTACTTAAGTACAAAATGTCAGTACTTTTGCCACCTCTGTTTAAAATTAAACCATAACATTGTTGAGATGCATTGCATATAAGTAATGGTTTGTGAACACATCGGCCGTGGCATTTCTTCCTTTCATAGTATAACTTGTTGATATATAGTAACTTTGATATACTTATGGGCGTACTGAAAGAAAGTCTTTAAAAAGTAGTAAAATTTAGGGGATAGTACTCATAAAAGCAAAACAGATGGGAAAAGATGCCCATGGAGGACAGCAAAGGTCTCAGTCATAAGGTGCCTGCTACTTTGGCATGCCCCCCTTCTACTCCAAAACAATTTGAAAGCCCTGAAAACAGGAGGCTCCTGTGCTTCCATGATCTAAAATACTTTAACTGTAAAATATAAATTATGTTTAACTGGTCTATTTTACTGACAATACGCCCATACTTACCAAACAGCAGCAATCACAGTCAGGTTTCTACTAGTCTGATAGAGGGAGAAAAAAATTAGTTTGTCCATCTGAGTGTTCATAGCAGCAGAAACATTAAACACAATACAATAGGTTAGCTTGATGGAGTGGTATTAGGTGAGATTGTGTGTCTCTGTGGTTTTAGACCAAAATGTAATAAGCAGACATTAAAAAACATGTTGCCAAGGTCAGGAATTACACCCACAACCTTGCCTTCCTCAGGCAAGTGACTGATGGAGCTAAAGCAGAAGCTCAAGTTTCCTGCAAATGGGGGATGCTGGAGAGCAGAATGTGCTGCAGACCTAACCCCAAAGAAGCACTTCTCACACAAAAACTGGCAGTCCCACTCACAAACATTTTACATTGTGAATACAAGGAGATTCCACTGAAGCAGGAGATGTAATTTTTTTAATCTCTGTACTTCTAAAGTAGACTGAGAAATGGCAGTATAAAAAATGCCTTCATTCTGGTTTTTGCTCTCATCAGAGGAGAAAATTTAACATTACAGTGAATGAGAGATGGGGAGGGTACACCTGTCACTCCAAGTCTAGTTTAAGTTCTGAATATGGCAAAGTTTTGTAAAGTACATTTTCTGAAAGAGCACAACCATAGCTACAATTTGAAGTATAAACTGTGTGGCTACAAACACAGTTGAGTGAATAAAGACAGCTGAAAGAGAAAAAAATCAACATTTAAACCAGCTGAGATTCACAACTAATCTTTGGCTAGCTTATCTCTAGGCTAAAGAACAGTAGCCACAGTTGGAGACCGAGCCACAGACTGAGAGCTAATGTCTCTCTAAAGTTCACATTGACAATATTTTGCTCTCTGTCTTTTACTTTTACTCTGTTTGAGTGTACCATAACATGTCATGTCAGTTTGAGCAAACACCAAACATGCCATTTTAGTGTGTAAAAACCGAACGGGACCGAGTCCCGACTACTCACCTCAGGGGACAACAGCGGAATGGAGGCTTGTTTGTTTTCAGCTGCGACAATAGGACGAGGCGTTCAGTGGTGCTTGGAAATTTCAGTGTCACACTGAAACGATGGTATGAACGTATATATATATATAAAAAAAAACACATTACTATATGTAATGTACTGATCAAGACGAAGTTGTTTAGCTAGACATGGTGATATGTTTAAAACACTATGCACACTGCTTTGTCACAATTTTATTTTCCACCTCTTTGTTTTTTCTTGAGTAATGATGGCTGACGTGAAGCCAATAGCAACCCATATATGTAACAAAGAAAGTTTAGGCTACAATTTAATAAAAGATAGCCTGAACAGTATTGTAGAATTATACTGACATTATATATGCCTCCCACAAAATGTGAAATTCAAGAGGACAAATCATATTGACTTATTTAAAAAAAAAAAAAAAAAAAAAAAACTCAGTATTGTAACAAGCTGGTCTACAATTTGAGTTTTTGTGGGCCTGATCTGGAAAAAGTGTTTTTGGCCACAGCAGCTTTTTGTGACAGTGGAGAGAGACATTGGCCATTTTTCATGTTTAAGGTGTTCCCACTTTGTCTAAATTAAATGCAGCTTTTCTCTGTAACCAGTAGGTGATCACATGAATTGTCAGAAGCTACAAGGTCTTTAATTGTAGTTCATGAATTTGACAAGTATTGAATGCCAAGGATCAGCCTGAAGAAATTTAAACTGGAGTTGAAGAAAAACCGTAAAACATATTGAGAAGTTAAATCCAAGTTTAGTACTGTAGTTTAATGTCTTGCAACTGAAGGCTTTCACCTGAATTGTTGTCATTCCTGAAATATTTGGGAATGTGGTTGAAAATGTTAAAATACAATGAATGATTCTCCTAAACATGGAGGAGAATGAAAGTGCAGAAAATTGTGGACAGAACGAATCTGCTGTTGTGGCAGCCAATGCGAGGAGCCACAGAAGCAGGGACTTATGGGAGTGTTCATGCTGATGTTTGGTAGTTTTAGTTATTGGTCTTTATCAGTTATTCAGTGAAGTTTTGTTGGTTTCACTGTGATTGTTGGTTTGTGATGTCAATGTGATGTCAATATGTTGTTATTCAGTGTGGCTGATAATGGGCCACCATGACTGAAGTGGCTATGGCAGCTGATGACCTCTGCCCATTTTTCCTGTTCAGACCGTTCTGACATTGTGTCATTAAAGCTGCTGCTTCTCTGGTTAGCCACTAGAGTGAATGCAGTCACGGCAAATTAAAGCTACAAGATATTTTTTTTTGGTTCTGCTGAAATTTGCTAAAGTGTTAATATAAAAGGTTTTAAAGGGTCAAAAATAGCTTGAAGAAATAAACAGACACTAAAATTTTGTCCTAAACATGAAGGAGAAAAAACGTGCAGAAAACTGTGGAAAAAATGAGTTTAATATCATTGAATATGAAAAGATTTAAAGTTTATAACCCAATGGACAATCTTTTAAGTTTAGGGTAAAGTGGGACTTGAACCTGTTCTCTCTGCTTCTTCTGCATTCATGGTCCAGTGTTTCTACCACTAAGCCAACAGGAGTCTCATACAAGCTGAGAGGTTTGCATGCATACATATTGGAGAGCTCCCCCAAGTTGAATGCTTGCAAATGCGCCAATTGAAAACACCTGCCAGGTGCACTGCCTACCTGC